>JAHHUM010000622.1:0-310343 GCA_036173005.1 Crenichthys baileyi | reverse complement strand
TATAAGATTCATTAAAAATCCAACAGTATAATCATATTTACACCAGCAGAAAAACAATTATTAATACTTCTTTTAAAGTAGAAGGAACACATTGATTCTTATATTTGTGATAATGACTTCCAAAAAATTTTGCTTTTGCTAGATATACTTTAACAAACATTTTAAACACCTCCTAAAGTTAACTGGTTAATCAGTTGCATGGTAAGGTATGGTGCTACCATTTATGTTGTGCTCCTTGTAGCCAGACGCAACTCTACTCACTCCAAACCTTTCTTTGGCTTTTAATTAAAAGGACTTTCCACAGTAGGAATGGTATGACAGAATATGTTTACCTTGGTATACTGGTAACTGGCCGATGAACACTGTCTAATCAGTGATTTATTTCTAACTAAGTAAAAAGGTTTTCATTGGGTTTTGTGATTGTGGCAGTTCTTTTTTTCATTTTGTGCTACTAGTGGCCTTTTATTTTTGTATGGTGACTGACAGGAAATGGGGTGGAGAGAGAGAAGGGAAGACATGCAACCAAGGACAACGAGGTTGGACTCAAACCAGTAACGTCTGGGTCGAGGACTGTAGCCTCTGTACACGGAGTTGCATGCTTTACCCCTGTGCCACCAGCGCGCCCGTGATTACATTCATTCTCAAAACATCTACTTAACAAATATTTAGTGCTGTTCTAGCTACCTGTAGCTGCAATAATTACAAAATCCTTAACTGTGACACTAAAAGACTAAAAGCTTTAAAATTACAAAAAATGTATAAAGCACTGGCATGAAAGAGCTGGCAACAAGCAATGACACTGTAGCAACAAGAAACAACTGAAAATGAAAATAAGCAGGACAATCAGATATAAAATGACTGAAGACAAGAACTATATATACTAGGATGGGTTCTTACTGATTAGGAACCAGGTGTGTGATAACTGATTGACTGCAGCTGCGAGGAAAGCAAAGGTTCTGGGGAACCATTTGTAGAAAATTGTAATAAAAAATAGACTAAAAGTTTAGAAAAGCTAAGCAACAACAAAACCTTAACTGATAATGGTTCACTTTGTGGGGACATTCTGGGATTTAGTATCTTACCCAATATTTGTTTGACATAGAACTGTGTTAAAGTCATAGACAGTTCTCTTCAACCAATAAATAAATATGGCCGATTTAACCTATAAATAAAAGCACCAGTCCAGAATATTTAATGCCAAATTTTCTCTTAAAACATGCAAATTTTTGAAACTCAGTTTTGACAGAATTATCATAACATTCTGGCTCAATCTAAGCAACGATAAATACTTTGCAAAACTGATATTTTTGATGCATTTGAACGGTTTCTTTGTGACTGCTTTAACCATGCTCAGGATGTTAATTCTTTAATTTTGTTATTGTTGGTCAAGGCTTTTTTCTAAGATGAATTAATCTTTTGTATTTAACCTGAGCCATGAGCAGCTTAATGTTATCAAAAAATATTGTACAAGAGAAATGATCATGAACGCCAACTTAACAAGGTTTTCTTTGATGCTCTAATGAAAGCATTAGTCTTGATGCAGCTAAAAACAGAAAATGTATTAAGCTGTAGATTTCTACAGTTAGAGTACACCATATATATTTCAAATTATACGGTTAGCATGCTTCAAAACTGTTTTGATTTATTTCAGCACACAAATAGCCCAGAGTAAACAGCTTCCAAACCAGAGGAAGAAACCTTTGTGATTGTAAGGACCCTACTGTGTTGAGACATGATATCCATCTGGATTTACTCAACCTGCAGTCATGTAGCATGTAGCAATAAAAGTGAGAACCAGTTCTATTACTATAAAGCATCTGCCTTTGTTTTTAATTAATAAACTAATAAACAAAAAGAATGAAAAGAAAGTTCTATGGCAACTTAAAAACTGATGTAAATCAAAATGACAGCAGAAGCAGCTGTTTTCAGTCAGTGCATCTAGAACCACTGGCAGTACAGGGGTTAGACATTGAAACTGAAACACCTGTCATTTTAGAGTGGGAGGTTTCATGGCTAAATTGGACCAGCCTGGTAGCCAGTCTTCATTGATTGCACATTGCACCAGTAAGAGCAGAGTGTGAAGGTTCAATTAGCAGGGTAAGAGCACAGTTTTGCTCAAAATATTGAAATGCACACAACATTATGGGTGACATACCAGAGTTCAAAAGAGGACAAATTGTTGGTGCATGTCTTGCTGGTGCATCTGTGACCAAGACAGCAAGTCTTTGTGATGTATCAAGAGCCACGGTATCCAGGGTAATGTCAGCATACCACCAAGAAGGACGAACCACATCCAACAGGATTAACTGTGGACGCAAGAGGAAGCTGTCTGAAAGGGATGTTCGTGTGCTAACCCGGATTGTATCCAAAAAACATAAAACCACGGCTGCCCAAATCACAGCAGAATTAAATGTGCACCTCAACTCTCCTGTTTCCACCAGAACTGTCCGTTGGGAGCTCCACAGGGTCAATATACACGGCCGGGCAGCTATAGCCAAACCTTTGGTCACTCATGCCAATGCCAAACGTCGGTTTAAATGTTGCAAGGAGCGCAAATCTTGGGCTGTGGACAAAGTGAAACATGTATTGTTCTCTGATGAGTCCACCTTTACTGTTTTCCCCACATCCGGGAGAGTTACAGTGTGGAGAAGCCCCAAAGAAGCGTACCACCCAGACTGTTGCATGCCCAGAGTGAAGCATGGGGGTGGCTCAGTGATGGTTTGGGCTGCCATATCATGGCATTCCCTTGGCCCAATACTTGTGCTAGATGGGTGCGTCACTGCCAAGGACTACCAAACCATTCTTGAGGACCATGTGCATCCAATGGTTCAAAACATTGTATCCTGAAGGCGGTGCCGTGTATCAGGATGACAATGCACCAATACACACAGCAAGACTGGTGAAAGATTGGTTTGATGAACATGAAAGTGAAGTTGAACATCTCCCATGGCCTGCACAGTCACCAGATCTAAATGTTATTGAGCCACTTTGGGGTGTTTTGGAGGAGCGAGTCAGGAAACGTTTTCCTCCACCAGTATCATGTAGTGACCTGGCCACTATCCTGCAAGAAAAATGGCTTAAAATCCCTCTGACCACTGTGCAGGACTTGTATATGTCATTCCAAGACGAATTGACGCTGTATTGGCCGCAAAATAGGCCCTACACCATACTGATAAATTATTGTGGTCTAAAACCAGGTGTTTCAGTTTTCATTGTCCAGCCCCTGTATCCTTATTAGTTTACTGTTGCTGCATAATAACGAGAAACACACACATCATCCAAATATAAATAAAAAACAATAAACTTCTCAATTAGCAAATCCTACATAACCAGAGTTGCCATTAGGAAAACATCTGAGCAAACCCTCAGCCAATTGTGGCAAGCTACATCTGATTCTGCCTAATTGGCAGGTCATGTGACCGAATGTTGTAGCAGTCTCCTGAGACTCTCCCAGTGGAAACCCATTTTCACTTAGAAATTCCCAGATGCATTCTCTAATCACTGAGCTGCAACTTGCATAAAGTGAAATTATATGGCAACTCCACAGATTTTATTCTTGAGGTTATATTAAACATACATTTGTGCTTGCTGGTCTTCATACTATTCACAATGTCTGCAAAAATAAGTCTTTTAACTTGATTAGAATATTGATATAGAGCCAAACTGGCACAAAGCAGACATCTGATGTGCTAGTGAGGACTAAGGGAGACAGAAAAAGAAAAGTTAATGGCAGTTAAAGGAGATATGTCAAGGTACAATGTAACAATAAGTGGACTTTCTTTGCATTCTACCAGCATTTTTGAGACCTTTGTGCTATTAACGTTTCGTCATGGATTGAAATGGATCATCATTTATAGTCAATAATAAATGATGTCTGGTGATCTCTGTCTTTGGATAACAAAAGCAAGGGCTGTTTCCACATTCCCAGTTAAAAGTTTAGCTTGTTTACAGTACACATTGGACTGTACCAGGGCTGCCCTTTGTCACCAATTCTCTTTGTAGTGTTCCTCAACAAGATCTCAAGGCATATTTGTGGAGAGAAGGATGTCCTGTTTGGGAACCTCAGGATCTCCTCTTTTCACTTTGCAGATGAACAGTCACTTTCTCTATGTCTGGAGCTTTGGTTCACAACTAGACAAAGGTGGACTGCTCCCTCCAAGCTGGTGGTCTGTCAATGCCTGAAGTGGATGGGGTTTAAATATGCTGGTACTTTATTCATGCATGATGGTCGGATTGAGGAGGAGATGGATAGACGAAATGTTACCTCATCTGCAGAAATATAAGTAGGTGCCTCTGGTCTACCATAGGGAAGAAAGACAAGAGCCAAAAAGTGAAGTGTTCGATTTAGGAGCCCATTCTAACCCTCACCTATGGGCATGAGATATGATCATATCCACGATAAATGAGATCCAGGATACAAGCAGTTGAAACTTTGACTGTACTGCAGTTGGGTTTGGCCTTCCAGAATGGGCTAGAATGTCCATCATCTATGGGAGTTTGGAGTAGAGCTGCAGCTCCTCCGCATTGAAAAGGGTCAATTAAATTGGGTGTGCACTTGTTCAAAACCTGAACACATTTCACTGGGAGGAGACCCTGGCATGGGCCTATAAGTAGCTAGAGGGAGTTTTTATCTTTTCTGGTTTGGAAACACCTTGCTCCAGAATGAGCCAGGGAGTGTGGGTTTCTGTCTAGGAGTAGTGACCTCCATGACTTGATCTCGGATAAGTTGAAGACAATGGGAGAACGGATGGATGGTTATCACCACCTGCTAGCCAGGAATGGATAGTTCACAGTTTCAAACTTCTCCATTCTCATCTGAACATTGTGTATCTTTCATCAAAGATGATAGAATCAATTTAAAACAACACATGGAGAAGTGATAAACAAAAAAATGAGAAAGTGATTGGAAGGATGTGGGCTTGATACAGGAAATCATGTTTATCATATGTGGTTTATGAAAGCTTTCGGAAACCAAAGCATGTTATATTATTCAATACACAACAGACCATGAAATATTTCCTGTAAGAGAAAATCAGTTAGGTCATCCTTATTTGACATGGTGCTAATTTCATTATATTAAACTGGGGTGACCCTATAAATGTTTCAGTTTTGCTTTGACCTCCACCGCTGTTAGTCAGCAAGCTTTGTGGAGCTTCAAACAATCACAATGAATTAGCCAGGATGGAAAATCTTGCTGCCTCCCTCCTCTGTTCTCCTCTCCATCTTTTCTCATTTCATCTGTGTCCCTGCTGTACCCTCTCCCCTCGCCTCCTTTCCTCTCTCTTTGTCCCTGCTGGAACACCGTGTTTGTTTAATGTGGCGTCTCCATGGTTACCCCTCTGCCACACTGATGTAATGTCGTTAATCATCAACTTTATCATGCTGTGTCCAAGACGCATGTATGCAGAGGACCAGCAATGACATTTTACACAGCAGAAAAAGGGAGAGTAGTACACTTAAGAATATTAAATAGTAACAGTAACCAGGCTCAGGTTTTCATTTATCCTTAAGGAACGTCTGCATTTTCATATGCATAATAAGAAGATATATAAATATTTCAAGTTCTATGAGTACTCTTCATTTTCTGTCTTTTGCCCTTCCATCTCTTCATGAGATTGCCCCCTCTCTTTTGGTTAACATGACAACAGACAGGCAATGTCGCGCCTCCTGCTCTGGTGACATCACCACAGGCGCCAAGCCAATCCACGAAAAACCTCTTTATCATCTCTCTCTCTTCCTTGTTCTTTCCCTCGTGGGCATATTGATCTGGAATACAAATCACAGATGCAATAAAGAGAGTTAGTGGGGAAGTGGTTGTGAAAAAAGGTGGAGTGGAGGAGGAACAGAAAATAAACGAAAAAAGGAGAATAACAGATAACTTCACTTATATCTGAGCTACCACCACGCCCATTATCTTCTTTCAGATGGCTGGAATGGAGTGTATTTTTACTCTTATGTCCTTAACATTAAGATGTTATTATAAAATGCAGCAAAGTATTTAGTGGGAGATGCAAATTAGGCATCAGCAAAATAAAAGGTTTTACAAATGTTTGTAGGAGGCTTGATCCATTACCCTCCTCAATGTAACACTGGCTGGGCAACAGAAACCTTCAGCAACCTGACTGTTAGGAAGTGTGAGGGTCTTCAACATCAGATGGAGCAATGCATAAATTGGGGTTGGTTCCCAGTTGTATAAATATGCAAAGTTGAGGCTCTCCTGTATGGTGAAGGTATCATCTTGGCTAAGGAGAAATGCCATTATGTCCAAGAACAAATGCAACTGTGTGATGAAAAGGGAGGGGGAGAACAGTCTGCGACTGAGTATCAGCAAGACACAATAAATGGGGGGTTCTGTGCGTTCAGCGATACAGTGTATTGGCACTATGTTGAAAACGCATGGCTAAAGTTAAAGCTCATGGGAGTCCTCTGTGGCTGCAACATAACTGTCCACCGAAGGGCTAAAGCTCTTGGTCCCAGAGGACCATGGAAGAGGATCATGGGAGTGAGGCCTACTCTGGTATGGCCACTTCAGTGCTTAATAATGAACAATTAAGAGCTACAAAAAGCTTAGATGGACATCATTTAGGAAACCCAATAACCAACAGCTTGATCAGATCAAAGAAGGCTTTTGAACCGCTAAATTTGGCCCCAGTGATGATCTTAGTTGAACGAATTGGTACAGGTCTATCAATTCTTGAAAAGATTCAGCTTTTATTTACATTTTATTTTTAAAAAATAATGAACAAGCAGTAGCTAGTAACTAGTAGTAGCTAGTAGTTACAATTAATCTTTGTTAATGAGCTCTGAGTCAATGAGGTTGGCATCACATCTTTAGCTCCCTCCACAGTTTCCTAATAAAATTCAAGTTGGGACACTCCAAAACATTACTATGACTTATAGTCAGAAGAAACTTGTTAGTAAATTTTAAAGATTACTTCAAAGCTAAGTCTTCCAGTGGTATGAATATTTTGCAGAAATAAAATAGTGCATATGCCCAACACCTTTGTTGAATGTAAACTGTAGGTTGGCGAGGGCCTTTAACCTTCCAAGTTTGAATTCCACCCTCAGGGGGATTTTCAGTTGAATTTGCCCCATTTAGAACTCGGAAGGTCCCATCTCCAGTTATAAATCCAATGTATGTTCACGTTATAATTCAATTCTTTTATATATATTTTAGATGCTGTTTGGTTAGGCTTAAAAAAAACTATTTGGTTACAATGTGTTTTAGTAAAGTCTCAGCTATCTCCCCAAGAACAACAAGAACTCAGTACTTAATGTGCTACTTAAATCTGACCCCTTTTTACAGTAGTGGTTTTGCTATCACCACCATATGAGGCAGAATTCATCACCTTGCAAAAACAAGTCAATAAAGGAAAAGCTTTGTGTTGTCAGCACATGTTTCACATATTTCTGAGACACCAGATAAGCCCTCTAAACATTTAAACCTTCTCCTGTTTCTGGACCTAATTACAGATGCAGGTCTGGAAATGGAAACACACTGTTAAAGACGTCCTGTAAAGCCTGTTTTAGCCATTATAACTCCAATGTAAAAGTGACTCTGGTCTTTTGGGAAGTGGACTACGCTGTACAGACATACCCTCTCACTCACACACACATCTACAGTATAGTCTGTAGGGAGGTGGTCCATGGAGCACACACATCAAGACTGGCCTAGATAGACGGGATGGCAGGGGACACAAACACATAGCAGCCTCCTCTCTTTCTGCACATGGACAGTCAAGGACACTCTGATGGCCTATATAGTTGGGTCATTTCGTACAAAACCTTACTCCTGTCGTTTTATTTAAAATAGGGGATCATGAGGGTAACACAGAAAAAAGAAGGAAGAGAAACAGAAAATTGTAACAAAACTGGAATATTTATCTCAAGGAAGATGGAGTGGTAAAGGAAATGGAGACAGGATGAAAAAAGGAAGCACATTAGTTTCACCTCTCAAATATTATCAACTGACTAAATGCATCCGTTTGTTTTTTTAAATCTTTTTTGGATTCATTGACTATATGGAAAAGTTGATGTTTTTAGTTCCATACTCCCTCTCTGAGGCATTTGGGGAAGTTGCATCTTTGTTTTTGGGATTCAGGAGTGACAACATCTGAGTAAGAACATGATAAAATGTAGATATGCTATCTACTGTAGATTTAAATGGGACATATCATGCAAAATCCACTTTTTTGAATTTAGTCTCTTCAGGTGCTGCGTAGATATCTTTATATTCTGTTTGGGTCGCATTATTCAGTCCGTTCAGTTTTCTCTATTCTCTATTATGTTTTTTTAACTGTTACGTCACAGTATTTGCTGCGGAACATCTAAACAAGGTCATGGACTTCCAGCTGACCAATTTGTGTATGCGCCATTTTATTTCTCGCTGCGATTTTGTAGTCCAAGCTCAAGTATGCTGACACTGTAAGTGGAATAGTCTAAATGTTGGTTTGTTCGTTCATTAACCCACACAATTCATGACATCGTCCCCCAGCATCAGAACTTCTTCAAAGTGCCTGGTTAAATTTTATTTTTCATGAAAATGTTCTCACATCTTTGGGAAAATTCCTCTTTTCCCCACTTCAAGAACAAATGCCTTCAGTAACCTCCATCAGTATCAAGAAAGATTTGCTGAAAAACTGAAAGACATCTGAATAAGCGGCCTGTTCCTTCTGTCTATGGTAACGATGAATGTGGCAAAGCGGTAAGCTGCAAATAACGCTAAAATTACTTTATTTTATACATGAATTTATTGTGTGTTGATATGACGTCCTGGCCATTGTTTTGATAGCAGTAGCATCATTCTTTCTGCTTATGTTTATGCTGTTTGCTGTTCCTTGAGGACAGAACCGTACTGCATGTTTTCAATGTCATTATTATATTATCAGTTTTGCATTATTTTTGCCAATTTTGTCTTGTCTCTCCGCCGGTGAATAATTGTATCTCTGTTATCAAACTACAAAAATGGACGAACAGAGAGGAGTGGAGCGCTCTTTCATATGGAGGGGGCAGGATGTAAAGGGCCTCAATAGCATTTAAAGAGACTGCACTAAAATGAGTTGCTCTCAGATGCGCCTCAGAACAGGGGTAAAAGACGGGCCTGTGGAGCTACAATAACAAGGAGTTCAGACCAAAGCATTGCAGTTCAACTTTATATAGACCACAACTGAATGATTTAAGTGTATAAAGGAAGGATTTAAAAGCATAACTTTAAATACTTTATTCTCCCTATATTTTTACAAAATTTTATTATTCACCCCCTAAAGCTAGTGATGAAATGTTTGAAGCCTTTTTAAGTGAAATTGTTTTCAAGACTGGAATGCTTGATAGTAATCGGGTTGGAAGATGAGCTTCAAAATGCAAAAAAGAAAAGTGAATAGCCAGTTTATTAAAAAATTTATTTAAACTAAAACAGGCTTCTCTATAATTGATCAAATGTTTAAGACCATAGCCAAAAGAAATCTTCAAACAGATTTAAATAACTCAGTAGGCAGTAGCCTCTCCGTTCTTATTGATCGCTGTAAAACCTGGTTCAACCTCCTTTAATGCCAATGCTTCCATTAAGCTGTTGGAAGCGGTTCTCCATGTGATGAAGATGGCTTCAGGAAGAGCGTCCATGGTCCTAAACTAATACACACTCCTAAACTTCCCTTTTCAGTGCAATTTAAACCAGGAGGAGAATGCAAGATGATCGAAAAGAGACACTTTATTCTCATGAGGGAAGTCCAAAATTGTTCTGTTGAAAGACCCAAGTATCAACTCAAAACCTGCACATAGCCAGAGCCTTGGTTTGACACCCCTAGATCACCTGAAGCTTTTCCAACCACGATGGAGCCTCCTCCACTGCACAACTTAGAGAAAACATCTCCAATAGTATCTTGTTGTCATTAACATTGGAAGCCATTAAGACTGTCCAGAATATTTGTTTTTTGTCAGAAATATAACGTTTTTCCTAGGATGTGAGATTTCTTTCCCTGCAGTGGTGGTATGTTGTGAGAGGCCTTGTTTCATTTATTTCAACAGTCCTGATCCATAAAAAAAACACAAAGGCAATGTGTAATAACCCAATATCAATGTTACCTTCTCTCAATCTATGTTATGCATATGCTCTGTCTGCACTAATGAAGATTCACTCACCTCCTGCTAAGCTGCCAGGAGTGGCTAACCAGCTGGGGATTTGAAACTATTTTCTTTTTGTGAGAAAAAATTTGTGAGACCACTCAAAGCAGTAGACCTTCAGCCCAAGCTGGTCATTAAGCATAGGAAAAAATAATGAAAATGGCCAAAATGTCATGGTAAAAAAAATTCTGAACAGATGCAGTAGAAAACATTTACATAATTAATCCTGAAAGCGAAAATAATTTAAAAGGGGGGGTCATTATAGACGACGAACATTCTTCATTTCCATGATGACTGATAATTAAATGTGTTGTTCACATTTAGAACCACATAAAACGTGTTTTTACATACACCAATGTATGCAACAAGTTAGTATGACAGCAGGTTTAGAAATACTTGCATTTTTAAAATACTGAGCTGCTTGATATAATCCAGCATTTTGAAGAGATCATTGTTACTGTTTTTCAAAACAACGTGGCATCCTTAGAGCAACTGCCCTTTACTCTCTCATGCTGAAGTGTTACTTAACCTTTTCAGCCTGTCTGTGTAGCTGCATACTAGAAAAAGTAGAAGACAGTGCCCTGTGCCCTAGGCTATGCAACAGGCTTTTGTGGCTCATGATTCTTAGCTGTAAGAGATGTTCTGACAGATTTTGGCATAGACACATGCACACACATTCACACAAACGAACATACCCCCAGAACAAGGAAATCAACACACAGAGACACAACAGCACACACAGTGACAAATGAACAGAGAGAGTCGCATCACACCTCTTAGTTTAATCTGTCTTTCCTAGGTGCTGTCACCCAGCGGGGCAACGCTCACAGCGTACTGCGTGTGTGATGATGTGTGAGTTTTTGTGGTATTGCGTGCAGACCCACTCCTCTGTAGTGCAGCTATTTATCCATGACAAGCCCACCACAGGCCTGACTAACGAGACTGCCGAAACTGTAAACCTGCTGAAAGTACGCCTGAGCATCCTTTTCTGCTTCAAACCTTACTTCCTGAAGGTCAACTGTGCCAGAAAAATTAGACAAAAAGCAAGCTTCTTCTCATTTGTTCTTAAAGAAAGTGTATGTGATGTTCTCTAACACAAATTAAGAGAAATTTTAACATCTGTACCTGAAGCCTAGGTCAAAATGTCAAACATTTACCAATTTGCCAAAATTGTGATTACGCTGTAGCTCTGCTTGAATTGTTTAATTATCCTCTAGATCATGTTCACTATAAAATACTAACTTACCAAAAGGAAAGTATAATTTATAAAAGGCTTAAAGAAGGTTAAAGTGCTACATATTTGTTAAAAAGTACAAGTATGGGTTAAGGTGGATTGTTTTTATACCCACACAAATAATTGTACTCAATCCAAGCTTGGGGTTTTGTTTTTTGTTTTTTGTGGCGTTACCTCAATAAAAGATGATTTTGTTAGGCTTTTATACATGCTGAACGAAGGCAAAATAATGAGCAGAGTCCAGTCCTAAATTGTAGTGCAAAAATACATTCATCTTTAGAGCAGTATTCTCTTTCAAATAAATTTGACTTGAATGAATCCAGTTGGTTGTAGTGGGTTACAGTGCCGTGAAACAGTAGTTGCCCTCTTAAAGAGTCCCATTTAATTGCTTATATCGCTGTGAAGGAATTTGGGCCTGATCTTCTTTTAATTCAGTCACACTGGTAGATTCTTAAGCATTATTGTGCTTTTTAAGGTTATGTTACAGCATCTCACCAAGGATTTAAGTTTGTCTTTTAACTTTAAGGCCTCTCCAAAACTCATTAATAAATCCATTGTCTATATCTCCTTATATATGCAGGCTTGCAGAGGGACTGGTGCCTTTCTTCACCAGTCATTGGGCGAGAGGTGGGGTACACCCTGGACAGGTCACCAGCCTATTACAACACAGACACACAGAAGCCACATATGGCCAATTTCGGACAGCAGGCAAAAATTCCCAACCCAGGACCTTCTTGCTGCAAAACAAGAGTGCTAACACTTGTGCCACCAAGCAACCCTCTCCAAAACTCTTATGTTGTGTTTTTGATGCATTGTCAGTCAGGACTGCTGGTGTGTTTTAGATCATTGTGCAGCTGCATAAACTAAGTGCACTTGACCTTAACAATCTAAAGGCTGGACATTCCCTACAGGATTTTCAGACAGAGGGCAGAATTCATTGATCCATAGATTGAGGCAAGTCGTCCATGTCCTGAAGCACCAACGCATCCCCAGACAATAATACTACCATCACCATGTTTGACTCTTGATATGTTTTTTTTCAGACATCCTATGTTGGTTTCATGCCAGACATATGGGGATTCACACTTGACAAAAATACTCAAGATCCTTTGGCAAATGTGAGACGAACCCCCACATTTTTTGTTGAGCTGTGGTTCTGGCCTTAGAACTCTCCAAAGCCATTTTCAACAGTTTCTGTGGGTTTTTGGGATCTCTTGGACGAATCATCTTGGTTGGCTGGCGACTTCTTGTTTTTTCCATTTTTTCAAATATCTTTCGATCAGTGGTTAAAGTGTTGCTTTTTAGGATCCTTCAGTCTACTACTGTCTTTTGTGTATATTGAAAATGTCTTTGCTGCTTGCTTTGTTTTTTAGGTCTTGCTTACTTAAGTTTATTTCCCTATGCTTATTATTGTTAGGTGTTTTCCTTATTAGTTCATTCTTTTGTTTTTCATTCTAGTGTTCTTTATACACCTAGAGTTTTTTCCTGTTAGATTTCTGTTAGATTCTTCCCTGGTTTTTTGTATTTCTGTTCAGCTTCTTAATAATTATTTAGTTTCTCTCCTTCAGCTGATCTGCCTTACTCTCTGGCTCAGCTGCAACTTATTCACAATAATTAGCAGATATTGTTTGCTTCTTATTTCTCCACCCTGCCTCAGTATATAAGATCAATGGTTCTCATTATTCTTTGCTGCATTCTGCTGTTTGTCTGCTTGTTCCATGACCGGTCCATTTCCTGAGCTCCATGACTGTTCTCCATATGCAAGACCGTTTTTGTGAGTTGCTTTCATTTTTATTATTAAAGCATTCTGCTCCAACATAGTTCTTCTTTGCATTTGAGTGCTTTATAAAACTAAAACATGACCACTTCATGGTATCCGACAGGGTTTTTTTTAAATATATTAATTGATTCTACAGGTCAGGCAGTAGTCAGGCCTGTGGCTGACTAATAAAATTGAACTTTAACATAGTTAATTTATGATTTAACATGGGGGATTAGTATTTTTGTCTCATTGGATCAGGTTTATTTGCATAGGTTCTTTCTCCTAATATATTATACAGTTATTTGAAAACTCCCTTTTATATTTACTCAGCTTATCTTTGTCTGAAATTAAATTTGGTTCGATGATCTTCGACATTTACGTGTGATGAAAAGCAAAACAGAGGAAATCTTTAAGGGAGCAAATACTTTTTCTACAGGAATAATATAATACAATACAAGCCTTTATAAGCTCTACATCAAACAAAGGTGTTTTACAAAAACAATCTGCCCATTTGATTAGACTTGACAACAAAGGTTTTAAATTTGAATATATTTCCAAAAATCTGTATTGCACCACAGGCTAAGAATGGAAGGAGCCACTAGCAAACGTTTGGTGAAATTACTGTGCTTAGTAGTTAAAAACACTACAATTAGTGATGAGCATTAGCATACTTAGGATGCTAGGTTTGCAGTGCAGTGTGGACGTTTTTTTTCCTTTTATACTTCATGTTGAATGCTTATGGAAACTGGCCTTTTGTCGAGCTCTGGTACATTAACATTTAACTTGTTCACATGTTTAATAATGTATGCTCTCCCTTTCAAATAGAAGACTGAACTTTACTGCACCTGACAAATTTATTTTGCCTTAAATACTGCATGAGGAAATGGAGTTAAAATTACATTTGCCATGACAAAGTAAAAAGTTAACTTACATGTAGTGCACTTTATAGTAAAAACACAACTTTGATCAGAAGCTGAGCATACACATAATTGTTTAATTTTGTTTTACAGAGTCAGTTCCAGGAGTCTCTTTAAGGGTAAGGTCAGAGTTGAATACAGAAATGAAACTTTTCTCTCTCAAAGTGCACATACTGCTATGCTGTGAAAAAGCTAGTAGCATCCCTGCAGAGAGCCTGAGGGAGACAAATGTCCCTTCCTCCTCTGTTCACTTGCTCCCTATCATTCTCTTCTGTTTCTTTCTTTAACAATCTGAAATAAGCCTCACAAAAATTAGAATATGCCTGGATTGTGCATCAAGTGGTAGTAAAAATCCTGTCTGTTGAAGAGTATGTATGAGCCACTTTGTGCTCTGGTGTGTATATGGATGTGTTGGATTAAAACTGCTAATTAGGGCAGGGAATTCACTGTCCCACTGCAGACCTTCACCCCTCAGGAGCCTGAACAACTGGAACAGAGAGCTGGGCTGCTCTTAAGCTGTAGATTCATCAGGCTTAGTTTCGCTGAATGTCATCTATAGATGCTTCGCAGAAGTTTACTTAAGCTTAACACACAGATCGGTGGCAAATAACTGCAATTTGACTTTAAATCTTCTAAGTAAAATGTTGACAGAATATTGGCTTCACATCCTGCATCAGCTTCTGTTTCTTCCTAAATGATTTTTTATTTAATTGATGACATCGATCAACATGCTTTCAAGTTCTCTCACTGGCAACCAGAACCAAGCAAATGTTCTTCATTAATTTTACGTTATGGCAGATGTTCCATCTAGCACAATATATTGCAGTATTTTATTTTTACATTGCATCAAGGCTATATGTTAGACTTTACATTGGACAGATAGAAAGACATGATTTTTATAACACAAAGCAATCCAAACTAGAAGAACGGCATTATGGAATGACCTGTGAATCCTACAAGATGAAGGGATGAGCTAAAATTTGTTTTAAAAATCTCAAATGAAGCTGAACATTCACAAAAATATGAAAACTATTTTACTAGAAACATCTTAAAAAGAACTTTAAATCTAAGCAGAAGTAATGGTTTAAACGAAACAAAAGCCATCTAAAGTCTAAGCTACATACTATAGCCAATACGAATTATCTAACCAAAATAAAGTGGAGCTCACTGATTAGATTTCATCATACAAGTTTTACATAAACTAAGATCTCAACCTCATCAGTGTCTTATCACATTCAAAGGTAAACACACCATTAAGACTAGTAATTATATACGATATGAGGTTTGTTGAAGTCATAAATAAAACTGATAACTCAATAAGAGGATTGTATTGTTTAAACCATTGAAAAGACAACACACACCAAGGTCAAAAGATAAACATGACACATTTCTGAATTGTCAGAGATGGAAAACATGTTAGGTGTGTGGTCACTGAACAGCCTTGATGGGCTCCGCCCTTTCTTGGTTTGACTAATAGACTTTCAATATGATTTACAACATCTTTCCACCTGTTTTAGGTTTCTTAAAATGACCTTAATGCTGTGTTCACTTTTGACCTTTATTAAGAGACAGATGTCAAAACATCATGCCCTGTAAAAGCTGGAAATTGGTCAGAGAGTTCCAGATCAGTAAATGTTTATTTGTATGTAAAATATAACTTTAAATATAATGTTAGGACTCAAATTATGCGCTTTGCATGTTTACATTGTAGTTAATTAGATTCAACAAATGTTCTCCATTGAATAACTACCACAATAATATATTTCTAGAGGGCTTCTTTAAAAAGAGTATATCTGTTTGATGAATGGACAACATATTTTGACAAATTGAGCCATGCTCCTCTTCGATCAACACAAAACAGATGAGCGTCAGACTGAGGCTGCAAGTTTACGGTTCTCAGTTTCAAAACATCTCCATCATCTGTGTTGAACATCACCCCCTCTGTTCCTCCAGTGTGATTACATCGATTATGTTAGCTGAGATTTATCATTGCATAACTGATGTCAAAGTTTCTGTGCGACCCACCCTCCCTCCTGTTACACAAAGACAAGCACATCCAACACCACAGGGAACTGTGGAAGACAAACTGAAGTCAAATCTGAGGCTTTTGTACATCTTCAGTTCTTACCTTCAAAACAATGGTAAATGGTAGCAATTATTTCTGCTATATCAGTCAAACATGTGAGATCCTAAAGTAAATTCTCAGAGTGCACCCTTTAGGCCTTTTACATTCACATGTGTTGTTACTGAGGTAGAAATGTTTACACATGGCACAATGTAAAAACGTGATCGATCCCTAAACCTAATTACTCCTTGTGCCACCCTCGGTGTCATTAAGCGTTTGCAATAACTATCAACCCAACCCATATCCTATAGATATCCGAGAGGCACAGAGGCCCAAATGCTGGCCCACAACACAAAAAAACCTGTCCAACACCCCCACCGCTGCTGTGTCTGCAACATCCCACAAAGATGTGGATCCCACCGACCCAAGTTGCACACAAAAAAATCAGGCCAAAAAATAAGCAACCTTCCCAAACACCGTCAAACCGTACCCTTCATAAGCCAGCCATCACATCAGAGAAGAGAAAAACACCCACACAGAGATACCACACTGACCCACTCTCAGCCCCCTTTCATCTTCCCGGCCCACAAGACCCTACACTGGGCAGAATAAAGTTCTGCCACTAATGCTTGCAGTCAAACAACAACTAATGTAAGTGCATAAACTTGTGGTTTTTCCACTCTGTGTTTTACAATGTCTTGTGTATTGATGTTGTCATCGGAATCCCCCCCAGAGACAAGAAATTGTGTTTTGTATCTTGTTTTTTTTGTGGTTAGTTCCACTGAAAATGCTAAAGACCATTACAGTAAAAGCATGAAGATGGACTAATTAATTCATGGAAGAAAGGAAATGCAAAAACTAACACTAAATGGTGGGCTGATGGATTGAGGGGCAGAAAACAAAGAAAACTGTCTGCAGGGTAAGATAGATACAAAAGAGGCCATGCTAGATGGTAGAAGTGGAAAGATGCATTGTGGGCATCAATAATATAGAAATCTCTCTACTCCTGCCTGCCTTCTTCCTTCAGTTTCCCTTGTAAATTTGTAAAAACAGATGCTTAAAAACATTGCCACACAGCTGGTGGCTTCTTTTTGCATGAGATGGAAACAATCACATTATGTAGCAGAGGAGGGTGTGCAGCCAGGATGACCTGTGAAGAACAGACTCTTTGCTTTTAGATTCAGGATATTTCAAATTTTGGTTTGACTATATATAAGTACAGGTCATAAAGTAGAATATAATGAAAAGGTTTTTTTTTTTGTTTGTTTTTTTTAGAATATTTATATATATTTATATAATAAAAAGGTTTAAAATTTCTGGTCACTCGTATATTATAACTTACATTTAAACTTAGATTCATTACACAGAGTGCAATATTTTAAGCCTTTATTTCTAAAGATGCAGTAATTCATGCAAAAGGATGCCCAACCAAGTATGGAGTGCATATATGTTAAAATTTCTGTTTAACATATCGTATTTTTAAAGATCTTATGTTATATTTTGGAGACACTGAGTCTTAGGTTTTAATTACCAATAAGCAACACTCATCAAAATTACAATACAATAAAGGCTTGAAATATTTCACTCAATGTTTAGAAAATCTACATAATATATGAGTTTCAGTTTTTAAAATGAGTCACAAAAAGCATTGAACTTTTCCACAAAATTCTAATATTTTAAAGCATACTTGTTCTGTGTTCTGGATCTAACAAAAAAGAGTTTTAGCTGTCTGATTGTTACAGACAATCCTGATCTTTGTGAATTATTAATATTATTTTGAGCTTTTAATAATTTATTGAAACAATTTTTGCTACAAACAACTTTAATGCTTTTTAAAAATAAGAATTGGGTGTACAAGTTTGAATTTATTGTGGATTTTCTCCAAACCAAATAAGCTCAAATATTTCCATACACCATTACTACTATTTTGAAAAATGTCCGTGAGCAAGTTACAGAGAACACATTTTTAGACATTTTAGGCTCCTGGCTTATTTCTGGGTATTTGACAATCCGCCTTATCAGAAATTGAGTTTTTCATATTGGTTGGTTTACTGGCACATATCTAGATTTTAATACTTTCCAGTGTTATGCCAGAAGCTGTTAGATGACTTTAGATGACTTTAAAAGGTGTGTGGAAAATATTTGACTTGTTGAGGTAAGTTTAGGAACACTCCATGAGAAAATAATGTGACGATGCTTGACTTGTGTAAAGTTAGTAGAAAGAAAAAATGGTGCCGGTTGTCAACTAACTGCCAGTAGATATATGAAGAAATTGTGAAACCTATAGACACAGATAAAACATAATCTTATGTCACTGCAGTTTTTTCATTTTACAAGTGGTTTAACAATGCAACTAGCTATTACTAGAGAAACATACAGAAATGTACAACTTGCTAAATGAACATCAAAAGCATCCAGAATGGTAAGCGTTATGGTGCATATAAATCTAAACACAGTAGGAGTTTTGCAGATGGGGAGCATGAAGAAACTATCTTTAAGGACAGCCAGAGTTTCATCATCTCTTAATTTTTCCATGTTATATTACAGAGAAATTTAGAGGTTACATAAAACTGAAAACAAATTTTTGACAAAACACATTTAATGAATTTAAACTGACCTAGTATTCTATTAACATTAGATAAACTTAGATAAACCTCACATTGCTTTAGCATTTAAAAGCAATTAACAGTCAATCAGCAGGGCTGTAATTTGATTATTAGATAAAATGAACAATGAGGGACAACAAATTAAAATCTCGAAGGGGATCTTAGAGCATGAGAAAGAGGAGTGAGGGTGGGGTACTGAAGAAGCTACACGTCTAGAGTCATTATTTCCACTGGTGGCTTTAGGCAGATCAATAGGAAAATGTGTGTGTGTTTAAGAGGAAGGACATATGTCCAAACACACACATGAACATTCACAGACGGAGGCAGCCAGGCGGGCACAATGCATGTGGGCAAGCAGCCAATTGCACTTCTTTAACATGTACAAACACATACACAGCTGCTGTTGGCAAACTGTCCCTCCAGAACCGAAGACTGAGGCCCGATAGCTCTGGATAGATTTCCAATACCCGACTAGAGGCTTAAACAAGAAAGAGTCCCAGATAATCCTCTGTTTCTTCTCCTTCTATTTATCCCTTCTTTGTTTCTTCTTCTGTCCTCACCTCTATCACTTTTCTCTCATGCATTCCCTCAACGCTTTCATTTGCAAGACTTATATGTTTTTTTCCTAGCCCTCCAGTCTTTTTGTCTTTTACAGTAACATCTTCTCACTTTATTTCGCCTTTAGTTCCCCCTCCTTCCCATTTTCTATCCATCCATGTGTATTTGAGTTCTCTTTTGGTGTTTTTAACATTACAAGCAGCTGTTGTTGAGTCATATCCTTAAGTTAATGCCTCTTCATGCTATGAGGCGCTGAAATAAACTTTGTTAATGCTGATTGGCCTTTAATCCCTAATTACATCCTTCACTAGAACTGCTATAACCTTGCATTGACTCACACATGGTTAAAAACAGACATTAAAACTACAGCAAACTGAAGCTTCACCACTAAAAAAGTTAAGCCACTGTGTGTAAAGTTCATAAAAAAGAAACAATCACAGAATTTATTAAGAAAAAGCAGGAAAAACATTTGTTTTGCATTCAAATCAGCATCTGAATCAAAAATCAGCATGCAAAAATATACATATTTTTCCATCGACCAGAAAACAAAATATCTATCTAGACAAGATAGGAAAACAACTAAATTAAGGGAAAATGTTCTTAAGCCACATCAAACAAATCATATTTCAATAATTCTTGCAAGACGAAACTAAGGACTAAATGTAGAAAAAAGTCAAAAAGCAAACTCAAAATTTAAAAATGTTTTTTCAAGACAGTTAACATATTGGTGTCTAACTACCTTCACCTACATTAAACATGATTTTGGTAGTTTCTTTTTGAAAAATATTTCTATTGTCCTAGCTGAAGTTCATTCTCTTTAGTAAATCATTAAGAGTTGTATGACAACATAAAAACCTGTCTTACGGGTTCTCTCCAACAGAATCAGTTAGTTGAACTGGCAGGTGTCCAGCCCCCAGGTAGCCATCAGAAATCAATTACCATCTCTAATGGAGGTTTCATCATGCTTGAGGCACAGTGCCCACAGAGAAAATTATTCACTGATTGCACTTCTGCTTGAAAAAAGAGGAAATGTTGTGTGCACATGAGCTTTTCTGGTCTATGTATGTTCACATAAAATTCTACAGTTGAGTGTATTCGTCCTGAAACAACATCATGTAGAGCAAATGATAACATGTCTACACAGGTCTGTGTCTTAGGTCTGTTTCTTCTGCTCATGCATGCTTGATGAACTCCTGTCTCATAAGAGTCCTGAAGTTATGAGACTGTTTAGATGTAGTGTAGCTGAGCATTCAGTGCAACTCTGAGTTTTCTTTGAAATGCAAAACAGATGTAACAAACTAGCAGATGGTTGAAAGTTGGGTACTGAGGAAATGGGTTAGGTATAAGGTTTAATGTAAATCTTTAGGATGTGCAATGTTTATTTTTTGTCCATGAATCAGGGTCAGGAATAAATTGACTTATAGCTCCATCTTCAGATACAAAGGTCAGGGGGTCAGATATAGCATACTATCTTTAGTTTTGGAAGGGCATTGTGAAACATTGTGTTTAGGATGAAAACTAAACAGCTGGATTTTTGGTCCAAAGAGATTGGGATAACTTCACTGCATGGGCATCAAGCCATCCTTCCTCTTAATTAAAACCACCAAGAGTATCTGGCAGTATCTCTGTCTTTCCTTCCCTGGCTTTAACAGCAGGAAAAAATTATTAAAGACCTATATATCTAAAATACTAGAAAATAAACTTGGCTCATTTTTTTCATGCAGGTAACTTACCCATGTAGATACTTATGTCTAGTAAAGAAAAGTTTTATTTAAAAAGTAATATCTCAGATAGCTGTGTGATAGATAGTGGCTGTCATGCAGCTGTCAATAGAACAATAAAGATTGAACTGTCCATGGTGCTGAAACCACCACCCTGACCTGCAGCTTCAGATTAACTTGTTTTAAAACGATGTGCTGAAAGTGATTTTTTTCTGTTTAAATTATTTATTTGCAAATGGTTCAAACCAGGCTTTACAAGTCATTAATGCATCCCTGCCTGTGTGGCACACCTATAGCACATTTATGCAGTGATATTGGAATTTAAAATGCTGAATTTTTTCAGCAACATAAATTACATGAACACAGAAGTCAGAAATAAAGTCAAAGTACATACTTATCATACATACTTATCTTATGTATGAAAGGTTTGGTGTGCATTTGTATTCAGAGAAAAAGCCAAGTGACCCATGTAACTGGAGGATCTGCAGAAAACTGTAAGGCAATTCACACCAAAATTGTGGAGAAAGGTATTCTGATCAGGTGAGACCAGGTGAGGTAGAGAGATGCAACTAAAAGTTGCAAGACAACCGCTTGAGTTTGACACCTATGATTCAGACCGAAGTATACACAGGTCAAAGTCCAGACCTAAATACACTTGAAAATCTGTGGCAAAACTTGAAAGTTGCTGTTCATAGATACTCTGCAACCAGTCTGACTAAGCTTGAGCTGTTTTTTAAAAGACGAATTGATGAAAATTTCAGTCTCTGGACGTGAAAAGTTATTAATGCCATCGCCCAGGGGTGCAATGGTGGCTCTACAAATTGTCGAATAATGGGTGCTGAATATAAATACACCCCACACTTTTTAGTTTCTCCTCATGCACAGATCAGCTGTTTTTATACAGAGATTAAAAAATTTAACACAGGTAGACTATTTATTAAACTGGTGCTCCGCAATCATGAACTACTTTGTGTTGATCGATCAATAAGTTCAAGGGTGTGAATACTTCTGCGGACCACTGAAACACATCCAGGCGAAATAATTAAGACTAGTCATGGAGAGCTGCTTGTCTGTTTAAGCTGCACATGAACATGACAGCTGTTCTTGGTTCCTGCGGGTAACATTCAACAGCATGTGACGAGTTGCCTCTCGGTGCAAACTGTGCCACGCTGCGACACGCACGCACGAACATTCACGCACACCCCGCACATGCACACCCAACGCCACCCCTCTTCTCCTCTCCTCCTTATCCCCTGTTGCTATGGAACCTGTCGCCAAGGCAGAGAGGTATGTGGTTGTGATGGAGGCGGTAGATGAGGAAGAGGAGAAGGAGGGGGCAAGGGGTGTATATATCAACGAAGCAGGCTTCGATGGTGGTCATGTGGAGAATAACAGTGATTGAGCAAATAACATCTGCCCGAAATAAGGCTATTGTCGGGCTTCGCTCTCTTTCCCTCTCTGCAACGTGGGTGGAAGAAGCGTCGCGTAATACTGCGCCACGCACACAGACCCCTAAGCAGATCGCAACATTGGATTTTCGTTTATTTTTTGATTGTGGTGCAATTTTAACACATTAAGGTGGTGAAATCTGAGGACTTTATTCGTATTTTGTATTATTCTCGCCTCATTCCCCCTAAAATCCCTAATCAGCAACACAATTCTCAGCAGACAAATAACTCCTGTAGGCCCTCCTCTACTGTCACCGGTCATCTTTGCTATTAAAGGATACAAAAACTTATTGGGAGTCATTATTGTCTTTTTAGATTAGTTACTGCACGAAAACATGCATTGGGAAGCCAGTATCTGTCAACATACTTCAGACAAACACACTTTTGCTGTCATTTTCCGCACTGAAAATGAGTCCAAACCAATAACGATCCCGCCTACAACAGCCTGTTGGCTAAATATGACCACTGCCCACCCGTTATGCCACAGTTCTCCGATGGAGAGGCCTGTCAAACTCACAAGTACATGAGCAAACCAAGAAACTGGAAGAAATAAAACATGGCCTCATCCATATTCACCCTGCAGCTTTATTGCGCCATTACGCGAACACAAGTTGAGTGGTTGGAGTGGGAAAGGTAAAATAAACAAACTCCACATAGAGGAGAAAGTGAGAGGTGCATCTGTTGAAATGGGATTTTATTCTGCTCTCTTCTTCCCTCCCTCCATGCTCCTGGTCCCCCATCCCATCGCCACTTACAGACCATCATGCCCCCCTCCCTCCTTCTTTCCTTCATGGACTTGGATGTTTGTTAGTTATAAATAAAAGACACCACATACCTTGATGGTTCTCAAGGGTGTCCTCCGGGATGTACATGTTTTTGCTCTCATTTACCATAAATGTAGTCCGGCGTTATCCTTATAGGTGAATGGAAAGAGAGGGGAAAATAACAAGCCCCCCAAAAATAAAGAAATCAAAAAAGAGGAGGGGAAGAGGGGGGACAAGTACCAACTGTCTGACACGGACAGTTTTTAGGGGGGTATTCCCGTTGTTTGTGTTTATGGGAGTCTCTTTGGATGGAGTGAATATTACCTAATTCCCATGATGGAGGTGAAGGCGAGAAAAAAGAGGGAGCTTTCGGCGGAACCGGTTGGAAAAACGCACCGGTGCATCCCTCGGTACATCCGGGCCCTATAGACGAGAAACACGAAACCAGCACCGCCGAGTTGGATTTAATTCACACCCTCCTTTTTGCTCAGGTATCCAACCTATCGTCCTCCCCCTCTGTTTTCTTGTAAAAACAAAAAATAATAAACAAAATCACAAGCGCTGTCAGTGGCGGTCGCAATGCAAGTGCGCAAAAGACGCATTCGTGCGCATCTTCAACAGCGTGTCAAAATGTGAGTGGATGGAATAGAAGAGGAGGTGGAGGTGATGGAGAAGAAGAAGCAAGAGGAGGATGAGAAGAAAAAGAAGAGTAAAATTAGGCAATGGAAAGAGTGTGGGTATTCCATCACGGGTATCGCGGGGATAAATCTCCCAAAGGGTTGTCGGTTATTCCACGCAGAAATACAGCAGAGTCCCCCTTTTAACAGAAGCCACGGCGTCCTGTCTCATCCGGATACTGGTTTCTCTGCGCTCATCCACTCCATAATGGTCCGACTATATGTCTGCCTGCCTTCTTGCTTGCCTTGTCTGTCTGTCTTACGGGTCGGGAGTTGGAGCTCTCTCTTCTTTCTGGCTCTGCTGCCCCTGCAGCTCGGCTCTGCAGTGATACAGAGAGAGAGAGAGAGAGAGCAGAGGTAGCCCCCCTCCCAGAGCATGTAGACGCTTTGACTGTTTCCAGATGCGTGTGTGTGCGCCTGGCTGTGAGTGTGCCAAGAAAGAGAGAGGGGAGGCAATATTCTGGTATCCAGATGATGATGATGATGATAATAAAGATGATGATATGAAGGATAAACGGTGGAGCACCGAGTTTTCTGATGATAAATAAAAAGGGAAGGCGCTAAAGGCTGTGAGTATCAAGAAAGGTAACAAGAAAGAGTGTGCAAACAAGGAAATGAAGGTGGGATAATGATCCATACCAAACTCAAACTTACCAACAGACTCCAATTTGCCCAGGAACAGAGGCTGGAGCCCTGCATATCTCATTGGTCTGTGGTCCCTCCACATCTGGAGCCTTTCAGCTCCATTCTTTTCTTTGGCCAAGGTTGTGTTTATATGCTCACTAAATATCTGGTTTTTCGACTCTTTCATGACTAAACCTCTGATCTGTTCGTGGCTCACGAGGTTGTTTTTTCTCTCTTTTTTTTCTTTGGAAGTAGTGCAAATGTGGTTTTAAATGTACAGTGACTTGCAGAAGTATTCATACATTTTAAGGTTTGTCACATTAAACCCAAAAACTTTTATGTTTTTTATTGGGATTTTGTGTGATAGACTTGCACAAAGTAGTGTGTAGCGTAGTGGAATGAAAATGATACATGTTTTTGTTAATATTTCCAGCCCTGTTGCTCTGACACATTTGTGCCTAATTTAATCTTAGTATACTTAGTATACAACTCCCTGGCAAAGAAGAATGGGCAAAAATTGGAAATTACAGCTGTAAATAAAGCAAATGTTTGTTCTACAAATTATTAGGCAGAGGGATAAATAAAAATGCAT
Organism: Crenichthys baileyi; assembly: GCA_036173005.1. Classification (NCBI taxonomy): domain Eukaryota; kingdom Metazoa; phylum Chordata; class Actinopteri; order Cyprinodontiformes; family Goodeidae; genus Crenichthys; species Crenichthys baileyi. The sequence continues at coordinate 285,256 of JAHHUM010000622.1, read as the reverse complement.
GCAAGACTTTTCACTGTTTTATCTGCGAAAAGTTTAGAAAACTATGTACAGTATCTTACAAAAGTGAGTGCAACCTTCATTTTATTTAATCATTTTTTCATATGTCATCATGGGGCAACACAGAACACATGACTTTTTAATTCCAGTCCAGCATCTTTACCCTCAGTTTCTTTAGCAAGGCAGTAGTTGTCTTGGAGGTGTGTTTGGGGGCATATTGGAACACTGCCCTGCGGCCCAGTTTCCAAAGGGAGGGGAATATGCACTGCTTCAGTATGTCACTGGACATGTTGGTATTTGTAGTCCCCTCAGTGAACTGTAGCTCCCCAATGCTGGCAGTACTCATGCATCCCCAAACTATGACATTCCCGCCATCATGCTTGACTGTAGACAAGACACATTTGTCCTTGTACTCCTCACCTCGATACCACCACACATACTTGACACCATCTGAAACAAATACGTTTATCTTGGTTTTATCAGACCACATGACATGGTTCCAGTAATCCAGTTTTTAGACATGGTTCAATGTCGTTAGCCTGCTTGTCTTTAGCAAACTGTTTGCAGACTTTTTGTGCATCATCTTTAAGGAAGGCTTTCTTCTGGGATGACAGCCATACAGACCAATTGGATGCAGTGTGCCATGTATTATCTGACCAATGACAGGCTGACCCCCTACCTCTTCAAACTCTGCAGCAATGATGGCAACACTCAAACGTCTATTTTCAAAAGACAACCTCTGGATATGACGCTGAACACGTTCTCTGAACCTCTGTGTCCAGGCCTCATCCAAATCTTTATGTAGAGCAACAATTCTTTTATTCAGATCCTCGGAGAGTTCTTTGCAATAGGGGCCATGTTAAACTTCCAGTGACCAGTGTGAGAGTGTGAGAGTGATGACACCAGATTTAACACACCTGCTCCCTATTCACACATAAGACCTTGTAACACTAATGACTCAGATGACACTAGGGAGGTAAAATGGCTAATTGGACTAAATTTGCGCAATAACACTTTCGGCTATACTTACTTTTGTTCCCAGCTGTTTTTTAAGGTGTGTACTTGGTTTTTGAAGATACTGAATCCTTTCTTTTGATTTAATATTTACATGGTACTTTCTGTTAGGCTATCACATACAATTACAACAATATAAATTGAACCTTGTGGTTGCAACTTTTAAGTTTAAGGGTGATAGACACTTTTTCAGTGTAGTGCATCCACTCTGGCATACAGACTAAATGTGAACTTTTTTATATTGCTGAATGACTCAAAGATTATTGGGATTTGATTATGGGTTCCCCCTCTCTTTCTGTTGCCTTTAGGACAGTGGTCTAAATTTCAACGTTGCCCTCAAGGTCGGGAATTTATTTTAGTCTGGCCCTTGAGGCACACCAAGTTGCTGTCTAGAGACATGAGACCCTGTTTTATGAAGCACACAATGAAATAAAGCTCGTTTGGGAGTAAAATGTCAAACAGAGTCAATAATATCACCTCTTAACTAAAGAGCACTCCTCAAAGCTTGGTTGTGTCGTTCACAGGGGCTTTTGGATAGGGCTGCTTGCACAAATAATGTGTCAGCTCTCAAACTGAACTGATTTCTGAAGGCCTTCACAAGATTAAAAGTCCTACTGTAAGGGAGAGAAATACGTATGTAGTTACAAAACGAATTATTATGTCAGACCAGAGGGCTGAAATGTATCTGCTGAAAGCATACAAATAACGTACAGAAAGACCTTTACAAAAAATACTAACTGGGCTTCATAGCGTATGAGAACACTGAACTGCATTCCCAGATTCTAATCGCAGTACCAGCCGTTCCATAATTGTCTCTGACACTGAATGCAAAGTTCAGTGTGCAGGCCTCATGTCAATCTGCCACAGGCTATAATCAGGTGAATCGGATGACTCAGCCCAGCCTGTATTCATTTGTTCAGTGCCATAGTGCAAAGTCACCACCCACTATTCTGTAATAGTGTAAAGCTTTTTGTCTACATGTGTCAGTCCAGACATAGCAAAGACAGGGAGTCAACTCAGAAACGATTCTATTGATGACATCTGGCAATCCAATTGTCTTTGCAGAACAATGTGTAGTGATTTGGATCTTGAATGGTATATTAATATTCTATGTGAGGGAAATGATTTTTGCTGGCACAGTTAAATGAGTGGAAACACTCCCAGAAATGTAAATTACCGGCTGCTTAATCTCTAGACAGGGAACGTTGAAGAGATTATGAAAAAGATAAAAGGTATTCATTCAACTTTAAAGATTATCAATATTAAAATTCTGCTTATGCAGCAATGCATCAGGACTGAGAGTCCAATCATACATTGGCACAGCAGACAAATGAGCTAGTTTCTTAAAAGAAACCATTACATATCGCTGAGATGGTTTTCTTAACAAATGGGTATTGCAGAAAAAAGTCAATACAGCCATTACAATAGCTTCAAAAAGGACAAAATTTAAAACTCAGAAATATACCAGACACAACAGAAGTCATTAGACAATTTGATAAATTTTAAAATTTCACATCATAAATGCTCTAGCAGCAAACCATAAACAATCAAATGAGTTGTTTATAGTTGTGTTGTATAGCCTACTTTATGTGTTTGATTGTTCTGTTTGGGTAAGAAGTATTTGTTTTTATTTCACACAGAATTTGGTAGATTCACTAAAATACATTTCCAAAACATTTTAATATTTCAAAATAATTGACTTCTGCATATACACTGGGGAGAATAAGTATTTTATACACTGCCGATTCTGCAGGTTTTTCCACTTGCAAAGCACATAGAAGTCTTTAATTTTTATTAGGTACTCTTAAACTGTGAGTGACAGAATCTAAAACAAGAATCCAGAGAATACATTGTGTCATTTTAAAGTAATTAATTAGCATTTTATTGCATGTAGTATTTGATCACCTAACAACCAGTAAGAATCCTGGCTCTCACAGGCCTATTAGTTCTTCTTTAGGAAGCCCTCCTGCTCTCCACTCATTACCTGTATTAACTGCACCTGTTTGAACTTGTTATCTGTACAAAAGACACCTGTCCACACACTCAATCAATCAAACTCCAACCTCTCCACAATGGCCAAGACCAGAGAGCTGTGTATGGACATCAGGGATAAAATAGCAGACCTGCACAAGGCTGGGATAGGCTACAAGAAAATAGCCAAACATCTTGGTGAGAAGGTAACTGTTGGAGCAATTATGAGAAAATGGAAGTTCACACATAATAGAAGTTTAAGATGAAGATCAATCTCCCTCGGTCTGGGGCTCCACGCAAGATCTCACCTTGTGGGGCATCAGCGATCATGAGGAAGGTGAGGGATCAGGGCAGAACTACGCAAACAGGACCTAGTCAATGACCTGAAGAGAGCTGGGACCACAGTGTCAAAGAAGAGCATTAGTAACACACTACGCCACTATGGATTAAAATCCTGCAGCTAATGGAAGGTCCCCCAGCTCACATCAGAGCCTGTCTGAAGTTTCCCAATAACCATCTGGATAATCCAGAAGAGGAGTGGAAGAACATCATGTGGTCCGATGAGACAAAAATAGAGCTTTTTAGTCTAAACTCCACTCGCCATGTTTGGAGGAAGAGGAAGGATGAGTACAACCCCAAGAACACCATCCCTACCATGAAGCATGGAGGTGGAAACATCATTCTTTGGGGATGCTTTTCTGCAAAGGGGACAGGACGACTGCATCGTATTGAGGGGAGGATGGATGGGGCCATCCATCGGGAGATCTTGGCCAGCAACCTCCTTCCCTCAGTAAGGGCATTGAAGATGGGTCGTGGCTGGGTCTTTTAGCATGACAACAACCCGAAACACATAGCCAGGGGAACTAAAGAGTGGCTCCGTAAGAAACATCTCAAGGTTCTGGAGTGGCCTAGCCAGTCTCCAGACCTGAACCCATTCGAAAGTTTTTGCAGGGAGCTGAAAGTCCATATTGCCCAGTGACAGCCCCAAAACCTGAAGGATCTGGAGAAGATGTGTATGAAGGAGTGGTCTAAAATCCCTGCTGCAGTGTGTGCAAACCTCGTCAAGAACTACAGGAAACGTCTGATATCTGTAATTGCAAACAAAGGTTTCTGTACCAAACATTAAGTTTAGTTCTTTTGATGTGTCAAATACTTATGTTACTTAGAAATCACACAATGTGACTGGATTTTTGTTTGAGATTCCGTCATTCACAGTTGAAGAGTACCTAAGATAAAAATTAAAGACTTCTACATGCTGTGCAAGTGGGAAAACCTGAAACATCCCCAGTGTATCAAATACTTCTTCTCCCCACTAGTACGTAGAGAGTTAATGTTAGTTCTCCTGATGGTAATATTAGTGAAGACCTGAATGGATCCGTCAGAACAGTTGATATCTAAATTCAAAAGTTACTATTATGGAGGTTTGACGAAAATTCAATCTGGAAGACTCACCCCCTCCTCTGCTCTGTCCAATGACTCCACCATGCGTCCACACTCCAACCAATCAGCATCGAGTCCGCATTTCCTCTTCAGCCAATCACCGTCCAAGGCTCCGCTTTAAAGACCTTCACTCACAGACTTCCTCGCTCTTCAAGCTGAGCTTCAACCCTCCTCCTCCCCAACTCCACCATCTGGCTTCCTAGCTACTCCCGATTCCCCTGTCTCCTCAGGCCTCCGCTCCACCACCAATCGGATCCCAACGGAGAAAGACTTCTCTAATTCTAATTCTAAGATGTTCATTCAAGCTCATGTCATTCTCAGCCTTTGTGGCTTCCTCCGGGGTCCAAGCGCCAAAGAAAGAAATATCTGCAAATAAAACTTTTCTAATCGCCACCTATGTTTTCTCACTGTGAGTCTTTACAGGATTGAATTGAAAATTGCATTCAATGTATGTTTTAAATTTTGTTTAAATGTAATCAAAATGGTCACACTTCTTTATGAAGTTTGAAATAATTGTGTTTGATTTTCTTTTTTCCTTACTTTTTTCAGTTGTTTTATCTGTTGCTGTCCAAACTGCTTAGAAAACATAATTTTATTTTTGAGTAATGGTACAGGGCATACAAGGTTTTATTCAGGTAATTATGATGCATCATGGTATGAATAGAATTTAATTAACGAAACTGGGAATCAGTTTATTCGGTTTTATAATATACCCAATGTTTCCAATTTGGTCTCTTGGAAAAAGTCATCAGATAAAGTCTATGAAAAGAGTCACAAGATCACTCTGTGATGATGATCTTTAGTAACTGATCTGACAGTCAGTGGGCTTCAAGCAGTTGTTTATCTGAACGCTAATAAAAGTGCAAAAAGGTTTACAGGTCTAAATTGTATTTAGCATGCAAATATCTTCTCACTTCTGAAGATGAGCATCAGAATGTTGTGGAGAGGTTGTAGCACAGACAGACAGACAGCAGAAGAATCACTGCTGGACTGAATCTCCTAGACTACTATCTGTTAGTTTGTGAATGGAGGATAGACAGACAGGAAAGACTAGGAGTAGGAAGAATGGATGGAGGGCAGGTCATGGGAACAGATACTTGCGTGTCCCTTGGGCAGGGGACACGCAAGCATGCACACACACAAAAACACACACACACACACACACACACACACACAAATGTCCTCTGTAATCCAGCCTGCACATGGAATATCTGTTCTATTTAGGACTCTTCTATATTTGTAGTTCCAGACCTTTTAGTATGTGCGAGTGAGTTTGTGGGAATTTTAGACAAACATGGAAACGCTGGGATCCCACGTGGGAAAAAGCAACCTGCGGATTTATCAAAGGGCAATTCCCTTTTTTTCAGCTGCCCAGTTTTTAATATTAGCCTTTATAAATTTATTGCCAGATTGGTTTGATTTTGTTAGCTGGTACACTTAGACCTAGAGGTTAAAAAATATAAACGTATGTTGTTTATAACATATGTAGACATGGTCAAGACGATCTGCTGCAGTTCAAACCGGGCATCAGAATGGGGAAGAAAGGTGATTTAAGTGACTTTGAACATGACATGGTTGTTGGTGCCAGACGGGCTGGTCTGAGTATTTCAGAAACTGCTGATCTACTGGGATTTTCACGCACTACCATCTCTAGGGTTCACAGAGAATGGTCCGAAAAAGAAAATATCCAGTGAGCGGCAGTTCTGTGGACGCAAATGCCTTGTTGATGCCAGAGGTCAGAGGAGAAATGGCCAGACTGTTTCGAGCTGATAGAAAGGAAAACAGAACTCAAATAACCACCCGTTACAACCATAGAGGGCAGAAGAGCATCTCTGAACGCACCAACACGTCGAACCTTGGGCGGATGGGCTACAGCAGCAGAAGATCACAAGGGGGGCCACTCCCGGTTCAGCTAAAAAAAACAGGAAATTGAGGCTACAATTCGCAGAGGCTCACCAAAATTGGACAATAGAAGATTGGAAAAACGTTTCCTTGTCTGTTGAGTCTCGATTTCTGCTGTGACATTTGGATGGTAGGGTCAGAATTTGGCGTCAACAACATCAAAGCATGGATCCATCCTGCCTTGTATCAACGGTTCAGGCTGGTGGTGGTTTCTTGGCACACTTTGGGCCCCTTAGTACCAATTGAGCATCGTGTCAACGCCACAGCCTACCTGAGTATTGTTGCTGACCATGTCCATCCCTTTATGACCACAGTGTACCCATCTTCTGATGGTTACTTCCAGCAGGATAACGCGCCATGTCATAAAGCACGAATCATCTCAGACTGGTTTCTTGAACATGACAATGAGTTCACTGTACTCAAATGGCCTCCACAGTCACCAGATCTTAATCCAATAGAGCACCTTTGGGATGTGGTGGAATGGGAAATTCGCATCATGGATGTGCAGCCGACAAATCTGCAGCATCTGTCGGATGCTATCATGTCAATATGGACCAAACTCTCTGAGGAATGTTTCCAGTACCTTCTTGAATCTATGCCACGAAGGATTAAGGTAGTTCTGAAGGCAAAAGGGGTTCCAACCCGGTACTAGCAAGGTGTACCTAATAAAGTGGCCGGTGAGTGTATTTCAATTGCTATTATTTACTATACAATATCAGAATCAGAATTAGAATCAGAATCAGAATCAGCTTTATTGCCAAGTTTGTACATACAAACAAGGAATTTGACTCCGGTACACTTTGCTCTTTGGTTTTTTGTTTTGGCACTACAGAATATACATATTTACAATGTACAAATATAAAACATAATTTTAAATAAAAAAGGGTGCATTTGCAACATCTGTCTGCTGTTTTTTTTTACTCTATTGAATGTTCAACAAAAAACAGCCTGGGGGAAGAAAAAACGTCTCTGTGGGGGGTTGGTTTAGTGAAAAAAGGGGGGGGGCGCTCTGTAGCGTCGGCCTGAAGGGCGAAATTTAAAAAACAGTTTATGTGGGGGGTGTGTGGGATCTGCAGAGATTTTAGCAGCTCTTTCCTGACCCTTGACCTGTATAAGTCCGGGATGGAGGGAAGGTCAGCCCTGATGATTCTCTCTGCAGTCCTGATTATTTGTTGCCGTCTGGACCTGTCCTGTTTTGGGATGAACCCCAAAACCCCACTGAGATGGATGAAGGACAGGACAGACTGAATGATGGCAGTGTAGAAGATGACCAGCAGCTCCTGTGGAAGGGTTGAACTTCTTGAGTTTGCCTCAGGAAGTTTCCAGTCTCGCCTGGGCCTTCTTTTGAAAACAGTGTCTATGTGTGAAGACCAATCTCAGGTCCCCAGAGATGGTGGTTTCCAGGAATCTGAAATGGGCCACAGCCGACATGGTGTTGTTGAAAAATGGTGAGGGGGGGTATGGAGGGGGTGTTTTCCCAAAGTCCACTACCATCTCCACAGTCTTGAGTGGGTTTAGGTTTTCCAGGCAGTTCTGACTACACCAGTGTATCTGGCGATCCACCTCCTGTCTGTATGCAGACTCATCACCGTCCCGGATCAGTTCCAATGACAGTGGTTGTCATCTGCAAACTTAAGGAGGTTTTCACGGACGAGTCCGCTGAGGTGGCAGTCATTTGTGTTACAGGGAGAAGAGGATGGGGGTAGAAAACACCCCTGGGGGGGCACCAGTACTTATTGATCTGGTTCGGGGGGGAAGATGCTCCCCAGTCTCACCTGCTGCTGTCGGGGCCGTCAGGAAGCTGTTGATCCACTGACAGGTGGAGGCCGAGACGGCGAGCTAGGGGAGCTTCTGGGGGGGAGGATGTTCTGGTAATGATGGTGTTTAAAGGCCGAGCTGAAACTCAAAACAGGATCCTGGCGTAGGTCCCTGGGGGGGTCGAGGTGTTTCAGGATGAAGTGTAGACCAAAAATTTAACAGCATCATCTGCCGAGCCCCTGTTTTTCTCGGGGAAACCCAAAAGCAGGGCGTCCAGTAGAGGGGGTGACGTCTTTCAAGGGGCTTAACACCAGCCGGGTCAAAAAGGATTTCATGACCCCAGACGTCAGGGCTACAGGCTTGTAGTCATTTAATCCTAGGATGTGGGTTTTTTGGGCACTGGGATGATGGTGGATCGTTTGAAGCAGGGGAGGGGACCTCACACTTCTCCCCGGACTTGTTGAAGATCCGGGTGTAGATTTGGGGCGAGTTGATTTGCACAGGCTTTCAGGCATGATGGGGAGAGCGTTATCAGGTCCCCCAGCTTTTTTGTTTTCATGCGCTGAAAAGAGCCTATTTACATCTTCCTCAGAGATCTTTAGTGCAGGGAGAGGATCTGAAGGTATGGGGGTTGGTTGCTTTACTGGTCGAAATTTTTTCTTGAATGGGATGTGGAGGGGTTGGTTTGAGGGGGTGAATGGCTTCTTGTCATGTCTGCAGTAGAAGCCATTCAGACGGTTGGGGGGCCCGGCGAGGACTTTGTTCAGGAAAAGGGGGGGTGGGGCTTCTGTAGGTTTCCAGACCAGTCCATACAGCCGAAAAGTGTCACCAGTAGAAAGGGGGTTTTTCAAGCTTCTCACTGTAGTTCTTTTTGGCTGCTTTGATCTTTCCCTTTGTAAGTCTGTTCCTGGCCTGCCTGTTACCGCACCCCAATCTCCACTGCTGTGAGCTTCTTCCTTGTCCCCGCGCAGATTCCTGGGGTGTGGAGTAAACCATGGCTTTTTGGTTTCCCAAAGGTGCAGAAGGTCTTGGGCTGCACACACATGTTCTCACAGAAACTGATGTATGATGTCACCACAACAGTTAGTTGTTTAAATCAGTGGCTGAGGTTTCAAAAAAAAAGTTCCCGTCTGTGCATTTTAAAGCAGGCCTGTAGCGTCTGCTTTGATTCCTCAGGTTTCCCCCTTTTTAACAGTGTGAAAACCGTGGGTTTGGAAGCTCTTAGTTTTTGTCTGTAAGTTGGGATGAGGTGGATAAGGCAATGATCCGAAAGTCCCAGAGCAGCCCTGGTAACAGCATGATATTGGTCCTTTTAAAAGCTGTGTAACAGTGGTCCAGTGTTTTTTGTCTCTGGTGGGACACTTAATATGCTGTCTGTTTTGGGGCCGCGTTAGAGAGATCTGCGCTGTTTGATGAAAGAGTCAGGGGGTTTTTTTCTCCACGTCTGTAATCAGCTCAGCAAAATGTTTTTCCCCGGCAGAAAATGCAGCCATGCGGTGGGGAAAAATATGAGCCGAAATTTTTTAGAACGAGGAAAACTCTCTCGTTGAAAAAAAAAGGTTTACAGATTATGGAAAATGACTCCAGATCCAGACTACATGTTTTCCCCCGCACTTTTTTGTCTCTGCACCAAAGCTTCGTTTTTTATTAAAAGTATGGTTTCCGCCCCCTCGCTTTTTCCCTGATAGCTCCGCGCTGCGATCCGCTCTGAAAAGCTGGAAAGTCCGGCAACAGCAGTGCGCGGTCCGGGATGTTTTTCACTCAGCCATGTCTCGGTGAAGCAGAGAAAACCCCCGGATCTGCGGAGGTCCGAGTTTTTACCGGGAAAAAAAAGAGCTTTTCCATCTTGTTGCTTAGAGAGCGGACATTTGCCAAAATGTATTGAAAGGGGAGGGGTGCGAAGTCCTCTTTTGCGGAGCGTTTACCAGGGCGCCAGCTCGCTTTCCCCTCCGACGCCTCCGGCCCGTATCCCGTAGAGGCCGCCCGTTTCCGCTTGCCAGAAGCTCAGTGAACCTTTGAATGGATGAAAGATGGTGAAAAAAATCCAAGAGAGGACTCTCTGATGTTTGAGAAGTTCCCCTTTTACTAAATGAGACCAACCCCAAATTTTGGGCCCGAGAGCACAGTAAAGTGGCTCGAAAAAAAATTTTAAACCCCACAAAATACAAAAACGAGGAGAGAGCAAAGCTCCGAGGCTGCCATCGTCGGCGCCATCTTGGTTTTCTTGGTCAATATGTTGTTATCTTGGTCAATATGTTGTTATATGGAGGAGTGGTCCAAAATCCCTGCTGCAGTGTGTGCAAACCTCATCAAGAACTACAGAAAACATCTGATATCTGTAATTGCAAACAAAGGTTTCTGTACCAAACATTAAGTTTTGTTCTTCTGATGTATCAAATACTTATGTCATGCAATAAAATGCTAATTAATTACTTAGAAATCCCACAATGTCACTGGTTATTTGTTTGAGATTCCATCATTCACAGTTGAAGAGTAACTACGATGAAAATTTGCAAAACCTGAAACATTGGCAGTGTATCAAATACTTGCTCTCCTCACTAGTACGTAGAGAGTTAATGTTAGTTCTCCTTATGGTAATATTAGTGAAGACCGGAATGAATTCGTCAGTGTGTTGTTGTTTTTTTAACCATAAATTGCAGTTCTTTTCTATTTTGTGTATTTTTGTTTTTTGCACATTATTTAAATCTATTTTCTCTAAACACCCAGCATATGGAATACATAAACAAATAAATAAATAAATGCTGTGTGTTTCAAACTAATTACTAAAGAGACAATAACTGTGTCTGACCTCCTGGATTAATTGTTAATGTGATCTTGAAATATTTTTGGTTGGACTGCTAAACATGGGAGAGTTCTCCATTTTTCAATGTTTTCAACACTGGTGGCTAATGGCTCTTACTGTGGTTTGCTTGAGGTTAGCTACTTTCTTCTTGCAGCATTTCTATGCATGCCATTGTTTTTCAGACTGCTGCTAGTGAATTCATTATCCATCTGACTAATATAACAATGTGTTGTGAATTGGCGCTATATAAATAAAACTGAATTGAATTGAATGGAATATGTGGAGCCCAAACCCCTAAAATAATTGCTTTTTAAGCTACGCCTGCCTGATAAGTTCTATGCTTTTGTCAGAAATCCTCAGACATCTGTCAAGTCACTGATTAAAGACTGTAGAATAAACAGCTGAGTGAAAAAACTATTGTGTGAGAAGTCCTTCAAAGTGTAAAACTCCAGCCTCAGAGTTCAGCCTTGATTCATAGCATATTTGGATAAAGACTTATCCGATGGCAGACATATACTGTACTTTATAAGTGCTGAGTCACATTTCAGAAAGTCTTCTTCCTGTATAAGTTACTGTTCCTGTCCTTGAATATTGCTTTCAGGAAGGATGTGTCATATTTCTGAACATCCACAGCTGCTACATTCAGTCTGTTCACTTACTTTAAGTGACACATTACAAAGTCGATTCAAGGAGAACATAAACAACTAGCTGCAGGTATTTAACATATTTCAAGGATTTGTATGAACACAAAATCTAATTAAGATCTAAATTGTTTTTTGCTTTTTTTGTTTTTGTTTTGCAAAACAGCCCTGACCAAAACATTAGCAACAGGACCACAAAAACAAACATAAATACAGACCCTGGACACACGCATAAAATATGTTCATCATGCATACATCCTGAAATGAAAATATACTAATAAATCCTCAAGATACATAAATACTACGAGCCGAGAAACAGCTGCTACAAAATGCCAAGGTTGGAGGAATCAATCAAAAGCATGTACATGTCAAACTACCTGCTTCTGAACCATATAAACCTGGTCAGAATTTATTTGGTGATCTGTTTTTAACAAAGAGGAAAACATTTAGATGCCCTTTTTGCCACATAGGTTTCAGCTCTGAAAACTAATTAAAGAAATTGGAACTCATATAGATTCATTCCACATAGCGTGAATTACTTCAAGCCTTTATTTTTGTCATTTTGATAATTATGGCTTACAAATAATGAAAACCCAAAATTCAGTGTCTCAGAAAATTACAATATTATATGAGATTAATAAAAAGGATATTTTTAACAGAAATATCAGGCTTTATGTTAATTTCTTCAGAAAACACATTGACCAACACGAGGAACCACAAATTATCACAGACTGTGGAAACGTCACACTGGACTTAAACCAACGTGGATTCTGTCTCTCTCCACTCTTCCTCCAGACTTGGAGGATTTTCAAATGAAACGTTGAACTTTACTTTCATCTGAAAAGAGGACTTTGACCTCTGAGCAACAGTCCTGTTCTTTCTCTCCTTAGTTCACATAGGATGCTTCTGATGTTGTCACTGGCTTAGGAATAGCCTTGATACAAGGAATGTGATATTTGTAGCCCATGTGTAGGATTTGTCTGTGCATAGTGGCTCTTGATGCCTGTTTCTACAAATAAAAATCTGAAAAGTTGACGCAGAAGTTGATGACTTCCCTGTTTCTGCTGAAGAAAAGGAGTCCCACAGCATTATTCTGCAACCTCTATGATGGTGTGTTCAGAGTAATGCAGAAAGTCAATGGTCCGTGACACATGACGTTTTGATTATTGGCCAAAAAACTCAACTTTTTTCACCTGTTGCTATGTACCCTGCATGAATGGTGAAAAAGTGCAAGAAAGACCTCTTATGGCTTTCTTTCAACAACAGATGTCTTCTAGAAACTTTTCCATAAAATCCAGAGTTTTGAAGTGCACAACTATTAATTACTGCATCAACAGATTTCATAGACGTTGACTCTGTTTACTAAGTAGGTTACTTCTGCAGTCTATTCGTTGCACTGAATTTTATTTAGAGGTACCAGATTAAAGGAGGCTGTATGCATATGGAAGCAACGTTTTTCAGATTTTACTTGCAAATTAATTTTTTTAAAATATAGAATATAGAATTTTCCTTCAACTACACAATTTTGTTTTGTGTGTGTTAGTGAATCACAAAAATTGCAAAGATCCTACATTACATTTTTGGGTTTTTACATGACAGAATGTGGAAACGTTTACAGGGTGTGAATACTTATGCCAGGAACTGTATCCTTAATTGCTGTATTTAAGGATCTGTTATAACTGTGATCATATACAAAGAGATTATTCATAATTACTCATAAATCCTATGCATCTTGTTATTACACGGCCTAAATAATCAAGTGTTTAGAGTTTGACATTTATTTTTGCATATTTCTTAGTTGTTAATAGGTAGTGTAATTTGAACAAGGTTCAGGTTTATTGGTTTGTTCAGATCTGCTTTTAAAATTTACTCAAGAGTTTATGCCTGGTTGAAAGACTTGCACTAACAGGTTATTTTTTAGTCGAGCAGGCTTCATTAACTGGAGGTTCCTGCTAATGATTGCCAACCAGACCTATAAACATCAAAGGTCATTGTGTTTAAACTCTTCTTTATGGAGTCCTGAATTCAGTTGCATTCAGACCAACTCCGGTTTGTGCCTATAATTTAACAAGTAGGGATCAGTGGTTATATGGGTATCCCACTAATGCCCCCCAGTGGCTTTAAATGTAACTGTAGATTAAACCTCATCAGCATGCATCAGAAAGAGACATTCACATAATATATAATATATTATATATTTTATATAAAATTATATAATATATATATATTTTATATATAAATATATATATATATATATATATATTACCCTGGATACCGTGGCTCTTGATACATCACAAAGACTTGCTGTCTTGGTCACAGATGCGCCAGCAAGACGTGCACCAACAATTTGTCCTCTTTTGAACTCTGGTATGTCACCCATAATGTTGTGTGCATTTCAATATTTTGAGCAAAACCGTGCTGGTCCAATTTAGCCATGAAACCTCCCACACTACAATGACATGTGTTTCAGTTTCATTGTCCAACCCCTGTGTATATATATATATATATATATATATATATATATATAGAATATATAATATATATATAGTTATTAACTTTTACCAATGTGACTGTATTTTTGTTTATATTTATTATATTGGTTTCAGACCAACACATATCGATTTCTCAAAGCTGAATCATAGGATTTGCAGCTCGTCGTGCAACTAGTAACGTCTAAGATGTTTACAATCTGCCGGGCTAAACATGGCTGCTCAAAAACTCACTGAAGACAGAGCTCTAAAACCTTTAAAAAAATAGTTTTTACATTACTTGTAATCATTTAACGACATTCAAGTGCTTCTACTCATGTAACAAATTTTTCCGCTTGTCATTTGTTTGGTTTTTATCAGTCTTTCTGTGAATCTGTTGACGTTAAAGTTTGCTAGCTGGCTATCTTCCCAATAGAGAAGGATGAGTTCTGCAGCTAGCATTAGCTGCCTTGCTGCTAAAGGACTGGACATAAGTCTGTCTGCCCTGCAGAGACAAGACCCTTACATAAACAACATTGTGGACGTGGCCAGCCAAGTCGCCCTATATACTTATAATAACCGGGTGAATGAGTGGGTAAGTAGGAAGTTTGTGTTAAAGGCTAACTTAGCATAGCTTATTTTAGCTTGTATTTGATAGGCGCGCATTATCACCAGCCTACAGTTTAACTCTTATAGAATTTACTCTAGGGAGTTAAGAGCATTGGTTTATATGTTTATTGAAGCACCTTTTAAAGTATTGGGCGTTCTGTTATAATGTTTTATGATTTTGTTTTATTTTTCTGTAATTTTTGTTTGTTTTTCAGGAGAAGACAGAAGTAGAGGGCACTTTGTTTATTTACACAAGGTAATAAAATTGTTATAAAGGTTTAAGTCCGAGTAGTTTTTCAAGAGTTCATGATATCTTTGACATTCATATACAAGCCAGTTGTGATGGTGAGATGAGATTTCCCACCATGGTCAATGTTGTTGTTAGGACTGTTAATTTTCGACTCTTGTCCTGTTGTATCTACATTGCCATCCATAATCCTCAGTTATAATTCATAAGAATGGAAAAAAAAAAAAAACATTTACTATCCTACCAGAAATTACAATGCCTTGGATTGCATTCACTGATATTTGTTTTCCCATCTTGTTACATTGTAACCCCAAACCTCAATGTAAATTTTATCAAAGTAATGCATAACTCAGAAGTAGTCATAAAATTATAAATGGATTTTTAAAATCTATCATTCTATCAAGTCTGACTAGTTTCCCAGTCCTTGCAGAGGGAAAGCAACCCTGTAGCATGATGCTGCCACCATTAGCTTTCCTCATGTAGTTGGTTTGTACAGGATATGTAGTGTTAGTTTTCCTTCCTCCATCGAGTGTTTCGCATGTATGTGAGAACAAATTTTCTGACCAGAGCACCTTCTTCCACATGTCCGTGTGCCCCCCACATGGCTTCTGCAAGTTTAAAAACAAGAGTTCTTCTAGCCTTTTACTGCAGTTGTTTTCTTTTGTCACTACTCAATAAAGGCCAGAACAACAAAATGCAATACTAATACAGAATTTATATGACACTGCTATCTATCCATTAATTTTTTTTGGAAAAACCTTTGAGGCCTTCATGAAACAAATTACTCAGAGATTTCTATTGATAACTACAAAATTTGAAGCCAATTAGTTGCTCTGGATTTTATTCAGGTTTATTGGAGTAAAGGGGTCAGAATAGAAAAGCGCTCCACACTTCACAGAATTTTATTTGTTGAAATGTAGGAATCAGTGTAGTGTTTCCCTTCTACTTCACAGTAAAGTTATAGTTTGTGTTGGTCTTAAATCCCAGTATAATACATTAAAGTTTGTGGCTGTAATGGGACAGAATTTAAAAAAGTTAAAGTAGTGAGAATACTTTTACAGTGGACATTATTGCAGTTCATTGCATGCCTAAATGTAGCTCTTCTAGCCACATTATATTTGTATTCCATAATAATCCTTTCTCTGTGCTGCATACTCTTTGAATTTCAGATTGGCATCTCCCAGGCATGGCTTCACAATAATGAACCGCCTTAGAATGGAGAATCTGACAGAGCCCATTACAAAAGACTTGGACTTCCAGCTGCAGGACCCTTTCCTTCTTTACCGTAATGCACGATGTAAGCAAAATGTACACCAATACACATAAAGCTGCACTATTTCAAGAAAATCCGTAATTGTGATACTATTGCTTAAAACTGTGATGATAATATTGATTACAGTTGAACCGAATTAGTTGGACTCTTATTTGTTTACCATACCACAGTGTTCCCACCACACTGTGAGCTTTGTTATCTTAGCGACTAAAAATATACATCAAGTGTCGACAGTGAGGACAGTTAGAGACCGTCCAACTGGCTAAAAATGTTACCAGTAGGCAGAGTTTTAACGCATGGCAATTGAAATATACTATCCTACCAAATATTGTGTCCAAGAAGTCCTTTGCGATTGCAGTATTGCCTACACTGATCTTGTGATGATGATTGTGTATCTCTAAATACATGTATACACAAATTTCTCCTGTCAACCATTGATACCCTCAGTTTTTTCTGTCTTTACTGTTTTTGCAAACACATTATCTTGACTCTGGGTTATGACATAGTTAGCTAAATTGTTGTTATTGGGAGTATGTATATCAGCATTAGCTGAAAATAGAGTAAATAAGTGCTGATCCGTTGTGGTGAAGAGAGAGCTGAGCCAAAAAGCGAAGCTCTCGATTTACCGGTCGGTCTACGTTCCTACCCTCACCTATGGCATGAACTTCGGGTCATGACCAAAAGCATGAGATCACCGATACAAGCGGCTGAAATGAGCTTCCTCCGTAGGGTGGCCGGGCACTCCCTTAGAGATCGGCCATCTGGGAGGGGCTCGGAGTAGAGCCGCCGCTTCTCCAAATCGAGAGGAGCCAGTTGAGGTGGCTCGGGCATCTATATCGAATGCCTTCCTCGGGAGGCGTTCCAGGTACGTCACACCAAGAGGAGGCCCAGGGGACGGCGCAGGACACGCTGGAGGGACTATGTCTCTCGGCTGGCCTGGGAACGCCTTGGGCTCCCCCCGGAGGAGCTGGAGGAGGTGTCTGGGGAGAGGGACGTCTGGGTGTCTCTGCTGAGTCTGCTGCCCCCGCGACCCGGTTCCGGATAAGCGGAAGACGACGAGTACGAGTACGAGAGTAAATAAATGGAATTTTTTTATGCTATGCTTAAAGGTTGTTACAGAAAAAAAAAACAAAGGTAGTTAAGTTGAATTGCTCAAAGGTTTTGTTACTTCTTAGTTTAACACAAATGATAACATTTTAAGGATTAAAGAATCCAGCGGGTGTTCATCTTAGCATAAAGTGGCACCCCTCGTTACGATGTGTAGAAAGCCTTAAAATAAAAGAATCTTCAATTGCATTAGCAGTCGGCACCGCAACTATTCTTACTGTGCTGTTAAAACTTTATATAAATCCCTTTCTGCCAATAGGGCAGCACTTGGTCTCCCAATAGAACATATTTTAAGGTTGAATCATACATGCTTTGCTTCATGCCAAACCCACCTGGAGTGTATGTTCCAGCTCTAGCCTCAGAAGAGTTAAGCAAACTCCACATTTACGTTTGTGATGGTAGGACAGATTTTTTCTGGCACCTTTCCCAAAAAACTGCTTGACATTTAGATAGTTTCTAATTTGAGTTTTATAAACCTGGTGATTTCAAGATGCTGCTCTTTGCTGCAGTTCTTTAAAAGTGAGCTTTGCAGATTTCGATCTTCCCTTACCATCCTGCTGTGCACTGTAGCAGCATAAAATTGATATCCATTCAGCTTAGTGGCTAAAAGAAATGGGCTTCTGTGTCACGTTACACTTTTATATCTCGGTGAAACAAGAAGCCATAGATTGCTAATGAAAACAATTATTTTTTGATATAGGATTTTTTCCTCCCACTAAATAGATATACTGAAATGAAAGTTTTTATGTGTGGATTATCAGCTGCAATCTGTACACATCTTTACCGGGAGGGCTATAAAATGTGAATGGCAGTGTATCAGCGTCCTTTTAACTACTTTTGTGTGACTCTCTTTGCTGTCTATGTTGGTTGTAGATTGCAATTACAAGGTTAGGTGCCATACTTCTCGGAAGCGAAGTGAGTTCATAATCCTGAAGGTGTGATCGTTTCCCTACAAAAAGCAGTACAGGTCCATTTTGTGCAATGGTTAGGAAGTCTGATAAAATATAATAAAAGGGGAGCAAGTCGATCATCTGAGTGGGGACCAGTAGTTCCATTTAAGGAACTAAGTGGGGACGTTTTCGTAAATTTTATCAGCACAAGTCTCTCTGAGACCTAGATATGGCTGCCGCTCACACAATCACGTTGCTAAGTGTGCCTGTGGGACCAGAGTCTGACAGCACTACAAAAACAGCCGGGAGAGATTAGATACACCTCAGCCACCTCTGATAATCTAAACACAGTGACGCAAAAGTTACTAACACATACACACAGAGACTCGCTCTGCCACCCTCCCTACCTTCAGCTCTCCTTGAGGCTTCGTAGGAAGCAGATGGAAGTGGATTCCTTTCCCGTGCTTTGATCGTTCTGCTTCTCGACATAGATTTTGTGCTTACTTATAGTAATAATAAATAGCCAGAAGACTCAAGGAACGATTGTGTATGATATGAAGTTTACTAAGTGACCTTTTGCACTTCCTTTAATGGTTTGCACTGCAAATTAATGTATGTAATAGTTCAGTAATGGAGAAAGAATTTTAAAAGTAAGGCTAAATCACTTGTCATGGGAAGGAAAAAAAGATTAAAAGCGCTTAAAACAAGTAATCACAACAAAGCTAATGATTGTTTCCTCTGCTAAAATGGGAGTTATGCAAGTTAAAGAGGATGTGTAATTCAAACAAAATGGTCAAACCTAATGGTAGCCTTAATTTACTGTGATTATAAAACACCAAAAGAAGGAGATATAAATAATTGTTGGGTTTTTTATCTCTATAGCTGCTGTGATTTAAAATGATTGTTAACTGTACAGATAACATTTCTAAAAGTACAAAGTTTTGCACATTAGCGGAGTAATAGTGCCTCAAGTGCTTTAAGATGCCTTCAATACCCACACTTATTTTATAAAAAGAAAAAAACACTTAAGTGGCATGTTGGCATCTTAGGTTGCTGAAAAGCTGTTTTTATTGGCCATCATCCGAATTGTAAGCTGCTGGCAAAGCCGGCTGTCCCAATGCATCGTGACCTCTGGTGGAGGGGTTGTGGAATCTTATCATTATACAAACATGTAGGCCTCTGAGCGGCTGTAACTTCCTGGAATGGCAGTTGGCACAAAGTGGCACCGTAGGCTAAAAATAAGCAGCAGACATATACCACAGAACGAACTAAGATTAATGGAAGAGCCTTTTAGTGCAAGCAAGACGTTATTTTCCCGTTCTCAAGAGGACTTCTTCTTTTTCAGAGTCTTGCTACAACATTATCTCGCAGCTTGCCACCCGCTCCCGCACCCGTAGTGTTTGTGCTTTGATTTCAGTTGTTGCAGAATTTGATGGTGAAAATGGTGCTAGTTGCAAACGTTATTTCAATTCCTAAACTTTTTTTTTTATTACAGTTTCAAACTTTGATGTGTTTTTATTGCCATTTAAGTGATTCAGGGGAAAAGAATGCATGGTTTTTACAAATCAAAAAACCATGCTAAATTTATCAGGAACAGCATCAATCAGAAAAGCAGTCAAAAGGCCTCATTTAGTAACTTTCAGTTAGCCACTAGCCTTGTAGCAGACATGTGGAAGAAGGTGCTCTGGTCAAATGAACTGTTTGACCTAAATGCAAAATGTTGTGTTTGGCAAAACGTGGCACCAGGTGGGCACAACACCTCCACAGTGAAATATTGTAGTTGCAGTGTCATGCTATGGGGATGCCTATCCTCGGCTGGGAAATTGAGATTGGTCAGATGAACTTTTATAAATACAGATTAGTCCCAAATAACACCTATAAAAGTATATTCAATAGTTTGAATGGCCTAGCCAAAGTCCGGACTTCTGTGGCAAGACTTAAACGTTTGTATTTACAGATCCTCCCCATCCTGTTTGACTTAGTGTGAGCTATTTTAAAAGAACCGGTAATAATTTGAGCCTTTAGATGTGGAAGGCTTGTAGAGACATACCCCAAAACATGTGCAGCAGTAATTGCTGTGAAAGGTGCTTCTACAAAGTGTTTAATCAGGGGGCTGAAATCAATTGTACATCACACTTTTGAAAAGTTTATTTGTTAAAAAGAAAAATAAATAATGCTATGTGTTGGTCTGTCACATAAAATCCAATTAAAATGCCTGAAAAAATTTGTTTGTAATATGAAAAAAGTAAAAATACTTTTGCAAGGCACGATATTTGATCCTAAACAAACTGGACATAGTGCATAGGATTCTGAGTTTGATCATAATATATTGACTCAAGAGCACAGACATGCAGAAAGCCAAGCTTCAGCTCACGTTAGAGCCTCTAGTCTCTTTTCAATCACGTGTGTGGACAGTCTTACCTCCAGGCCGGATGTACGTGTATCCCAAATCTCTCTCAGACATCAGCGAACCCTTAAATCGGACCTCAGGTTCCTCCTCCAGCCTCTCATGTTTAGGTTTCCTCTGAAACAGGCCTCTCAGCATGGTCACAGGGCAGTTCAGCAGTTTTATTCTAAATTTCTCGTTCAGTCTCTTCAACCCTTGATTCAGATTGATCCCTTTTCTTGCAAAGAAATACAAAAAGGTGGCCAAAGATAATTTAACACTACCATTTACAAATGTACTGATTGTGCTGTGTGACCGTCCTACTGGTCTCTTTAGGCCCACTCTTCGGTTACAAATAGCATCTGCAGTTCAAACTTAGGAGGAGAATTTCACTGTAATTAATTAGCTTTAAATCTCCGTATATACTCCTCCAACAATCTGACAAAAAAGCCAACCTAAACTGTCTTGAACATCACTTCAGCTTTGATTTTGTATGAATTTCTTCTTTTTGTAAAATTTAAGATAAAATTGTTCATATTTCTGCAGTATTAAGCACAGCTGAGCTTTAACCAAGGCCAGCAAAACCTTTCTAAATCAGAGACAAGTCTTTATAAAGATTCAGTCTCCAACATTAAATGGTTAAGAAGTGAATGCAGAGCGATCAGCACATGTGCTCACTGTCTTGGCTGAATTGTCCCAGTCCTTGAGGGTTTAAGATGCGGCTCACTTGCAGACTCCCCCTGACCGTTTATGACAGAACTTTTCGGCATCCAGGTTAAAAAGCTGGTTATTTGGAGGTTTTTACTCCTCACTTCGGCTGTCCTGAACTGAAGTTTTCCTGCGGAAGTTTTCTCCCCAACATGGTCGTTTAGTTGTTTTCCCAATTGTAGTGGTATAGTTCTTGGCTTGGGTCTTGCATGTCTAACATCCCTCCGCCTTTTCCCTCCGATGTCCTGGGACCACACTAGAGCACCCTCTCTTTTCTCCTCAATATAGCTTTTTGGTGGTCCTCCTCCTGCCTTTGCTATATCAGTCTCTCTCTTTCTCTCCCGTCTTCACCGCTAAAACAGATACTTTCTTCAATTCAGGAGTCAGGATAGCCCACCATTATTGGTAAGATATCAAAAGCAGCTTTCACATGTTTTTATCTTTGTCCTTCTTACTTTGGTTCTCTGTCTGTGTGGCTGAGTTCGGAGTGATCAAAGACACGTCAGAGATTCTTGTCCGGCTGTCTTCATATCGCCTTCATTTCAGCATTTTTGCATCATTAGCCAAACTCAGCCTGTTCAACGTTGCCTGACAGCCAGAGCGCTCAGAGAACTACATGTTCCTATTTTGATGGAGTTGATTATCTCCCTCTAACACACCTCACTCCTTCCTATCCGTCTTGCTCCTTTTTCCTCAATTTTCCAGCTGTCTGACTTTGACTCTGCGTGTGTCCCGGGGTCTCTGTCAAGCTGTCTCATCCCCAGTGAGCGCTAAGTGGCTCTGACTCCACCAGTCAAGTCTCCCACTACAGTTACTTATTTGGTACAGGGCTGATTTTTCCCAGGCTCCACTTAACTGACTGTGTATGTCTCTGCCGGCCCCTTCTTTGTCTGTTCCCTGCATTCACACTGACCTCTCTGGTCTGTGTGCCCTTTTGGGAATACATGTTTTCTGTGTGGTAAAATATACAGCACATAGATACTCCAGTCTGTTTTCAATATTTACACAAGAAGTGAATCGTTTGTATTAGCCTTTTTACAAGTATCAATTGAAACTAACAGACACCTTCTTGCATTTCAAAGATCAACATTATCAACAAAGATAAAAATGACATGAACAGGCAGTTTGTTGTTCCCTTTTCTGTGGTTTATTAGCTTATTAACACATTAAAAAAGCATCTCTGGGCATTTAATTTAATGTACAATTGCATTATATTATAGATTATAGTGGTCAGGAACAGCTAACAGCATTGACACAAAAGCTAAAATTTCTAGTAGCGTCAGTCCAGAATAACAAAACTTGATTGTTTGTGATCAAATCTCACTGGGTTACTTCTGTCAAATCGATCCAGTCAATTTGTTGTATTGTTCTATTGTAAATACTAAAAATCAAAACAAAGTGGTGTTTTTTTTCTAGGAATATTCAGCAAATTATGGTGAAAAAAATCTTGCATTGCCTTACAAGTAATAAAACCCCTTAACAGTTTTGCATTTTGCACGTTGCAACCACATTGCAAGTATTTCAGTTTTATATGATAGACAAAGATTACTAGGGATAGAAAGTTATTGCCCATTCATGTTTTTATTGCAGATGAGCATCTTCTTCCACATGGTTGCTTTGTCCCCTAAATGTTCTAACGTAAACTCCAAAGGGGACTTCTTCTGACCTTTTTTCCAACACTGGTTTTCTTCTTGATACTTAACCACATGAGCAAATGTTGTGCTGCTTATTTGCTGAGGGCTGTTATTAAACTCTGACTGAGTAGCTAATAGGACTCAGTTATATTTAAAGTAAAACTCCCGTAACCTCTTGTTGATGGAAAAACAACAATTCTGATACATTTCTTAGGAAATATCCCACATCAAAACAGTTATCACTTGCAGCTAAATATAGGAAGTTGGGTAATGAGAGCTACTTAACTTACTGCTTTGTAAACTTGTAAAGAACCAATATTATAGTCTTTTTCCTCTCATTCTCGCTATGTTTATACAGTTCAAGGGACTCCTGGGGCCCATGTTTCACTGTATAATGGCGCTGCCGAGTTCTGTTCCCATTAGCTTTGCTGGGAAATAATTCATTTTGAAGCTTTGGTTGTGTGTGTTCTGATGTCATAGCAACAAACTAGAGCTATTTCATGTCTGTGCAATTATTTGATTTTAAGGTTATGGGTAGGTCAACTTGCTCATTTTGTTGTCTGCTGACCTTACCAGTGAGCTCATCCCAGAGCTGTAGAGCCATATTAATAAAAATTGATTTTTCCGCTCACTGTCTGAACCATTATTGCAAAGCAAAACATCTTGTACAATTTTTATTTGTTACTTTTTTATATTATTATTACTTTGAATGTGTTTGACTTATTTCACTTTCTGTCTTTTTTGCCCAGTTGTTATTCACGGGATCTGGTTCTATGATAAGCAGGACTGTCAGCGTATTGCAGAAAGGATGAGGTGGTAAGTATTAATGTCATAGAAATAAGATCATTTAAATAGCAGTGGATTTCCTATCAAAATGATTTTCTTCTTTTAGTTAATGCATCTGTGTTTTAAAGCTAACATTTATTTGTCTTACTGTAGGCCCACTGATATTCAACTAAAGCAAAAATATGTGGCTTTTATTGTAAAAGGAAATATGTTTGCAGTCTTCATTTGCCAGACTCAAAACAGGTCCAAAACAAGTAGGTTTTAACCAGGGAGCTACCTGTCTACTGGGTCTTATATTTCTGCCACATTTACATGTCTAGAAACGGTAAAAGACAATATATACCGGAGGCTTATTTTACAGTTTTCAGTGATGTTTAAAGAGACAGAAGCTAAATATGCAAACATTTGGAAAGCTTTATCGGCATGCTTTCTGTAGAATCCAGCTGTCTCTTCTCCAGAAACACTTATGGTGCGTTCACACCGAACGCGGATTCTGCGATGGGAGTGGCCGATTTACATGTTATCCCTATGTAGAGGCGCGTTCAGGAGCGGAGCGGCGCGAGGCGGTGTGAAGGAGACGAAGGACGTGGTACGAAAGGTTCGCGTCGCGTCAACCAATCAGGGACTGGATGTGGCTGTGACGTAGGGTGAAGGACCGCAGCGGAGAAGAAGCTGTTTTCGGTGTACGGCAAGCCTGAGTTGTATGACTCAACTAACTAGCTGAGATTTATTTACTCAACGAAGACAGATGGACAGGCGTTCAGCAGCGGGGATGTAGCGTCGGTAGTTGGTGTCCCGGAGGCCGATTTGTCTCCCAACGCAGGACAGCAGATCTTCGAACTGTGTGCTGGATAGACGGGAGTACCGCTGAAATTGACCATCATCCAGACGCAGCTCCTGGAGTAGGTGGTGGTACTCTCCGAACTGTTCCCGTCCCTGAAGAATCTGGTGAACCCAGGGACGTCGATATCGGCGGCGTTTTTCGGCTCTCCACAGGTAAAACACCGTGATTATCTGTGAAATCCATGTCCGCCATGTTCAGTTGAAACCAGCAAGCAGCCGATAGAAGCTCCTCCTATTTGATGACGTGGCGAAGCGTTGCCATTTGTTGACATTTGGCCACGCGGGTTGCATGCGAAATGTCAAGCGAGCAACAGCATACAAATGATGCGAAAAATTCGCAGAATTTGCGTTCGGTGTGAACGTACCATTACACAGTATTAAAGTCCCCCACATAACTGAAGATTAAGCCATAGACTCATAACTCAAGCCATTTTAGGCAATCATGGCTTTTGTGACTAAACAGGCTATTCTTAGGGTAATAAAACTGCAAGATTGGATCTTTAAGAAAAACGTGTACCAGTGATTGCAGAGGTTCAGTATATTTTGGCTAAAATGAACTGCAGGTGTTAACAGCATAAGTTGTTCATAGTCATAGCACCATCTGTAAATAAACAAGTATACATATAACTTGTAATTAGAGATGCACAAGTGAAACGGTCAGAGTTTCCCTTGATTGGCAAGTATTATATTAAATACTGGGAAATCAATGTTTTTTTTTTTCATATTTAACAAAACTGAATGAAAACTAAAATTTCCCACTACTTTTACCTTTTTAAATAATCTGTTTGTAGAAATGGGCAGATTTAGGGAAGTGGCTGTTATCACGTTGCCAATTACAAAGTTATAAACATTACCACATCTGACATGTCATACTATAGTAGCATGTTCTCTTGTCTTTCCCATTTTAAATGTTGCCCAGAGACACTTCAGTATTACATCAGGGAAAGTGCAAGTTATGAATTACTAATTAGAAAGTCTTAGACACTCTTCAATCAATTCAGATCAATTCTTAGTGGCATTTAATATGGCATTAGAGTTTTTTTTTTGTTTTTTTTTTTATTTATCTTTGGATTCATTTTCCCACTTAATAATGGTTGGATTTCTTTAAAGTATACAATTTTTCATAATGCTTTTTTGCTAATGCATCCAGGTTACATCCAGGTAAAGCACTTACCAGTGCTTAACCTGGTTAAATAAAATAAAGAGGAAACATTTAAAATAATTCAGACTTTTAAATCTTCCCTCTAATTAATAATGGCTTAAAACTGATGCGGGAAATCTGCACTTTGTTTGTCCAGTCTGACCCAGCAGGAGCAGATCCTCGCTCAGTCTCAGGGTGGTTCCTTATCCCCAGCAGCAAGAGGAGGAGGAGGAAGAGGAGGTGGAGAAGGTGCTGCTGGCTTAGTAGGAGGAAATAACGAGGCAAAAGGGGTTGACATCATTCAGATGTTGACCAAGGCACAATCAGAGTACCACAAGGTAGGGGGACACCAATACGTCCTTAAGGTTTACAGCAGGAAATTTGGCTATATTTTATTATTATATTTAAATCTGACAAGCATCTTTCATTATCTATGAGGTTTGTGTTGCGTTTTCTTTTGTTAATTTAATACTGTTGTCTTATGAAAAGTCTACCTCAGAGCCAAAGGAGATTGGAGGCAGCAGTGTTCTGTGTGGAAATCCTAACCTGATCAAACCAATACCAGTTAAACCAAACACTCAGGTACAACACCAATTCTAATGTCAGTCTGGGAGAGGTCAGATTTCTTCATAGTATTGTTACCTATGTTGTTTTTTTGTTATCACATATCTAATTTTGTCCCTTCCAGGTCAGTGAAGGTGCAGATACCACGGTTCTGACCATAGCCCCTCTGTTAGGTTCTCAGCATCAGCACCACCACTCTCTTAAATCTGACCCAGTTCCTCCCGTAGCTGCTCCCACATCAGCCGGAAAAGTTGCCCGCCCACCTGTCGCCCGCACACTGACTTACGAGGATTCAGTAAACTCTGGCAGAAATGTTGCCCCGACTGGAGGTCTAGACACAGGTGTCCGGCCGATAGATGGGGAAGAGGGTAAGAACGCTCTCCATCAGCTGCCGAACCAACTTCAACACTGTCCGGCCATTGCCAAACTAATGCAGGGACAGAGGGGAGCCACAGGAGCCGGGGGCATGCTTCAAACACTGTCTGAGTCCCCCGAGAACCGGCTGTGCGATAACGGGCTTCCGTTCGAACACCACCACCATCATCAGCAGCTCCACTCCCACCACCACCATCATCAGCAGCTCTACTCCCATCACCACCCCCTGGAGCAGCAGCAGCAGCACGACCCAATAAAGAAACTCCTGCAAAGCCATCCACCTCTTCCACTTGCCACTTCTTTCACCTCCGCTGCTACTCCGGCTCTGCAACGGAACCCTCATCCCACCTCCCAGCCTGCTCAAGTGGATTCTGTGGCACGTTCCCACCTCGAAGTACAACAAGGTCAGCAGCTGTTGCTCAGCCTGGTGAAGTTACAGGAACAGATACAGCAGAGGGGGCAGATGGACTCTGCTGCTATGGGAACAGGTGCAAAATCTATTGTAGTATGACTCGCCAAGAGCTAAAATAAATACATTTTTGAATAAAAAGTAAAGTTTGTTATTTTTACTTGAAAAATGTGTAGCAACCCTGTGATTAGCATCTAATTGATGGTGAATATGTTTGAGAGGAGTTACAGGCTTCTACATTTGCATTGACTGTTCAGATAAAGTGTTTTTTTATAAGCAGTCGTCGTGTTTTAAAGACTTTCACTAGTGTGTTTCTGCCAAATCATAGTGTGATTAAGAAAACTTGTTTGGGAATATCATTGTTTATTTTTTCTCAATAATTCAATTAAGATATTTGACTTGTGACTATTTCTGTCTGTTTATTTTACAGCATAAATCTTATTGTTTATCTATCGTTATGCCTGCATTAGTCAACCAGTTTGCTATTAAGGAAAACCCAGTAATGGTGCGCTCTGCTTTTTCATCAGGTCTGTCATCCCAGATGCAAGGTGTGCTTTCTCATCACGAGCTTCTCCAGAAGCTCCAGTTGGTCCAGCAGGAACAGAGCCTGACTTCTCATGACCATCCTCGACCCCATCCACATCCAGGACTGGCACCTCGATTTCTGGGGCCCAGTCAGAATGAAAGCCCAGCCTCATCTTTAGGCACAGTCCCAACCCAGACTTCAGTCACCTCAGATCAAAAAGATGACCTGCAATTTCCGGTAAAAAACTTTTAAGTAAGCAGTCGACTTTAGGTAGATGAGTGTTGTTGCGATACCAATTTTTAAATTTATCTATTAAATGTTGAAGGTCAATTTTGGGGATATTTCAAAGTCAAAGCAAACCCCTAAATCTAGCTGATGTAGGAGCGAAGAAAAGGAGGACAGCAGTGGTTAAACAAAAGCTGCCCTAAATTTCAACCATATTTACCCAAAAAAAAAGACTCCAGCGAGAGGAAAGGAGGGATTGTAGTTCTTGTTTCCAACAGATGGTGTCATTATGGACTAAAAACCCTCTGCACCACCAGCTTTTTACATTTTGTCACATTACAGTGACAAAAAAAGATCCAAACTTTTAGTCGACTTTCAGAACTGATTTAATTTTATTTGTATTTTAAGGTTTTAGGAGGGAAAGCATCAGACATTTCTTAGCGAAGGCACAAATTCAGTTCCTTAAGTCGAATAAGGGCAACTGGGTTCTGACTTCAAAGAGCACTTTGTGCAATAGGTAATTAGCTTAAAGAAGGAAGGACATAATCTGCAGCCTAACAACACAACTAGTTTCAAGTTTGAAATTTCTATGCGGGTTTTGAGATGAGGAACAGCTACAACTAGACTTTCTCATGGTGTTTACACAGCTCCTTACAAAAGTATCCATACCTCTTTAATTTCTTAAAATCTTTAAAGTGTTCTCTTGCTATTTTATGTGATAAACCAACACAAAGTAGTGCATAATCACAATGTGGAACAAAAATGATATGTTATTAGAAATATTAAAAAAAATATATATAGGGGAGTATGGCACAAATGCCAAACTAAGAAGCCATCTACCTAATCTGACAGACCAGGCAAAGAGCATTAACAGAAACGATTTTCTTCTGCAGGCTCGTCATGATATGACGCTCTTTATACCCATGATTTTAGAAAGCTTTACCGTTAGCGGTGGCACAGGATCATAGGGTGAAAGGAAGCGGGAACAGACTCGGCGCATGCGCTATAGATGACATAAAAACCACACGGAGGGAGCCCAGATGTCAGTCAAAGGGCCAATACAAAATGAGCGTATTGGTGACAGCGGTGACAACTTTCAGCGTAGCGGCCAGCTACACTGAAAGTTGTCACCGGTGTAAGTTTTCCATCATATTTTCCACTGAATGAAACTAATGCATTACCTGCTAATGACGCATGTGAGCTTATTTCCTCAGTTGTTAAAAGGCTACAAAAAACACCCCAAATCCTTCATGGTGATCATTGGCTTTTAACAGCACCAGTCTAGATGTGGCCACTAAAGTTCTACTTTAATCCCGTTCCCTGTCTGTGCAGATCATCTCCCCCCAGCGGATACCTGCCACAGTGGCCCCCACTCTACTCCTTTCTCCCAGTGTGTTCTGTCAGACAAAGCCCAGCAGTGGGCTGCTAGCAGCTGCTCCAGACAGCAGCTCTGCACCAACAACCTTATGCAAACCCCCACTGCAGGGGGAGGTCAGAGCTCTTTCTAGAAGCCAGCTTCAAGCAACACTGCTGCATCTGATCCAGGTAAAACCCTTAAATATACATAAAACTTTGCATTTCATTTCAATTTGCAAACAACTGAAAAGCAAAATGTACACTCCGTAGTAATAAATACACATGCTTGAAAACAGTGTGCTAAGTTGCTTACTTATTGTGTTTCAGACTGACTGCTCATTCCTGGACTCCATCTATGAAGCATACGTCAGCCGCTTTGCTAACGGCACCAGCAGCAAGTACTGATGACTCTACACATCTCTCCCTGTCTAAAAGCAGAGTCTGATGTTTAGTGAACCACTTCATCCAAATCACACTTACTGTATTTAATCTCGACAGTACAACTCTGTTCACTTAGACATATCTTAAAAAAATACATACGGGTACAGAAATGCAAAATATTTTACCTTCAGCAGTAGAATGCAACTTTTCAGTAATTTGACTGTTTAGAAAAAATAGATAAATGTTTGGTACAAATCAAAAGTGGCATCACCACAAAGGATAAACATGAACTCAATATGTTGATATAGATATGTTAATAATAATATTTTATTCCTTTTAGCACCAGACAGCCTACTAAGCTGTAAAAAACCTATTCCTGTAATATGTTTTTATTACATTGGTTGTTCAAGGAATTATTAGATGGCAAATGTGTTTATCTGCCTGCAGGGTTTAAAGTTGGACTTTTATTGCATTCTACTAAGAAAAAAAACAATAATAAATATGTCAATTGACATTATAAAAAAATAAATTGAATAATAAATGTCATGAGACATTTGAAGGGCATAAATCATAATTTTCCCTTTTCAGTTGTGCTCCGGCTTGTAGTTCACTTTTCAAGAGCTTGACATTGAAAAATAATTTAAAAAATGTGAAGGAAAAAAGTCCAGCAAAACGCAGCCCAGAATGCAGCAAAATATTGCCAAAAAGCAATTACATGACCCTCGGATTGCTGAACTTGTGGATCAGTGCATAATACAATGTCCGCCCAAAAGAAAAACAGTGGTATCAAAGTCTCCAGCTTGAATTTAAGTTCATGAATTTAAGATTTATCTGGTGAGAATGAGGTGAGAAGTTTTCTGTAAAGCAATAGTTTGGTGACTGAAGAGACCAGCAGCCGCTGGAAAGATCAAAGAGATCTCTGGTTAGTATGGACTGCCTTTGATTCCACACACTGGGAAAGGATCCCTGGTCACATAACTAACATTCTGGCAGCATTCAGATAGACATTGTAATTTCTTCCCCAGTTCTGACCAACATTGTCACTCTGATATGTCAGCACATTCCTCCAAGCAAAATGTGTCACTAGAATCACCTACTTTGTATTAGCGAGCCATGCAATGGTTGTGAAAGTCACACTTATTATTCTGAGAACACGGCCTATCACTCTGCTCAAGCTCTATAAGTATGTCTGCATTTAGTTTCCCTACAACAACTTGACTTAGTTTATGGCCTTAAGATATTACTTCAAGCAAGTGTTATTGATGTGGAAATAAAACGGAAGGTAAACACTGAGACAGTAGCTGCTATCAGACATCAGTCATTTGGCTCAGGCACAGAGACAAGAAAAATGTTGCAGCTAAAGCCAATTATCTTGGCAAAACATGCAGGACAATTGTTTAAAAAGTGGCAAGTATTTTAACAAGATATGTGGACATCTGTTTTTTACTGACAGAACTTTTTGGCCTGTGGCTCAGATGGTAGGTAACCGGTGGGTTGCTGGTTCGAACCCCCGGTTTGTCTGTCCCTCCCTGCCTACTGATGGTGGTCAGAGGGCCCGGTGGAGCCGATTGCATGGCAGCCTCGCTTCTGTCAGTCTGCCCCAGGACAGCTGTGGCTACAATGTAGCTTACCACTGTCAGTGTGTGAATGGATTGGTGGATGACTGATTGTAGTGTAAAGCGATTTGGGATCTCTGGGGACTTTATAAAGCGCTATACAAGTGCAGGCCATTTACCATTAATACAAAAAGTTAAACCGCTGTTAAAAGTATTTTCTTAGCTGTTAACTTTATGCTCACAAACAGCAACAGCAGTCCCCTTTGTGGTCTGGTTGTTTACGCCCTGCTTGAGCTATCAGTCCTAGCCCTTTCCTTCAGTTGTTCTTTTCTGCTTTTCTGCCATGAAAAACAATGGAAAAGACAATTACATTTTATTTTTACTGTTTTATATTTTCAGTATTTAAAGGTTTTAGGTTCTAAAATGTTAATATTTGCCCTTTAAATGAAGACGTTGCCAGTTATGCAAGTGACTGATCAAAAGCTACAGCAAGATATTATTTTAAATGTGTTTCTGTCAGGATGCTTGGGAAAACATTTAGGCATTTATGGCTCTTTATTTTCTCTACCGCTTATTCCAAAGTGGGTCGCGGGGGAGCTGGTGCCTATCTCCAGCAAATAAAGAGCCATGCCTGTTGGGTTAATTGGTCACTCTAAAAATTGCCCTTAGGTGTATGAATGAGTGTGTGCATGGTTGTTTGTGTGTTGCCCTGCGATGGAGTGGCGACCTGTCCAGGGTGTACCCCGCCTCTCGCCCATAGACTGCTGGAGATAGGCACCAGCTTCCCCGCGACCCATTATGGAATAAGCGGTAGAAAATGACTGACTGACTGATGACTGGCTCTTTATGTAATTAGTAGTGCTCTTTTTGTCCTTACCATCCTATTCCTGTGGGGGTTAAAAGTTACAATCTTAGTCAAACTTCAATAAACAAAAAAGCTTCAGAAAAGTGACAACTTGCACTACCTCACAGACTGCTCATTTGAACGTGGAGCTTTGCTCTCGTGTTATAAGGTGACACAGCAGTTTTTAAGGTTAGCAATAATTAACTTCATTTATATTAAAACCTTTCAAGATAAGAATCACAAAGTGCTTCACAACAAAGAAACAATAGAAATAAAACACAACAACATGTGAAACAAACACGAACAGAAAGAATAATTAAATGCTTGGCTAGAAATGTTTTAACATGCTGTGATGCTCAGGTTGTTGCCACATTGTAAGCCTCATAAAATATGCAGCAAAATATCACTATGTCAACCTAAGATTTGCACAGTTGTACACTTTATTCACTTCTTACGTTTTCAGTTTAATTGAACTGATCTGACGCTTCTAGTTGTTTTAGTAAAACCTATTTAAAATAATTGAAATAATATAAACACAACTGCTACGAACATTTTAAGCATATCCAGTCCATCCACTTTCTGCTTGGTTGTATTTGGTTAGAAGTATCTTTCTTTGGCGGGGTCGATGTGTGTTTAGCTTTTGCTGGAACTTTGTACATAGCTGGTCTATATTGTAGCAGTCACACAAAAACAGCAGAGGATGTTTATAAAAAACATGATTTTTCTATTGGAGAAGAATAACATGTAGCTCAAACAACGCCAGTAAAACGCTTGCTGCATTTAATTTCTAAGATCTGTTTATATTTTTAATTCAAAGTTTGTTGTCTGATTATTTTTTTTTAATGTAAGAAATTTAGTCCAAAAAATAGAAAAGAATTGTTTCTACTTGTATTTTTTAATTGGCTAATAAATGTTCCACCCCATTAGCCCCGTGTTTTTCTTTTGTCTGTTTGGTTCGTTGCTTTTATGATTATTTCTCCTGATGATGGATGAAACCCCAAGTTAACGCTAATCACTAAAAATTTGTTCTCATTATTGCTTTAATGTCACCTTATTGCCTTGTTTTAAAGCAATCAATAGTGCGGTGTAATGTCAACAGTGATTAATCAGCAGCTTTTACACATCCTGCAGAATGGAAAGAACTTGGTAATTAACCGACTCAATGTGTTTTTTCCCATGTTTTTTACTTTGGTTAGCAAGCCAGGATAAGAGGGTTGCCAGCAAAACTGTTTTGAATTTAACCTCATGGGAGATTTGAACACCTTTATTACAAAATCTGTTTTTTACAAGGTAAAACTGTAACTATAAGGCATAAATTGCATATACAGTCAGGCAGAAATTTGTATACCCTCACTATTGGCATGAATCTCATACAGTTATATACTTTTCCCAGGCTGAAAGGGATCATGAAACAAACAACTTGATGATTTGTAAAAGCGAGCAGTGGACTCACAGATGGAAGCCCCTGATCAAAAATCAACACCTTCAAGCTCAATTGAAGTTTGTGGCTAGCCACAAGGATGAGTCAAATGCATCAAACAGAAAAAAATACATATGGGCTACCTTTCTAACCTCTCTTTGATGTTTAAAACTTAGATAATTAGGATGTTCCAGATAGATAATCACCCCCAAACACAGATAGAACCTGGTTTTTGAAAAGCTTGAGTAGGGCTACTATAGTCAAAGTTAATTTCTGTAGCACATTTAAAGTATCATAGTTTACCAAAGTGCTGCACAAGGTATAAAATCAGTAGTTTAAACAGTAAAATAAAGTGTAAAATAAAATAAAACATTCCTAGGAGAAATTAGTTATGAAATGCATCAAATATAACAATAGAAAGTAAAATAGATGAACTGGAACTAAAAGCCAGAGAATAGAAATGGGTATTAGAAAAGATTCTCAAAATGATCAACAGCCTGTAAAGCTTTGTGCAAAGGCAGGTCGTTCCACAGTTTAAGCTTTTGGAAGCCCTGATGACATCTACGCTCAAAATTTGTGGACTCTGCATTAATGTTGCCTCCTTGACTGCAAGCAAACCAGTTTAGATGAACTCTGCTAATTCTGCCAAGGAGAGTGGTCAAATATCCAGCCTGAAGCTTAGTAATGGCTACAAAAAGCGTCTCTTCAAGAGAAAATCCACAATTAATTGAAACCTGTGCATCTAATTCTTGTTTTTAAAATTTGTTGAAGTTGTGTGTTGTATCATCATCCATCCCTGGAAGAACGGTTTAATGCATCAATGAAATCTCAAAATGAAAATACCATTCATGCCAATGATGAGTGTGTGTGAAAACACCTGAATGGCTCTCCAACTGTCCTAATTATAATTGTAATAAAAGTGTTATGTTCTTTGTGTTGTGCTCCTAATGACTCCAGAGCAAGTGGAAACCCAAACAAAAGTATTCAACACTATTGTGAAATGGTCAGAGGCTGACCGTTCCCATGCTGCTGCTCTTTTTTTCAACACTTGAAAGTTTCGTCTGCCTCTCCCTTTACTCCTTTCCTTCCTGCTTCCTTTCCCCAGTCAACATTGAGTTTAACATCAACATGAGGAATAACAATTACAGATTCTCTATCTTAAACTATCACAAGGTAATTTCAGAACTGGAGCTGTTCCAATTCACATGCACCATGGAAAATTAAATCTCCTGTCAAATATTACATCTACATCTTTTTGTTTTTCAGGAATTACGCAGTCTTTTTCCTCATAGAGGAGGAGGTTTCAGATCACTGGTTTAGCTGATGGAGCTAAACGTAAAGGCTGACTATTAGCTCTGGCCTAGACTAATCAATGACTTCTGGTGTACAGTATGTGTGTGTTTCTGTGCATGTGTGTGTTTGTTTAGTCCAGAGAGGCGGGCTCACGACTTTTGTTACTACTGAATCCTCAGACGGAAGGCTTTGTGCAGCTTTTTTCAGTCGACAGCTAATGGGTCACCCAGTGTTAGTGAAATAAATTACTTTTTGGACTGTTGAGATCTATTTGAATTATTTTTAGATTTTTCTCAAACTGTGGAGCTGCTCACAACAAACACAAGTTGGAGCAACAGTTCAGTTCTGCAGTGACATAGGTGAGTAATGCTCTTTTTTCTGTATATTTATATAGATCACTGCAGTTTTTAGATCTGCAGTTAAATGCATGTTGATTCTAACCTTGGATCCACAGCAAATGAACAAATAAGATTCAGATGTGATCAACCCTAAAATAAAAGGACAGAGAAAGAAAAAAGGATAGTAATTTGAAGGCAAGAAAAACTAAAATGAACTTATGCATCAAGGTAACTGCTTACAAATGGATGTAAATACCCTAAATAGAGTAAAAAAAATAGCGTCATATTTATCTGCATGAACCTGAAAGACTTGAATGCACATAAACCATTCGAGCATATCAAAAAAAAATGCAAGCAGTTACTAGACATTTTGTTAAGGCAGATTTTCCATCAACATTGTTTTATTGTGTTACTTATATCTATATTTCAGTAAACTAAAATTGAAAGAGTCAAATGAAACTTGTCAAATGAAACATGTTAGATTTCTTTGCGGTCATGAAGGAAGAAGTAGTCGTATTGTTACTGTATGTTCCACATTATAAAGTACACTTGTCTTAGACTTTAAATACCTTCTTAGTTTTTTGTGTTTGTGACTTTAGCTGTTATTTAACCATATTTGATGTTAAACCAAACCCTGCATTATTGCTGTATGTTCACTACAGATTGTTTTACTGCATTTTCATTTCCTGACCTGCATGAGCAGATGTTTTGCTGCGAACACATATCTGTGCTTGTTTAATTCATTAAGTCTGCTTGTTGAATCTGTGGATGTTATCTATATTTATTGGCTTTTGCATGGTTGTTTGCAGGGTGGTAGAGCCAAAACAAAAAAAAAGAAGAATGACACCACAACAAAATAACACATAATGTTTGCTGAAAGGTTTTTTTTTCCTTTTTATTTTTGCTTTTTTTTATTGTTTTTGTTTTAAAATTTTTGCTTCATAGTTTTGCAACACAATCAACATTGTATTATAAGCCAATTTCTGTGTTTTACCTGTGTATTGCAAAATGCTTGAGTGGTTTTGTAGGGGAAATGGGACGGTTTATTGGGTTAACAGGTTTATAGACTCATGGCTCCTAAGCAATCTGGAAAACTATTGTTTTATAAAACAGGTCCCAAACCCTGGTTCTAAGGACCCACTGTCCTCCATTTCCAACGAGTTTTCCTGCTGCTGCACATCTGACTCACTGTAAATGAATGGGTGAATAACATGTTTCTGCAGCACTTGATGGCACGCAGAGGAGGTAATGCAGTCATGGGTATCGGTTGTGCTGGAGCGGGGTCACATCTAAAACATGTAGGACAGAGGGCCTTGAGGACCAGGGTTCGGCACCACTGGTCTAAAAGATAAAGGCCTACATTTCTGGAAAACTGACAGGCTTTTTATTATGATTGGTGACCACCTTTAGTTCCTGTTCACCACAACTTGATTCTTTCCAACTTATTGGCCTTTTATCGAGCTGCTTATTGATAAAACCCACTTATTCTAAAATAAAAAAGGTTGATTTTGTATTTAAAACCAGACCCAAGGTTCTGAAACTAGGTTTTGTTTTAGAACCCAAACGAAGCATTCATATTCCTATTTTTGGATTTTTGGGAAAATAATGTATTACTGATCACAAACAGTGACTGTTAATGATCTGTATTCAATCAGAATAATCCAATACAGAGTATTTTACATTTTACCTGATGTTTGTCCAGACGCAAAAAAAAAGAGGAAAAGCTTTCCCACACTGCTAAATCACAAGACAGCACTGTGTTGTTTGATGATTTGTGGAGAGAGAAAAAAACAACCGGGCCAATAATGTGGACCAATATGTCCTTAATGTCATGAAAAACCGGTGGGAAAATCTATGAAATTGAGTGTGGAAAAGTAAAGAATTTTTAAATGGAAATCTAGTAGGAGCCCTTTAGACTGGTATGATACCAGTTACAGTAACTTTCTGAAAATTTTATTTTGTTTATAGATATATATATATATATATATATATATATATATATACGTTTACTTTATAAGCCTACAGTACGTAAAATTCTCCATACAGTTTAAGAGATGGTTGAATGTGTGAATGTTATAATCAGCTGTAAGAAAATGGTGTATGCTGTTAGAGCCAAAGTGAAACCAGGCAAAAACACTGTTGGACCTGCTGCATTGATCTGGATACAGAAAGGAAACCCTGACTTACATTTACCGATCAACCTTTTCCAGCTCATTCCTAATGATCCAAACCCGCTAAGAAAATTGTTGTTAAAACATTAAAAAGAAACATTAGCTTTTGACTAAGCTACATTAAATACGATATGAAATGTAAAAGCTATTAATGCGTCCTCATCGAAATGTCTTTTGAAACGTTTTAAATGTTTAATCATATGGGCTAACCAATCAATACTTTGTACAGGACATAAAATATAGTTTAAACATAAATTTTTAGGCGAAATAAAGACACAGGCTGATTGACTTAAAAAAGCCACCGAAAGACATCCATGAATGTCCAGTGCTTGGAGGGCAGGTGTTTCCAGGCCAGAAGAAATGAATAAAAATCTGAATCTGAAAAACAAGTTCTGGCTCTGCCTAGTGGGATGTGTCAGGAAAACTAATAAATGGCGGCATCCAGATCAGGACCAGCTTTAGATGACAAGAATGTTGTGATTATGAATATGAATATATTATTTAATATTAATACTTTAATCTTTTATTAAATAATATTTCGGCCTGTTCAGGGTTGTCCTGTGAATACCAGCCCAATAAGGCAGTGGTATTAGGGCAAAATAGAAAGAGATGAGCCACACTCTGGCATTATTGAACAGCAAAACTGAACACATACAGAACACATTCACACAATTTCTTAAAATACAAGAATTTATTAACAAAAATAAGTCAACTCAAAGTCAAACATATTTCAATCAACAATCTCTTTACTATGCTAAAACAAACCAACTAATCTACCAGGCAGAATGAAAGAATAAGGAAGACTAATGGGCTATGTACAACATAAACAAGTGAATCAAAGATGGTTAAAAACCATGACCAAAAGAGTGATGCAACATTACCATACAATGTTTATGTTTGAGAACCAAGGATTATCTTGAAGAAAATTTTATTTTGAATAAGAACCAAACCTGTTTGGATAAATGGGTCTTATTGGTGTTTAATTAGCTGGCTTTGTCTAGTACAAATAATACTTAAGGAAATATTACTAAGGAAATGTTAAAATAATATTTGAGAAAATATTATTTTGAATGAGTACCAACAACCTTTGTGGGTAAATGATCTTTAGTGGTGTTTAGTTAGTTATCAGGTTTAGTAAAATAATATTTAGGGAAATACTATTTCTTAGATTGGAAACAAACAACCTTTATAGCTAAATGATCTGTAGCTGGCTCATGAGGCGGGCGAGCATGTGTTCTGACCTGTTAGTGGTAAGAGCTAACAAAAGAAGCTCATAGTTGTTACCAGAATCGTGTACCTTTTAAAATACCACTAAAACGGAGCGTTAGGGACAGTCTGTTTTTAAAAGCCGCCCTTTAAATAAAGTTTGTCTTAACTTTATAAACACAACACAGAGCACATCATTAGCTGAGTTTCTCAACACAAACAAAAACAAACGTCATTAAACAAACATTATTTAGATTATTTATCTCTAAACTAATCTTCTCTGCCCAAACACCACCCAAAGTTGTCCTGGGCATTGAGGAAAACATCCACGTGTGGGCAAAAAAAGGGTTAGCTTGCAGGTAGCTGAGGGGTAGTGCTTTCAGCTGGCCTGGCCAAATCGTACGACAAAGGCACGTTCGGCTCCTTGAGTGGCCGCGATGCGGCGGGGTAGCTATCGCTACCCAGACGTGCACGCAGGAGGGCGTGCGATGACGTCCTGGCCTTCTTTTCCAGGCCGTGGGGGATATCTGCTTCGATTAGGGCTGCTTCTGGAGGCCTCAGAAGGAAAGTCAAGTCACGCTTGTCTTATTACACTCTTTATATGAATGATTGGCGGTAACTCAAACAACAAATTACTACTGCTGTTACTCCTCTTGTTCCTAGCTGTGCTGGAAGTAGGTTTAGGCAATTTATTTTAAAAGTTCCAGAAAAGTTCTTACTGGCCTTTAATGTTGTAACTCATAGCTGGGTCCCAACAAGAAGCAGCGACTCTATTCTGAGCTCCTTCCAGATGATTGGGCTATTAACCCACTCTAAGAGGCTGAGCTCAGCCACCTACTGAAGGAAACTCATTTCAGCTGCTGGTATCCGGGATCTTGTTCTTTCAGTTATGATCCACATCCTATATTATATGAAATTTGCAGTATTTTTGTGTACTCATTTTTCATAGGTTCTTTCTTGCTACTGAAGTATTAACTGGCTGATGTATGGAGAAACTTTGCCTTAGAACCTAGACTATTTAATAATACAGCTAGCTTTCAGTTTTTCAAATATTTTGTTGACATTTATGGTTAAGAACTTTGGCCTCAGACTTGGAAGAGCTGACTCTCATCCTGTCCAGTGTATAGTGAAGATCATGTCTTGAAGATGTCAATAGAATTGCATCAGCTGCAAAAATGAGACCCTGAGTTTCCCAAACTACCTGCCTTTCTGTCCACAACTATACCTTGAGTTTCCTTCCATGAACACCACATACAGGATCTTAAGGCAAGTGGCAACCCTGACTGAGTCTAACTTGCACTATGAATAAGCTTGATTTTGTGCAGAGAATGTGGGGACATGCAGCCATTGCTTTGGGCATACGAGGACAGGGTAGCCTTTTAAAGCATCACCAGCAACCCATATAACTGCATTCATACTGTTGTCATTTTTTGACCCTCAATTGGGAAATTTTTACTGTTTTCACTAAAAAACATGACTTTCTGTGAAAGAAAATGGTAATATACAAAGTCTACCATACAATACTACACACCTGAATGAGATAGGAATGTGCAAAAAATTATTTCCCATGTATAAAAATGTCAAAACTACATATGAACACTACTAAGAACTTTATCAGTGATTGAATCAATGTATTTCTAATTGTCATTATGAATGTATATTGCACTCATTGTTGCTTTTAAATGTATTTTAAAAAAATAAATAAAATGAAAGGTGTTTTTAACCTTAGTAAAGAGTGTGGCATATGTTAAACTAAAAAGAACTGGTTTGTTCACGTGTGCACGAGTGAGTGTCCACTAGGTGTCTCTGTGTTTGTATCTCAATCAAGACAGTCTCCCTTGTCCAACTAAAGCAGCCTGCAAATACAAACACACAATCAGAATAACTGTCCCACTAAGTGTATTAGTGTTTCTTTTCATACCATAGTTAGTTTTTCATGTATTTGTATTGTGTTTTTCCATCCACTGGTGATCTCAGTAACACCAAGCAAAGAGAAAAGTTGAGTTCTTGAAAAGTATGCAGAAATAGTGGGTGAGCGAGATTAGAAAAAAACAGGACAGAAGACACAACTAGAAAGACAAGCAGAAAACAAAATACACTGGGTCAAACACTGTTGGAAGATAAAATAGAGAGATATTGTGTCAGTGTGTGTGGACTGTGAGAGGGATGGTGGGAGGAGGGGTTTAATCCTGGTTGGATTATGGTATAAAGTGGTGCTGGAAGAGATGAGGAAAAGATACTCTGGAGAGAGAGAGAGTGTGTCCCTACAGTCCATTCATCAGTCTGTCGATCGGCTCTCTGCGTATTAATGCCTTTGTTCTGAGCGATACTGCGTTTAAACCGTGACCATGTGAGGCAGACAGGAAGAGCAGTGGAAAATTCTCAAATTGCTGCATTTATTTTCTTGGAAATATAAAGGCTGCCTTTTCCTTTTTAAAAATATGCCTGAGGTGGACTAAGTTTGTGTCAAGGCTGAACCAAGACTTTTTATTTTCTGTTTTTTTGGATTCAAGAGGAAAAAAATGCGTGGAAGAGAGAAGTGGAAGACCAAAGTAATAGAAATCAGATTAAAAGCTCCGGAAAGTGAGGTGTAGAAGAATGACAAGACTTAATTGGGACTCCTTGAGCACAGACGTGACTTCTGTCATCCAGGATAAAAACATTGCACATTCTTTAATATGCAGAGATTCCCAGCTCAGCTGACATCAAACCAGTAATTCAGACATTTTTTGTTCCACATTTAGTAACTCTCTTCTGACTAGCGTGCCTCTTAAAAACTTTGAAAATATGACACAGTGAGTACTACCCTTCAATACTTATGCAAAATTACATTTCAGTTTTTTATCAATTTTTTAAATACATATCCTGCTTCCCTGCATGTTAGTATGCATTACTTTTGAGTTATTAAAGAATTTAATATCGACAGATAATTGTGGATCTGGAGTAGACATATGTACTTCAAGGCATTTGTGGGACCGCTGCAGAAGTATGGGAGCCTTTGAGGGCTTTTCACCCATTCATATGTCCTTTGCTTTTTGCTTATGCAAGATCAGCTTGCCCGGGCAACAGGTTCAGGAGGTAAAACAAACGTTTCCCCAGCAACACTCTACAGGTAATTCTGGGGGAACCCAAGACATTCTAGTCCAGAGAGGATATATAATCCTACCGGCATTATCAGGGTCTCCTCACCAAACACCACAAGAGCTGTGTCTGCATTGTCAACAAAAAATCTACCTTGTTCTCTTTGCAGTTTGGACTCCATCAGGACTGCTCCTTGTTACTGACCCTGTGGGCTGGTTATCATTTACATAATCTCAAGGTATAGTTGAGAGGAGGGAGTCTTCTCATTTTTACTGTTTGCAGATCATGTGGTTCTGTTGGCATCTTCAAGCCATGACCTTTAGCTAGCGCAGGAGTGGTACACAGCTACGTTTAGTTCAGTCTGCATGAGAATCCGCTCTTTTACGCTGTAAAAATGTGGACCAATATGTGGTGGTAAAGCAAGAGCCAGGGCTGAGCTTGTGTTACAGAACATAAATATATTAAAGTTTTAAAAGTACATTTAAAACAAGAAATGCTTGAAAAACTCGATATGTAGCATCACATGAAAAAAAGACACTCTCAAATGTGAGTTTGAAAAGGAACTGCTTTCTTTTGCAAGTGAAAACCTAAAAGCTCAATTATATTATATGCTTTTTGAACAGAGCTATGATTCCAAAAAACTGTAAGAATTCTGTTTCCCTAATGTTTAATGTAATTAATAGGTGTTGTATTTTACATTGCCTTGACTTTACCCTTTCTTTACAATTGAAAACCAGAATTAGCTTAAACTGTGGTGTGTGAATTAACACAGCTGCCTTTCGTTAAGAAACCAGGTGTGTCTGCTGGGCTAATTCACAGAGCCACCTGTCATTTTACAGCACAGAAGCACAGTACTTTACAGGTATAAAATTATGTCCTGTTTCTATAAGGCTGTAAGTAACATTATTTTAAGAACTTTGTTTATGTTTTGACTCACTTTGAATCTTTCTAATGTTTTTCCAGCTATTATCAATGCCAGGTGCATAGGACAAGAATCTAAGAATGTAAATATTACTGCGGATCTACTTTCTGTCTTAGGCAGTAAGTCTTAGTAAATGTGTTTGTAAGCTAATATGTCAGTTATCTTTTTTTACACTTAACAGTGTTCTTTAACAGAAAACACTTGGGTAACTGTGTTGGCTCCTATTATGAGCCTAGATCAGCAGTGCCCAACTCCAGTCCTGAAGAGCTACTATCCTTCAACTTTTAAATGCATCCCTTCTTCAAAAGACCTGAATCAAATATATGGCTCTTTAGCAGGCCTCTGCAGGGCTGAATGACTTAATGCAGATGACGGAATTCAGCCATTTGATTGAGGTGTTTGGTTTGCAATCTTGTGCAGCACATCTTACTTTGAATCATCTTTGAGATTCTTAACTCAGAAAAAGAGGAGGCCAGAATGTAGTGAAATTCAACTAACTCAAATAGGTGGTTGACTACAAGAAGCGCATTATGAGCCAATGTGCACTTATTATCCATCCAGCCTGACCAAAATCCATATTTGGCCCATATACATATTTTTGGCTTATAATCGTCCCTAACCTGGCCCTGATTCAAACCAGGTATAAAGGGAAACATCTAAAACACACAGGGCAGTGGGCCCTGAAGACTAGGATCTGAAATCCGGGCAGGATAATACTTGTTTTCATTTATATTTGCTGCTGTGAATGGCATTCATAATTCACATATTGCAAATATTGTGATCTCCTAATCTGGATACAATCCCTCTATGACATTTCCTTATTTTTAATTCTCATTACACTAATTCCATCATTTATTTCCTCCTTGGGGCAGTCGTCAGCAATAGGTGGAACAATGCAGATTGCCACAGCACGGATGAGCCGTTGTAGCTTGGTAAACGCTGGGAATGCCATTAAATTAGGCAGAAGTGGGCCACGCAGGAGGAGGCTGATGCTGCTGATGTGGATTATGCTCTCTGGCTCACTCTGCCTGATGGTTGACAGCCAGATGAAGATCCCACCAGAAACGTGAGTACAGCTGCAATAACTGAAACCCTTGCAGACCTATTAGCCAGGGAGTGAACGAAAATGGTCTTGATTTTGTTAGAATTTCTTAAATCAGCTAAATGCAAAAATATTTACTGAACTGCCAAATGTCTTTAAAAAGCCCTCACATAAATGTTACTTTATTTTAAATTCAAGATGAATTGGTCCCAGCTATGTTACTGTTTCTTTTCAAAGTGAAACACATTGTTCTGCTATCCAGCGAAAAAAATTGGTACATAATGAAACAGAAAGATTACAATTTTATCAGGTAGTTTCCATGTGTACCCTTATAAATCCACCAGCAGCATGTTTTTTCTTAAAGCCATAGCCATAAAGGATGAGTCAAATATTGTTTTTCCTAATTTGGCTTAAGCATACTGTATGGACCATCTGTTGACCTGTGGGATACATAGAACTGCCAAATTATCCTACAATCTCTTAACTGCCACAGACAAAGATGTTTCCCTTAATAATTTGTAGTTTTTTTTTCTGATAATATAAATCTTTGGTAAATATAATGTTATAAATCTTACCAAATTTAGCCAAAATTTGTGTAAATATTAAATTACACTTTTCCTATCTGATCCTGTTACCTAGTTTATACTATAGTGCTGTAATAAAGTATTTACCCCCTTACATATTTCTTCCATTTGCCTTTTTTTTTATATTTCAAATCATTAAGGAAATAATTTCATTTATTAGAAAAAGCTTTTCAAATTAACCTCGTCCTGTGTTATAAAAGTTATTGTGATTTTTAATTGTGAATTAACCCAATTTCCTTTGGTTAGATTTCGCAAGACGCCACCCAAGCCTGATCTGTTGAATCGAGAAATCACTTAAAT
Source organism: Crenichthys baileyi (assembly GCA_036173005.1). NCBI lineage: Eukaryota > Metazoa > Chordata > Actinopteri > Cyprinodontiformes > Goodeidae > Crenichthys > Crenichthys baileyi. The sequence continues at coordinate 241,045 of JAHHUM010000622.1, read as the reverse complement.
AGAACCTGTCTGACAACATGAAGTTGGCTAAAGATCTCAAAAGCAACAGACTGCGGCCCGATCTAAATTCAGGAACAGATGAGAAACAAAGGCTCTGACCTTTGTCAGTCTGAAAACAGTTTTAAAGCTATTTGAAAGGCTTGGGGAATCAGTGAACCACAGTAAAAGTAACTTACATCATGTAAGTAGTGCGTCATTTTATATAAGTGTTAAACTAACAGCATTTAGAAGAAGATCATTATACTGACAGCCAGACACGGTGCTGGTAGTGTGATGGTCTGGGGTTGCTTGGCTGCTTCTGGATCTGGATGATTTGGTGTAGTTGATGAATCCTTGATTTGTGCTCTCTAGCAGAAATCCTGAAGGAGATTGCTGATGCCATCAGTTCATGAGGTTTAGCTCGAGCTTACTTAGGTCATGCAGCAAGACAATGATCTAAAGCACACCAGGTAGTCCACCTCTGAATGGCTCAAAAAATCAAAACAAGTTTGATTCGAAGTCTAGACTTAAATCTGAGAGAAATGTTGTAGTGTTACATACACAGGTTGTTAATTTTTGAAAAAACCCTCCAATGTGGCTTAATTAAGACATTCCTGCAAAGCAGTGTGAGCCACAATTGCTCCACAGTGATTCAAAAGACCCACCGTTACATGAATGCTTAGTATGAGGGATTGCTGCAAAGTTAAAGACTTAATGCAACCACTGTCCACTGTTGCAAAATGTACATTAAGGAGGAGGGATTGCTGCAAAGTCAGTGATTCAATACAGAGGACAGGGTTTTTATAGAGGGAAAACCTTTTCACCAATTTGAATAATAGGATGAACTTGACTGCATTGTTAAATAGCCTGGATCTGTTTGTATGATTGGATCAAATTGACTGTATATTAATATGTGTAAATTTGACATTTGTTTATTTGTAAAGTGCCCTGATACGACATTATATGTGAGTTGGTGGTATACAAATAAACTGAGTTGAACTGAATTGCAGAGGTGGCAGATTTCACACAGGGTCCGGTTGTTTTGAATATTTATGTTCCCTTAATAAATAAAATCAGTATTTGCAAAACTGCATTTTGTATTTACTCAGATTATCTCTGATAATAAAATTTATTTGATGATATCAAACCAGACGGGATCTGTAATGGGGCAAATGTTGAAACCCTGCTGATGTTTTACGGCTAAGGGATATTTGTGCCATTAGCCCAGAATGACTGAGAATTACAGCAGCAGAGTTTTGCAGGTCAGCTCAGGTTACTCCACACAAAATTCATTATGCTGTCTGAACATTTGGCAAGGGGCCCTTTTTTCACTGGAAGTTAACTAAGCTACGACTGTAACATTTTAGGTCAGGAGTGTCAGCTCTTTGGTCACTGTGGCAGTACCGCTATACTGCCATCAGAAAAAATTGATAAGTTATAATCCTTATCCAGGGCAGATGTCCTCTTTCCAATCTACTTTGTTCATATTTGCTCCTGTTCTTGTTCATTTTATCTCCTTCATCTTGTTCCTTATCTCCACTACCAATGTTAATTTTTTTTTTTATTTTAAATTTTTTTCATGATGTTGCAGAAGAGAGAGACAGCTGCAGAATGTGCATTTGTAAAGTAGATCCTTTTCACTCAGTCTGACCTGATCTGCATTAAGCCAAATTTTTTTCGCTGTGTGATTTGCAAAATCAACACCTTGCTGTACTTTAAATGTAGTTCAGACCTTAAATTATTTGGAAAATTATTATAAGGGTATTTTGTACAAGGATATAAGCACTTTATTGTGTTACTTATCACTTAGCCACAAGTCAATGGATACTACACTATGTTGTTTTTTTTAAGAAAAGTATGGCATTTGATTTGATCATTTTCCAAATCTAAAAAAGTATAAAAAAAGATGAAAACAGAGTTTAGCAAAAAAAGTTTACAACCTTAGTTCTTGTTCCAATATCTATTTAGATGATGACCTTTATGTTTGGTTTGCTACATCCCACCTTGAGTTTTGTCTAGTTTTAAACTGGACCAAACATTCTTGAACTGGGTTTGGTTTGGATGCCAAACAAAGCAATAAAATTCATTTTTTGCAATTATGTGAATGAAAGTGCCACTGATCATAAACTGTGATTTAAAGGATAAAACACTGCAATAATGTAATCAGTTTTGTGTTGATCTTTTATCAGTCTTCCGACAGTGAGAGTGACTGATGAACCAAGAATCTGGCTCACAATTTTCTAAAATGTCAGAAAGTATAGTTTTTTTATTTGTTTTTTACTTCTCTAAAGGAATTTGTTTTACAATAAATAAACAGATATTTGTTGTGATTCTGTCAACAAGTCAGCAAATACTGCGAGTCTCCAGTACTGAAGGTGGCAGGCTGTCTACATCCCAGTGAGCTGGCTGACCCCCCATAGGTTGAGCCATCTGTCACATCCTGTCTACTCTATGACCTTATCTCAGTTGCATTCACATAGAGGATTTGTAGATTTACTGCATGCTATTGAGCACAGAATAACCCCTTGGCCTGGCAGACATTCTGCTTCCACTGTCACCTTCAATGAAATCTCATTTAATATCTTATTGGGGAACCTCCCATCATGATAAAATGCAAACTATCAATATGCAGACTCCAATTACGATACAAATGCAAATATTGTTTGTTTTACTTTTGTTCGGTTTGTTGCTCAAAAGAAAAACAGCACCTTCAAAAAAAATATTACCATTAAAACTCTCACATTTTTGCCATCTTCAGTCACAAAGGTAAATGTGTTTTATTGGTATTTTACTACATAGTAGTGTAGTGAAAGGAAATTTATACATGGTTTTTAGTTTGTTTTCTATTTTAGTGGGGTTACATTATACAATATTCCAAGCTTTAGACATCTCATGAAACACTGTTAAATATGTTAGTCAAAAGTGGAAATATAGCACAACTGCAAACCTACGAGTTGTCCACCTAAAATTAAAGGCTCTACAAGAAGAGTAATCAGAGAAGAAGCCAAGAGGCACTGCAGAGACCCACAGCTAGGGTGGAAGACACTATTAGTTATTCCCACCACAAATCTGGTCTATAGATGTAAGACTGGTAAGAGTTCACCACCAGCCATGTAGTGGATGCACCAAACATGTGGAAGAAGGTGCTCTAGTCAGATGATGAAATCTGAATTATTTGGTCTTCTAGCAAAACACTATGCATAGTGAAAAGTAACTCTGCACGTCACCATGACACCATTCCAACTGTGATACATGGTTGTGGGAGCATACTGTTGTGGGGGGATGCTGTTCTTCAGCAGGGACAAAAAACTTGATTAGAGTTGAGGGGAAGGTGAATGGAGCTAAACACAGGGCAATCCTGGAAGAAAGTGTGTTAGAGGCAGTGAAAATTGTGCAACGGGCAAAGGTTGACCTTCCAGCAGCACAAATACCCAAAACATATAACCAGAGCTACAGGATGTTGGAATTACTCAGTAAAAGTCCAGGCCTAAATCAAATTAAGAATCTGTGTCAGGACTTCAAAATTTATGCTTACGTATGATCTCCATCCAACCTGTTTGAACTTTTGCGAAGAACACTCTCGTACTCGTAGTCTTCCGCTTATCAAGGAATGGGTCGCAGTGGCAGCAGACTCAGCAGAGACACCCAGACGTCCCTCTCCCCAGAAACCTCCTCCAGCTCCTCCGGCGGGAGCCCAAGGCGTTCCCAGGCCAGCCGAGAGACATAGTCCCTCCAGCGTGTCCTGGGCCATCCCCTGGGCCTCCTCCCAAAGTTCATGGCCATAGGTGAGGGTTGGAACGTAGACCGACTGGTAAATCGAGAGCTTCGCTTTTCGGCCCAGCTCTCTCTTCACCACAACGGACCAGCACAGTGACCCCATTACTTCGGCAGCTGCACCGATCCGTCTGTCGATCTCCCGCTCCATTCTTCCTTCACTCGTGAACAAGGCCCCGAGATACTTGAACTCCTCCACTTGAGGCAGGAACTCCCCTCCAACCTGAAGATGACAAGCCACCCTTTTCTGGTCAAGTACCATGGCCTCTGACTTGGAGGAACTGATCTTCATCCCAGCCGCTTCACACTCGGCTGCGAACCACCCCAGCGCATGCTGTAGGTCTTGGCTAGAGGGGGCCAGCAGGACCACGTCATCTGCAAAAAGAAGAGACGAAATCCACTGGTCCCCAAACCAGACCCCCTCCGGCCCTTGGCTGCGTCTAGAAATCCTGTCCATAAAAGGTATGAAGAGGACCGGTGACAAAGGGCAGCCCTGCCGGAGTCCAACATGCACCGGGAACAGGTCCGACTTAGTGCCGGCAATGCAGCCCAAACTCCTGCTCCGCTTGTACAGGGACCGGATGGCCCCTAATAAAGGGCCCACACTGCTCCTCCTGAAGCCAAGGGTCCAACCCCGAGTCCCTCTGTTTCCACCAGGGAATGCGTGATGGCAGGAATGAGGAGATCCTTGAAGTACTCCTTCCACCGCCCGATAATGTCCTCAGTCGAGGTCAGCAGCCTCCCACCCCACTGTAAACAGTGTTGGCGAAGCACTGCTTCCCCCTCCTGAGGCGCCGGACGGTTTGCCAGAATCGCTTCGAGGCCAACACTTCGAGGCCTCACCGAACTCCTCCCAGGCCCGAGTTTTTGCCTCTGCAACAGCCCGGGCCGCGGAACGCCTGGCCTCACGGCACCCGTCAACCGCCTCAGGAGTCCCACAAGATAGGACTCCTTCTCAAGCTTGAAACCGTCCCTTACTGCCGGTGTCCACTACCGGGTTCTGGGATTGCCGCCGCGACGGGCACCGCAGACCTTACAGCCGCAGCCAAGAGCAGCAGCATCGACAATAGATGCGGAGAACATGGTCCACTCGGACTTTATGTCTCCAAGATCCCCCGGAATCTGGTCAAAGCTCTCCCGGAGGTGGAAGTTGAAGATATCCCTGGCCGAGGGCTCCGCCTCCCCTCCCCTCAGCGGCCCGATCCCCGGATACTTAGGCTGTCTCTAGGGACGTGGAATGTCACCTCACTGGGGGGGAAGGAACCTGAGCTTGTGCGAGAGGTCGAGAGATATCGACTAGAAATAGTCGGGCTTGCCTCCACGCACGCGTGGGCTCTGGAACCCATCTCCTCGAGAGGGGCTGGACTCTCTTTTACTCTGGAGTGGCCCACGGGGAGAGGCAGCGGGCTGGGGTGGGTTTGCTTGTTGGCCCCCAGCTCAGCCGTCTCGTGTTGGGGTTTACCCCGGTGGATGAGAGGGCCGCATCCCTGGGCTTTCGGGTTGAGGACAGGTCTCCGACTGTCGTTTTGGACTACGGGCCGAGCGGTAGTGCGGAGTACCCGGCCTTCTTGGCGTCCCTGTCGGGGGTGCTGGATAGTGCCCCTCCCGGGGACTCCATTATTCTGCTGGGGGACTTCAACGCCCACGTGGGAAACGACACCTGATGATCGGGAGGAATGGCCTCCCCGATCTGAATCCAAGTGGTGCTTTGCTATTGGACTTCTATGCTAGTGAATGAACACCATGTTCAAACATAAGGGTGTCCATCAGTGCACTTGGCACCAGGACACCCTAGGCAGGAGGTCAATGATCTACTTTGTCGTTGTATCATCAGACCTTTGGCCGCATGTTTTGGACACTCGGGTGAAGAGAGGGGCTGAGCTGTCCACTGATCACCACCTGGTGGTGAGTTTGACTGAAATGGACTGAAATTTCAGTCTATTAATGTGCAAAGCTGGTAGAGGCAAACAATTGCATGCCACACATTTCAGATTTTTATTTGTAAAAAAAAAAATAGCTTGACAACCATGCATGATTTTCCTTCTACTTTGCAATTATGCTGTACTGTTGGTCCATCACTCAAAAATGTATTTTGTGGTTGTACCAGCACAAATGGGAAAACTTGTATGGGTTATGGGTTATGAGTACTTTTGCTTGTCACTGTCTCTGTTAAACTTTTTATTAAAGTTCAGGTAAAATATATTTTTGGACAAACATGCTTCTAAAGATTTGTATTTTAAATATTAGGTATTTGCTGTGTTTAATTCATTTGGGTGGCTGTAGGAGTAGTTCAGACAATAAAAGCTTAATGTAGTGAATGTTGTTTCTCTGTGTCCAGTGTGCAGCAGTGGGCCGTGTCCTTCGGAAAAGAGATAGCTGCTTTGTCCAACAGATATTCTGGAGCTAAACTTTTACAGAAGGTAAGAAACCACGTGTTCATACAGAAAAAAACCACAAATGTATGTAGTTAGCCACGCTAACTGACCCACATTTGAACAAAACAGATGTCAGTCAGTGGACATTTCCAAGCTGTTTCAGGTGCCATCTGGGAAACATCGTGTGTTGGGATGCTTTGATAATTTCACACAGAATGTGAGGAGTGGAAGCTAAGAATGGTTACAGCTGAGATGAATGCATATTGAATAAGGATCAGGAACATTTACATTTTATTTACACAGATTTGAGCAGATTTGTGGAAATTATGCAAACAGTCTTTATTCACACAATATTTACATAACATAAGCTGTTGGAATACAAAAATCTTCACAAATTAATTTAACCTTGGCTGCTGTTTTTATCTTATTTTTCTATGAGAAATAATGTGCAAAGGTAATGAAATGAAATGGAAACCTTTCATTACGTTTGAGTTACTGGCATACATTTGCTGCACAACATCTGCAAGATCCCCAGAGACCAATCTAGTGACACAGTTAACCCAAATACCACTCAAATATGTCTTTCAGTAATTAGTACATGCAATCTTCTGCGTGCCACCCTTCAGAATCCCTGGCAGGCCCATTCACCATCTGCCACACTTGTGTTATGATTTTTCAGATACCATACATCAACTTTTTGAATATGAACTGAATGTGTTGTAAGTAAATATCTCACCCAATAGACTTGGATGCTAAAAAATATCCAAAACATGCATCCATGCAGGACATAAAACTTTCCATCTATATGTCAAAGGCTTGTGTTTTTGCACAAATTTGTGCAGTAACACTATAATTATTAGCTGTTTATACAGACCATGTCACTTTCTCATATTTCAAAAGCTTATCTTTGTATCCAGCCACCGGTGTGTAAAAAGCATCCAGCGCATTAGTTTAATCTTTGCAACATGAAGCCATTAATCACCTACCTATGTCTAATCAATGGCTTTCTAGTTACAGAGCATTTTGTTACTCTGACCTCTTGCTTGTGTAACCTGGCTGAGCTATTGAATTGTTTTTCTATTGCAGGATCATGAAAGAACCTTTGATTTTGTTCTGCAGCCACAGCATTGTTTTTATTTGCTGTGCGCTGCTTCTCATAATCCTTTCTTTATAATCCCTTCTCTCATTTACATCTGCTTTCCTGCTCTAAGGTAGAGAAAAAAGTGAAAAAAGCTTCTGTGAAAATTAAAACTCTTAAAATGTATTGGTTTCATATTGATCTGTTTTGATTGATTTGATTATAGATTTGACATTGTGTTCATGCAGTCTTGAAAATCTTTGAAGTCTTTTTCTGGTCTGATAAAAAATGTAAAGAATACAGAAAAATTGTATTTCCAGATTTGATTCCCCAACATATTGGCTTAACATGATGGGGAAAAAAAATAATATTGTTTTATTCATTAATCTGTTTATCCATCCTTTAGTTTGTTCATCCATCCATCTTGTACTTTTGCGATCTCAGTCATACTCAACTCTTTTGGGTGAGAAACGCCACAGGAAGTTTTGTATCCTCTTTGACAACCAATAGTTTAAAGTAACTTTCTATACTTTCCTTTTCTGCAGTCTATAGTAACGAAATGTGAATAGGTCACTCCAAAAAGTATTATATGCCAGCAAGAGATCTCAGTTTTTTTTATTTGATCAGAGGTTATACTTTTTGGTATTTTAAAGGAATCAACTGGCCATATTACTCCCATTTCCAAGGCATGGAAACAGAGTGTAATATAAAAATCTCAAATAGAAAACAAAATTGAATCAAATCAATCATTAGATTTGTTTATTTATCTCTATAGTTTAGTTAACTACCAAGAGAAATAAACTAATCCACAATTCAATGAAATTGTTTGTTTACTCGCATGAAGTGGACATAGATCTGGATGAAATGGAAACACATAGGTACAAAGTGGAGCTACGAATCTGCAAAAGGGTGATTTGAACCGGAGCTGATGCTAGCAAGCTGCATTAGGTTTCTTCTGGAGTCTAGATGGACTCCTCCGCAGCAGCAAGGTGATGTAATTTACAGTTCTTTATCAGAATATGAGATCTGACATTTTCTTTTTTGTCTGTGATAGCACAGAATGGGATTCTGTCTGGCTTCATGATTTACATTAAGACTTGAAGCTGCAGCAAAAGTGGATTTGGAAAGCTGCTTAACAAATTTGACCCAAAACCAGCTGAGTTTCTCCGAAAAACCAATTGCAAACTCTGAAGCTGTTCTTACTGGATTTTCAGGAGGAACAGGATTTTAAAGCTACCAGCCCTTCTGGTTATTTTTCCCTGTTTGATCTTAATCATATGAGTGTATTTAAGTCACTTTTGTAATCAGGTCAAATTCTGAAAAAGCAGACCTGAAGGAAGGAGACCTAAACTTAGCTTGTTTATAGATTCTCAGTTGCTAGGAAGAAGGAGGAGCATAGCCTTCACATTGTGTGTGTGTGTGACTTAAATATTTTTTGTTCAGTTAGCTTTTAAACAGCAAATGTTTGTGTAAATAACACAGACCTGTATAAATAAAAAACATTTGTGTTTTTAAGAAATACAAGGATGTGGAGGGCGTGGTGAAGATAGAGGAGGTGAACGGTGAAGAGCTGGTAAAGAAGTTTGCAGAGGAAATGGAGGAGATGCTCGGGAGGAAAATGAAATCAGTGAAGGTAATAATGACATCTTGGAGAAGTGTACAGACGGTATGTTTAGTGCAGAGTCTCTTCTGCTTGTTTGAGCCATCATCAGTAACTGTTGCTTTATTAATCACAAGAGCTTCGGTAATATGATCATAGTTTTGACTGTTATTAAGAAGTTGTATTTTGCCACAGAGATTAGCAGAAGCAGCAGAAGACGCTGATCTTGGCCATGAGTACAATGAAACACTAGAGGTATGTAAGAATGTTCTTGGGTTCAACCTTTGATTCAGATAAACAAATCGTTCTATCCTGTTATTTTAGTGATATTTAGCAATATCTACAATTCTTTACCAATGCAGTGTTAAGTCATATAAAGTTATGATATTATTACCTGTCAGAAATGCAGTTTTAATGTCTATATGTTTATCATGCCTTTGAACAGAGCCAGCCCAAAGTAGCAGGAAGCCCCAAACAGAATTTTCCTTTTGTGAAATTCCTGTATTTCATAGATTCCTAATTTACAGAGTGATCTTTTTCAAGTGTAAATACTGTTATTTTAAAGCCTATATGGCTGTGTTATGGCCTACACAATCATGGTGAACACTGCTGAATGAACAGTGGTCCACTGTATCTTTAACCCTTCTGTTTAAAGTGCTGGCTGTTCAGAGTGTTGTATGCAAGCATATTAATGGAAAGTTCAGTGGAGGGAAAAAATATTTTAGAAAAAGGTGAACAAGCCACATGAATAATCGATGTAATATTTTTATTGTGTACAAAATTATTTTATGTTTTAATTAGCTATAAGCCATAATCATCAACATTAACTAAAAATAAATGCTTGAGATATAACAGGTAGTATACCGTATAAATATTCTGAACAGTAGAATCCAATTGTTTTTATAAATTTTAATCTTTGTCATGCACTTTTATATATCCACAAGTGACTTGTCAAAGTGTCGATTGAAGGTTTTATTCTCTTTTGGGGAAGCTGGCCCTAAGCACTGAGAAAGTTTGCCTATATCACTGGCTGGCCCTGCCTTGTAATCATTTGCTGGTTAATATTTTTCTCCAGTTTGACTACTTTAACTCCTTGTTGATCAACACTGTGGATGAAGAAGGGAATCCAACACCACTTGGTGGAGAATTCCTCTTGGAGAAAAATGAGCATTTCAATAAACTTCCTGTCAACACGTGGCACAGTAACATACAAGTTCCTACAAATGTTTACAATCGAGGTAACACAAACATAACGCCTGAATTAGTTTGCACATGCAGTAAATTTCTTTTGAAATCCAAAAGGATATTTACTTGTCCTCTTTCTCTTTTTACAGATCCTGATATTCTTAATGGGGTCTACATGTCTGAGGCTCTGAATGATGTTTTTATTGATAACTTCCAAAAGGATCCAACTCTCACCTGGCAGTACTTTGGCAGTGCCACAGGCTTTTTCAGGCTTTACCCAGGTATACTGAGCAACTTGTTTGCAATCCACAAATTTACCTTGCCTTTATAATTGAGATCCAGCTGTATTTTCACCAGTTATCATGCTGTCAAGACAATAAGCAGAGCTGCAGATACATTTTAAACTACTCAAGTCAAACTGTCTACATAGTAAGAGGTTGTCTGTAAAATGTAGTGCTGGGGAAATTTAAATCATAAAAATAAATAAATATTTTATTGCTGCAACATAATCTTACACTGAAAAAATGAAGAAAATCCGACCTTTAATATGTTAAGTAGAGAAAAAGGGGTTTCCTGTGCAGTGTGGAAACGTATGGGATTGTTTTTAAGCACTTTCTAAGTATGCACTACCTAAGTATGCACTACCTGACAGTTATGTAAATGAGACTCAGTTTGGATCTAATGTTGTACCTAAACTGGCCAACTCAGAGCTTGCTTCAAAACAGAGAAGATCAGACAATCAAACATGATCTTGCAAATCGAACAAGCACTTTTAAGCATAAAAACAACACGCCCTCTTGAAGTTGTGTGCTTGGATTTCTTGTCGTTAGAACCAGATAGCAGTAAGACAAAAGGCATCCCTGTAATCACAGACCAATTTACAAAATATGCAGTTGCTATCCCCACTCCAAACCAAAAAACTAAAACTGTTGCAATAATAATTTCTTTGTTCATTATGGAATCCCTGGAAAGCTGCATAGTGATCAAGAGCCTGACTCAACAACAACCGCAATTGCCCATTGACTTGGCATTTGGATTACACATAATGCAACCCCACCAGGTTTTACGCTCAGTGTACATTCAAATCCTTAAATCGCATTTGGAGAAAACCTACCAGATTGCTACAGAAAATGCTGAGAAGAAAATGTAGAAAAACAAACAGATTCATCAGTCAATTCACCCCCTCAAACTATCCTCAGGAGATCAAGTCCTGGTCAGAAATGTACGTAGAAGAGGAAAAAATATGCTGGCTAATAAATGGGAATCTGAGGTTTATGTTGCAATCAAACAGGCTGGTACTCTTCCTGTGTACACTGTTCAACCTGATAATAAACATAAACCTCAACATAGTTTGCACAGAAACATTCTTCTCCCTGTTGGCTATTTGTCACCTCCAAAGGTATCAGGCCAAGAACTCGGTTCCACCCTCAATTTGAGAATTTCTCTGAGGAGGAAGATTAAATGGATTCTTTTAATTGGCCTTGTGACCCCTCAACCTTTGAACCAGCCAGTTTCACAACAGTATTCAGTGTTTCAAAACCAGAGAAATCTCCATCACCTACCACCACCCCAACATCTGCGTCATCTACATCTGATCTCTCAGAACCTGCTGTTATAAATGAACCACTCAGTATAATCTCAAAAGATGACAATAATGGACAAGAATGTAATGGTCTCCTAATAGAAGAACCTCTAAAGGATCAGCCACTAGATCCTTCTGATGATCCCTCTTTTACATCACTCGGCAAGATCCAAAACGGTCCCAAAAAGACTACAGTACCCTGAACTTAGACACCCACTTTTGAACTATTCAGTCACTATTTCATGGATTGACTACAGCATTTTCATATGCCCTCACTGATGGAACCCTCTATTCTGACTCATGAAAAGTCAAAGATCAAACGGTCCTATGTCTGAGACGTACATGAGATTGAGGGAGGAAGGTGTAACCCAGGGTTCAGCACTGGTACCTGGGTATCATATAACATTCCTTCTGCCTTCCTGTAGTGTATATAAGGAGTCACAGCATGTGACTTCCTGCCTCTTTCCTTACTTCGTCTGTCAGTCTAATTCTGAACTGGGTGAGAAGCTGCTGGACTCTAGAAAAAAACAGCTAAAACAGGAAAAAACTTCATACATGCCAAGTGTTATAAAGGTGATAGCTCTGTGCTACTGCTTATAGTGAAGTGCCAAGAATTAAGCTTTGGACCAATTAACACTTTGAAACCCTTTTTTTTTTTTTTTTGGAGGATGTCATGCTGCTTTGAAATCCGTGATGATGGAACTGTGGACTCTTAAACCTCCTCAGCATAATTATCAAGGACTTTGTTGAAGATACTGTATTTGATTTGGTTGAACTGGAACTGAAAGAAACAGTGTACTAAAAGGCCTTATGACTTAAGTTGTTGTTTTTGGAGAACTGTTCATATAACAAATTTGTTTGTTGTTGTTAGTTCCAATACAATTTTCTTTTCCTTTAAACCTTGTGCTTGTGGTCAATAGCATCATAGAATATCGGGCACCTTTACAACCTAGACTCTTAGAATATATCATTCTGTTTGATTAGGAATGGTAGTGAGGTGGTTACAGATAACAATGGAAATATAAAAAATTTGGTTGGGGAAAATTGGTTCCCAGACTTTTCTAGAAAAACAACGTGCTTTTTACAATGATTTATATCAAAATTACAATAATTAATCAGTCAGTAACCAATGCAGACATAAATAAATACTTTTATTGAAATAGTAGGAGACTTTAAATTGATATCTGGTGGAATTTGTTTAAGTGGACAGTGATCTAAAATATGTGGCCTAAACAACAATCATATCATTTAAATCAATGCAAAATCAACCTACTTGCATGGCCATCTCAGTTATCAAATGTAAGTGATTCAGTTTAGGGGGAATATGGCTGCTGTTAAATTTATCTGTGCGTGTTGACTGTAAAGGGAATGCAAAGACTCACATAACTTTTAAAATTTTTCCTTTCCAGGAATCCAATGGATTCCAGATGAAAATGGTGTGGTCACCTTTGACTGCAGAAATCGAAACTGGTAAAACTATATTTCTTCTAATACCGCCCAGTGGTGTACCTTACATTTGCCTGCTAATAGAAACCTTGATTACTGCCTAATGAAGTTCCAGGAACCCTGCGTTGTTCTCAAAACGACAGACTGTTGTTTTGGAAAGCGGAAATCACAAAGCTAAACAGTCTCGACTGCTGCCAATCAAAGCAGCTACAGTGAAAATCTAATTTGTGTGTAATTGGCTTAGAAAGTCAGGGGATGACAATAAAGGGATAATGGTACGCAGAACGGAAGAGTGGAGGAACAAATAAAAGGGTAACACTTGCTACTTTGCTAGATTTTCTTGTAAACGTAATCTGTGTCTTTATCTGTATTTTTAGGTACATACAGGCAGCCACTTCACCTAAAGACGTTATAATCGTGGTGGATGTCAGTGGCAGCATGAAGGGACTGAGACTGACAATAGCCAAGCACACAATTAATACAATTCTAGATACTCTGGGAGAAAATGACTTTGTTAACATCATAGCTGTAAGTATAAGATCACACAGGAATGTGATCAGTCTGAGACTTACATGTGTTTTACATGTGTTTCGAAAGTTTTCACTTTAAACTGTTATTTTTAAATCTAGTATTAGCTGCAGGTCATTTATCTGATTTAATTATATTTAAGATAAAATAACTAAGGCTAAAATATGAACCTATTTTTAATCCTCGATTAAATTTTTTCTTGTTACCTTTCTATATTGCAAAATGTTTGCTAATTTGTCTGATTTTGTTGGTTTTCTCTCCAGTACAGCGACTATGTCCGCTATGTGGAGCCCTGTTTCAAGGGCATTCTGGTACAAGCTGATCTGGATAACAGAGAGGTAAAGCACACACAAAAAAAGCCAGACGCACACTGGCTCACTGCTAATTAATACAATTAGCCTCTGCTGAGCCAATCCTACTAATCCTCTGATGACAGAGGTTCACATGATAGTAAAAAAAAAACAGTTAAAGTGCACAGGCAAGGTCTCAGCTGCACTTTTCCTCACGGCTCACTTGTACAGGTCCCTATAATTCAGGTGCATATCAATAAATTAGAAATGTATTAGAACTTAATTCCATCCATCCATCCATCCATTGCCATCTGCTTATCTGAGATCAGGTTGCAGGGGCAACATGTCCAGGAGGGAATCCCAGAAATCCCTGTCCCAAGTGACATCCTCCAGCTGATTTTGGTGTATCCCAAGGCGTTCCTAGGCCAAACTGGATATATAGTCCCTCCAGTTCTGGGTTCTGCCCATGGTTTCATGCCAGTGGGAAGTGCATGGGAAACCTCCAAAGGAAGTTTCAGATGCCCTAACCACCTCAACAGACTTCTTTTGATGAGGAGAAGCAGCGGCTCTACATTGATCTCCCCTCGGATGACGGAGCTCCTCACCCTATCTCTAAGGCTGAGTCAAGCCACCCTCTGGAGTGAGCTAATTTTAGCCGCTTGTATCCAGGATCTTGGTCTTTCAGTCATGATCCATATCTCAAGACCAAAGGTGAGGGTTAGAACATAGAGGGACCGGCAACTGGAGAGCTTTGCTTTTCGGCTTTTCTTTCTTCACAACAGACCGGAGCAGTGCCCGCATAACTGCAGACAAAGCCACAACCCATCTGTCCATCTCCCTTCCCACCCTACCATGAAGGCACCAAGATACTTAAACTACTCTGTTTCATGCAGATGCTGACCTCCAACCCAGAGGGGGCAATCCACCTTTTTCCGGTCGATAATCAAGGCCTTAGGCTTAGAGGAGCTGGCTCTTAGAGGAGCTGACTCTTAGAGGAGCTGACTCTCGCTTCAGTCCATGCTGGAGGTCATGGCCTGAGGAAACCAACAGAACCAAATCATGCTCGAAAAGCAAAGATGGAATCCTGAGGTTCCCAAACCAGACACCCTTCTCTCCACGGCTACACCTTGATACCCTGTCCATGTAGGGGCAGCCCTGGCAGAGTTTAATGCGCACTGGGAACAGTGTCCTCGGTCCAGGTCCACAGTTCTCCACGCAGCTTGGGATTGTCCCTGTTTCCCCTTCCTGAGATGCCAAATGGTTTTCCAGAACTTCCTTGAGGCCTATCGAAAGTCTCTCTCCAGTCTCTCCGAAATCCCCCCATGCCCAAGTTTTTGCTTCAGCAGCCACAGAAGCTGCAGTCCTTCTTACCACCCAGTACCTGTCAGGTGCCTCAGGAATCCCCAATGACAACCAAGCCGTGTAGGCCTCCTTTTTCAGCCTGACGGCTTCCATGACCACTGGTGTCCACCAGCTGATCCTCTGGTTTCCACCGCGACAGGCACGACAACTTTCAAGCCACAACTCCTGGAAGCCACATCCGCAATGAAGTTCCCGAACATGGTCCATTCAGATTTCTTGACCTCGACCTGCCTTTGGACATGAGAGAAATTCTTAGTTAATTTTTTTCAGTAATTGGGTTCAAAAAGTAACTTCCGTCCATACGTTGTCTATACCCACTTCTTCCATACAGTGTCGCGGGGGAGATTGTGCCTTTCTCCAGCGGTCTACGTGTACTGTTCTTGGTCAAGCCTCCTTTGTCGTGAACTCCTGGATCAATACACTGTGACATGGAGGCATCTGACTCTGCTGAGGTCTTAAGGCAGCACAGGCTGCTGTAATAGAGAAGTTTAGTGTATCTGCATAGGTTCTCTCATCTTCCTCTGAAAATACCCCATAGATTCTCTGTTGTATTTAGGTCAGCCAGTTTTCTGGCCTGACACATAACTGGTGATTAAGTTGTAAACCTTCGATAGTGTGGGCATGTGCCAAGTCCTGCTGGAAAATGAAATCAACAGCTTCAAAAACCTTGTCAGCAGAGGGAAACATATAGTGCGTTATAAAATGTCCTGGTAGACTGCTGTGCTGACTTTGGACTTGAGAAATCTACACAGTATAAAGAGGAAGTCAGGTAATCTTGGTGTAAAAGCACTGAAGTCACATGCCAAAAAAGAGAAAAAACCAACTTAAAATAATAAATGTTTGTTTAACTTAGAATGCATGTTTTTGTATTTCATGAAGTTGTTATATTTAAATTAGTTATCTTCAGATTGTCTTTTAAAATTTTTTAAATCAACTTACTAAAACTTGCAGAAACCGTTGAATAGGTCATTTTGTTTTCGGCGGCCTTAAAATACGATTATTACAGAAACCAAAAAATTATGTTTTTAGGTAAATACATTTTTTCTTGAAAAAGACTTGCCCCCTTAAAGGTTTCTTCTGTTTTTTGCTTTTTTGTCAAACTAAAATGTTTCTAAATATATAATTTTATTATCAGACAAATATTCCTTGAGTAACTACTAAAAGTAGTTTTTCAGATGATGATAGGCGTGGGCATTTATCTTATCGTTATGGTGAAAAATTTCTTTTTATAAGAATTTTGATTTATCGTGACATTTGAAACCCCAAAATTATTTTTAGCATTTTATTTGTGACAAAAAAGCCAAAACAGATGACATATGTAAGGTGGCAAATACTTTGTCATGGCACTGTATTTTTACAAGTAAGCAGTTACTTTGAAATGTCAGTTTGAGAAAGGATGAATTGCAGCATTTAATGTAGGGGAATTTTTTATTTGGAAGGTAACCATTTTTGCATACCTAAACATAAAGTGATTATAAAATACATTACTGACTTTTGACAGTTTTTGTCTTCCTCAGTTTTTTTAAATGCCTTTGATTTTATGTGTCTTATAAATACAATTTCTGTATACATTATAGTGTAATAATGAATACCAATTCTTTTTTTTTGTTATATTGAAAACAATGTATTAACTACTGTAGTTTTAAGCCACATTTCTTCACTTTTCCTTCTTCTTTCTCAGCGTCTGTCTTTTTTTTTGCTGATAAAATACAAACAATACCAGCATTGTCTAATTGTTTTACTGCTGCAACCATTTTTTCATCTCCTCTTCATCTGTTCTCATGTTTTGATCCCAACACCTGCTCAGCCTGCTCTGCCATAGTATGCACAAGTTTCCTGGATGCATGCCGTACTTTCACTCCCATCCACATTGTTGCAGATTAGTTGAGGTCGCTGACCACTGACTGTTTTATAAGCACAGCATGTGGCATGTAAGGGTGGAATCTGATTGATTTAATGTATAGAGAGATAGGCTGTAGGAGAATGGATAGGCCTATAGATGTTAGCTGGCAGATTTGTTCAACCCTAGTAAAAAACACAGTAATCATGTCTTCCCAAAAACAACAAAAACTTGCTCATAATATGCTTTCACAAGCTATTGTCCACAAATGGGAATACTTGCTTTTAAATAAATAAATTATAAACCGACTGGAAACTGACAGCTACATTGCCAACAATTGTATTCACACACATTGACATTTAGAATATTGTTTCAGGTTATAACAATAAACTTCCATGTTTGTGAAGGATTTTATATGATCAACCATCTCAGAGTATCGTTTACATCTGAAGTTGAAGTAAAATGATGCTTGGTTTATTTTATTGCAATGGAAAATGTAAAAAGTAAGGAGTGCGTTGGTATTCAGCTCTTCTGTGTCAACATTTTGGAGCGAATCAGAATCAGCTTTATTGCCAAGTTTGTACATACAAACAAGGAATTTGACTCCGGTACACTAGGCTCTTTGGTTTTTGTTTTTGCATTACAGAATATACATATTTACAATGTACAAATATACACATATATAAATAAAAAGGTGCATTTGCAACATCTGTATGCTGTTGTTTTGTACTCTATTGAATGTTCAACAGAGAAACAGCCTGGGGGAAGAAACTGTCTTTGTGGCGGCTAGTTTTAGTAAACAGTGCTCTGTAGCGGCGGCCTGAATGTAAAAAACTCTGAACAGTTTATGTGCAGGGTGTGTGGGGTCTGCAGAGATTTTAGCAGCAGAGGTGTATTTTGCTGCAATTGAAGCTAAAAGTCTTCAGGGGTACGTCTGTAACAGCTTTGCACATCTAGAAACTGACAATTTTTCATCATTCTTTTTGTGCAGAATAGCTCACAGCCAGACACATTGGACAGAAAGCTTTGTGAACATCAATTTAAGGCATGCCACAGATTCTTGATTGGATTGAGGTCTGGACTTTGACTAGGTTATTGTAATACATGACTATGTTTTGATATGAATTATTCCATTGTGGCTCTGCCTGTGTGTTTAGGGCCCTTTTCTTTGAGTCTTGAGTCTTTTGTGGCCTCAAACAGGATTGGCCTGTAGCTTTAGCTTTGACCTTAACCATAAAGACCACATTTGAAGAGTGCCGGTAAAATAGCTGTAGGAGTAGATGCTTCCACCTGAGGTGTTGATCTCTGAAGCTCCTCCAGAGTCCATGGCTGCTTCTCTGATAAATGATCTCCTTGTCCAACTTGGAAGGTGTGGAGTTGTGGTATACTATTTTCATATTCAGCTTTTGACAGAACCATGCTCTGTTCATTGTTCTAGGAGTAAAACACACTCAGATCCACCTTATTCTAAATGCAATTATTGTCTATGGACTTTATTTTGCAGCATCAGAGTAAAGGGGGATGGATGCAGACCAAAACCTTTAGATTTTCCTTTTGAGTGTTATTTTTTCTGCCTCAGAAGAAACTACTTTGTGTTGTCTATCACATAAAATCACAACAAAACACATTAAAGTTTATGTTATTAATGTGAAAAAATGTGTAAAAGTTCAAGAACTATAAATAGTTTTGTAAGGCAATGGATGTTGCAGATTCCCTGATGAAATAAAAAAATATGAAAAAAAGGTTAACCACTCTTCCCGGATTTAAACAAAATATCTTAACAAAAAGAGTGAAAATGGCTACATTTCAAGCAAATGTTTTTTCTAATTATGTCATTTTAAAAACTTTTACGGGATTAAAAAAACAGAGTTTAATGCTTGGCTTGTCTCTAACCTACATTTGCTGTAAAATCCAATTACGGAAGCCACTACTTATTGTACATGTAATTTCCTGTGTGCTTGTGTTAATTGATCCTGATTAACTCCTGGTGCTGTAGTAACTTTGCTTTTATTGTTCAGTGTGGCAGGGAAGCAGGCATAATCACTTGACTGCACAGTCCCCCTTATGTTTCCTATCTCCTAAAATCCATGAGCCAGTTTACCTGCATTTACTGAAATTAAAGGAGCAATTGAGAAGTGATGGTGTGTGATAATTTATTTTATTTGTCCTTCTAGCACTTCAAGCTGTTGGTGGATGAGCTCCATGTCAAAGGAGAAGGCAAAGTAAAAAATGCAATGAAGGAGTCTTTTAAGGTCCTTAATGAGGTTTGTCTCTCTTTGCAATAAAAGTATCTACAAATTTTACCAAAATGCACTGTGGCATGAGTAAATGAGTATTATCTACAGTTCACAGTTCTCTTGTAATTTGTAATTACCTTAAGTGCATTTTGAAATGATGCGGTTATTTCTACACATGTTTGTGGATGAATGTGTTTAGGCTGCTGCACTGGGGCAGGGCAGTCTGTGCAACCAGGCCATCATGCTGATAACAGACGGTGCCATGGAAGATTTCAAGGATGTTTTTGAAGAGTTTAACTGGCCAGAACGTCGAGTATGACATTTACTTTTATTAAGCTGTTTAGAGTACTAAATGTATGTGGTTTTCCACAGGTTAAACACTACCTACCTTGCATTGCAGGTCCGGGTGTTCACTTATCTCATCGGCCGCGAGATGACATTTGCTGAAAATGTTAAATGGATCGCCTGCAACAACAAGGGTAAAACTAAAAAAATTTGGTTTAAATTGTTCAGAAATGTTTCAAAGAATAAACCCTCACAATTAAACCAGAATTGCTTAGAAATAGTCACAAATGTTGTGCAGTAGCTTTTCAAAATAAAAGTATTTCATTGTTTTAAGTGAGATCAGAAGGGAAGCTATTTATAACTAGGTACCATTTGCTGCCCTCTTGTGAATTATATGGTATTATGCATCAGCTCAGACCAGAAAATAAACACTTTGTCTTTTCAAAGCACATAAACCTCTGTGACTACATAATGGGTTGTTCACATAAAAGCACTGTAAACTCAGCACTGCTGTCATCTATGCGTGCGTCTCTGTTTGTAATGGGATACAGCTGGAATCGCTGAAATTTTGGTTCTAGTAATTGCTACCAATATGTGCATTTTTGTTGTTAGTCATTGCATAGAGGTGCCTTAAAATTATTTATACTCTTTATATTTTTATGCATTTTGTCAGATAAAAACCATAGACTTCACCTTGAACATACTATGATGAAATGTGGCGGTGGCATCATATTTTTCTTCAGAAGGAAATGGGAAACTGATCAGTTTACACAACAAACAAGTGCAAGAAGGTGCTCTAGTCCAAGAAGTCCAAAATTTTATTTTTTGGCCCAGATACTAAACACCACGTGTGGCGGAAAAATAACACTGTATGCCACCCTGAACATGCCTTCTCCAGCGGGAAACAGGGTGGTGGCAGCATCTTGCATTGGGGATTGTTTTCTTCAGTAGAGACAAGAAGGTGGTCAGGGCAATCTTGGAAGAAAACCTGTTAAAGGTGGCAAAACGCATAAGACTGGGCTTAAGGTTCTCCTTAAATCAGGACAATAACCTTAAATATACAATTAGAACTACAATGGAATGGATTCCATCTGCTAGAATGGCCTAGTTAAAGTCTGGACCTAAATCTAATAGAGAATATGTGGCAGGACTTAAAAATTGCTGTTCACAGATGCTCTCTATCCAATCTGATTGAGCCTGAGCAATTTTGCAGAGATGCAGGAATTAAGTTTTTAGTCTCCAGATGTGTGAAGTTGGTAGAGACATACCCCAAAACACCTGCAATTATTCTTTCAACCAAAGGTGGTTCTTCAAACATAGGGGAGCTTAATACATATGGACACCACACACTACATGAACCATATTCTTATTAGTAAAAGAATTAAAAACCATGTTCTTACACTTCACAGCAATGTCATATTTTGTGTTTATTTGTTACATAAAAACCCACCAATTACATTGAAGTTTTTGACAAGGTGTAAAAAATGCGTAAATACTTGTAAATACAATAGCAGGATATACGTACAGCAGGGATTTTGCATCTAGTTTCATATTTTTCTAAGATGAATTTTAAGATGAAGATGAAGTTTGTTTGATACTTGGATAATTACGTAAACCTTGGATTAAGTCAAATTGTGTGTTACAGACCCATGTTTTTAGAGAATTGTGGCCTTTTTGTATGCTTAATGTTAAGATGTCTGGTAGAAAGAATGTATTGTTTTTATTTTAATATCAGTAGAAATCAAACAGATAAATAAAAAATCAAATTATATTATAATAATTGCTCTTAGATTTTATGGGTTCTATATTTACTGTAATTTCCAGGTAAATGATATATGTTTGTGTTAATTTTTTTATCCTGCAGGTTATTATACACACGTGTCCACACTGGCTGATGTTCAGGAAAATGTTATGGAATACCTCCATGTTCTCAGCCGACCAATGGTTATCAACCATGACCACGATATCATCTGGACAGAGGCCTACATGGACAGTGTGGTCAGTCTTCTCGTGTTTCACGATGGGCATCAAACATAGCATCAAATATTTAAAAAAATCTTTAGAATACTTTATAAAATGTATAGAAACATGCTTACAATCTATCCTCTCCGAGAAGTTGTTTGTGCCAGATGTGTGAATTATTTGTAACCTTTTCTGTTTAAATAATCTGAGTAATACAAAATCTCCTTTGTATTTGGGTTTATGATGGTGGCCTTTTGACACCAAGTTTTCTCTATAGCAAATTGAAGGTTGTGCATACGTGAAGCCCCTAAAGAACATTGTTTGGGTTGATGTAAGTTAATCGACTGATCAACCCAACCACAGTAGAATGTTCCTGATAGTATTTATGTATTTTTTATACTAACATTTGTTTTATGATCTTAAATTTTTAACTTTAAGATAAAAAGAAATCTTAAATGGGGTAAATACTTTTTCAAAGCAATGTGTGCCAGACATGAGATATGTGGAAGTGGTAGACAGCAGTATTCAGTAGTCACAAAATGTCCATTGTTTCCACAATCACTTTACTTTTTGACCTCACTCTCTCTGGAAAATCCTCACTTTGGTACCTTTGCTTGTGACTGGTTGGTGTCTCAAAAAAGCTGTTTCGAGTCATAATGAATTTAATAGTTAGAATAAAGAAAAATGCTGCTGTTTATGTTTACATTTTCGTGTATCTGCTGTGTTCAGTTGCAGCCTCATTTGTGCTTGTAATTTCCTCCTCCCCTTTTCTTACTCATTCATTTTCTCACCTGTCATTTTCATGCATTTCATCCTTGATTTTCTCCTTTTCTCCATCATCACCTTCAGCTTCCCAATAAAGATGAGGTAATCGTAATCGGAGCTTAAGCCTTATTTTGCTTATATTAGATTATATGAAGTGAACAATTTAGTCATGTTAATGTGTTGCTTAGAATTTAGGTTCCAACTAACAACTTTTAGACACCGTTTCCTTGTCTGTAGGGGTAACTAATTTTCTAAAACTGAAGTTAGCTAACTTTCCAGACAGTTTCCTTTTTTTAGAAACAGACCATAGATAGATAGATAAATCTATAGATAGATATAGATAGATCTATTGATAAATATATAGATATATGGTATATATCTATTTATGGAGAGCGATTTATGATATATATCTATATATAGATTTATATATAGATATATATAATATACTGAGTCTGAAAGACGTTAAGGTCTTTCCTGTCTTTGTGCTGCAGCTGTTCAACACTCAGGCACAGAGTTTGCTCCTGATGACCTCAGTGGCCATGCCTGTTTTCAGTAAGAAGGAAGAGACTGTAAGTTTGTTTTTGTTTTGTTTTTTATCAACTAATTAAAATTCAAGCTCTATATCTTCGCTGAAATTTACGTAAATGTGGGTCAATTGACTTAAAAAGGTACCACAGCCATAAACAATTGCATTAAATCTTTTTCTCTCCAGCTGTCCCATGGGATTTTGCTGGGTGTGGTAGGAACAGATGTGGCCTTGAGAGAATTGATGAAATTAGCTCCAAGATACAAGGTAAATCATCTACAACTTTCACTTATTATCACTTATTAAAGTCACCTTGTATAAAAACAAAAAAACTCACTTTGGGCCATAAATCCTGGAAGCTCAGTGTGGGGTTCATAACCACTCTGGAAAAGCATGGGTCATCATTTCAGTGTATGAATTTTGACTTCAGCATTTTTCGGGTACTTTCTTCCCTATGTCCTACCTTATTCTTGTATCTCCTTCTGTTCTTCCTTTCTTGTTTTTGCCCTTCTATTCTTTTTTCCTACATCATATTCTTCCTTCTGTCCTTACCTCCATGTGTTCTCCCTCCCCAAAATCCTTATTTCTTTGATTATTTCTTTGTTGTGTCTTTCCTCTCTTGATCAGTCCATCATTTCTTCTTTCTGTTTCTTTCTTTCCTCCATTCTGCCATCCTATCCCCCTTTTTTTAGTCTTTCTTTTATGTGGCCTTCCTTCCTTCCTTCCTTCCTTACTTACTTGTCCTTTCTTTTATACAGTATTAATAATGTGTAGGAATCCTTGTCTACCCTCATGTTGGCTGTGGTTTCCTTATGTTCCACAGGCTAACTCCAGGATGCTTGATTAGATTGGGATCTGGAGCATCTGTATTGATGGATAAATGCTAGTAGTTCTTTATTAAAGATGAACCAATCAGAGATTTGAGACAAGTTTCCGATTTTCGATGTTTGTAAATCTCTCTCCTGTCAATTCAGATTTTACCCGATTTAAGGTACTCTTCATAAACTATAATTAACAGCATTTAAAATTTTTGTCTCGTAGTTTTCCTCTATGAGGGATATTCATTATTTGTATTAAAAGCAGAGGCTACATCCTTTCATGCGAGCTGTCACTGGAAAACTGGGTTTTAGCAATTTAAAACAAAGACCAAATTATTTGAGGTTGACATTATTGGCTGTCTTTAGCATCTATTAGCGATTAGCGTGATTAGCATTACTAACTGTAAACAACAGCCTCCACATATATACTCTAAAGCAGGGTTTCCAAATTACAGTCCGTAGAGGCCTGTGTCCTGTAACTTTTAGATGTATCCCTATTCCATCGCACCTGAATCAAACTCTGGTTCTAAAGAATGCAGACACTTACCTTAACTGTTAAGGGAACTGCACCTAATTGATATTAAAAGTAGCTCACTTACCCTTTTACCTGCTGTAACAACTTTCACACTAAGGAGCGTTTTTGTCAACAGGACTTATTAGCACTTAGATATGGTACATTCGCTGATAACAAAATGATCAGATGTTTGAGTTGCCCACCTTCAGCAAACTGAAAATCAGCCTATTCTGTTCTCCGTTTAATTTTTCAGTGCATGTCAGTGTTCCTTTAAGCTTTTTGCTGTGCTGCTTCATGGTGATCTGTCACATACTGTCTGTGTAGAATCTGCAGTATTGTGCTATATCTGTTTGTTTGATGTTGGTTGGTTTCAAAGTTGCATCTCTTTATTTAATAATGTGTTATTTATATTAATGCTGTAACAGTAAGGAGTTGTACGTGTTTTTTCTGCTTTTCTGTCCTTCTAGTTGGGTATCCATGGTTACGCCTTCCTCATCACCAATAATGGTTACATCCTGTCTCATCCAGAACTACGACCTCTGGTACAGGCAAAGATTTGTTTCACGTCCTCTCAGAGACTGTTCACTTTTCAACCCGGCTTCAAAGGTAGCAAACTCCTGTATGTATGCGCTTTTGTTTGTCTGTCACAGTATAAAGAAGGAAAGAAGCTGAAGCCTAAACCAAACTACAACAGTGTTGATCTGTCAGAGGTGGAATGGGAAGATACTGAGGAGAAAGTGAGCGAAACACATTTTTGTGTTTATAAATTTGTTTTTCCTGTATGACAGATAGTATTAAAGATGAGTTTTAACTAAAACTTCTAAGTGTGTTATGTTTCTGTTTATAGCTAAGGACAGCCATGGTCAAAGGAGAAACTGGAACACTGTCTTTAGATGTGAGATCTTCCGTGGATAAAGGAGTAAGTACTTTGCTTTTCATTTTAAGAAATAGTTACTGCTATAATGTTAGAGCAAGCATTTCTGTCATCTTATATTGTTTCCTTACAGGTTTTGCACATTTCATTCTAAGTAAACAAGTGTTTATTTTGTCATTTGTCATCTAAATTAAATTATACTACAGATTAATTTGAATAGAGGGTTGCTTCATCAGTGCTCATGGCTTCCAGTCTTACCTGCATAATGATTTTAGTCATTCTGCAATGTCAAATTCTGTCTTGTACTTCCTTTTTTTGCAGAGGAGAGTGATCTTCTTGAAGAATGATTACTTTTACACTGTCATAAATGAGACACCATTCAGGTTTGTCTGATTAAGTCCTCTGGGTCTTACAAAGGGATTTATATCCCTTGAATTTTTTTCACATTTTGTTACTTTATAGCCACAAACATCAATGTATTTTATTGGGATTTTAATTGATAGAGCAACAGAAAGTAGTCAATGATTCTGACTTGGATGGGAAATGATGCATAGATTTCAAAGTTTTTTTACAAATAAAAATCTGAAAGTGTGGCATGCATTACCCCTGAGTCAATACTTTGTGGAACCACCTTTTGCTTTGCTTACAGCTGCACATATTTTGCGTCATTCCCAGCTTTGGATATTAAAAGACCTCTGTTTGTGTGCAAAATAGCTTTAGGTTGGTCAGATTAGATGGAGAGGGTTGGTAAATATTAGTTTTCAAATTGTCATTGTAGTTTTGGTTATGTGTTTAGGGTTGTTCACCTGATATATTTAGCTCCATCCATCTTCCCATCAAAGCCAACCTGCCTCCCTGTTCCTGCTGAAAAAAACATCCCCACAGCATGATGCTGCCAACAATAAATTTTAGAGTGGGGTTGGGTAGTGTTAACTATCTGTCACAGAACATTTGGCATTTAGGCCAGAGGTTTACATTTAGTCTTCTCTGACCAGCCTTTTTCCACTTTTGCTGTGTCTTCAAACATTAATCAGTACTTCATAAACTTTCTTTTAACACTGGCTTTCTTCTTGCCATTTTTCCATCAATGTAAACAGCTCAGCGTACTTTGAGCTGTGGAACTTCTCCAGAGATGCCATGGGCCTCCTTACTGCTTCTCTAAATAATTATCTGCACACCCGACCTGGTGGACCTCCATCTCTTTGCTGGTTTCAGTTGTGCCATACTCTTTTTATTTTCAAATGATGGATTGGACAGAGCTCTGTTAGATGCTCAAACCTTGGCATATTGTTTTATAACCTAAACCAGCTTTAAACTTCTCCACAACTTTATCCCTGACCTTTACACTGTGTTCCTTGGTCTTCATGATGCTGTTTGCTCACTAATGTTTTTTAACAAACCTCTGAGACCTTCACTGAACAGCTGAATTTTTACTAAATTAAGAGACAGATGGATGCTATTTTGTTTATTAGGTGACATCTGAAGGTAATTAGTTGCACTGGATTTTATTTGGGAGTATCAGAGTAAATGGAGCTGAATACATTCACACACCTTTCGTTGTCTGATGACCTAACCCCTCCCTCCTATTTCCCTTTCTGAAAGGACTGCTTAATCCAGCTCTCCATCCAACGGGTCCAGACTTCCCTAAACCTGGAAGGTCTTACTAAGCTGGTTTACTGAAAGACCTGTTTAAGCTGGTGTCAGGAAATGACACGCCTAACCTCTAACAGCCTAGTCTCACCCTTTTTCAACTGGGGGTTTGGACAACCAAGTAGCCCACGGCAGTCATCCACTCCTCAATAGTCACTTCTGTTAACGGCTGCTCATTCCCTAATTTTACAACTTACAATTGTCTTTTTCATGACATCTTATCCATGTAGTATGACCATTATTCATTTGGAAATCTAAAGATTAATCTCTCATTTCATAATATGTAATTTGTTTAGTCTCAATCATAGTAATAGGAATTAATAGCATGACTCCAAATGGACCTCCCAGACTTCACAGCTTCGGAATGTGAATATTTACTGATTTATGTGTCATTGATTTGATTGTGAGGGTTTAATTTCTGCATAGATACATGGAAGAATCTCACCTCATTTTGACACACCACACGTTTCAGATAATTTTTAATAAAGTTTAGCAACTAAATGTTTTTTGTTCCACTTTATAACTATACACTACTTGGTGTTGATCAATCTTATGAAAGCCCAATTGGAATTAGTATTTGAATTGTGGATGTAATGTGAAAAAAAATAAATGTGATTACTTGGAACACTGTTGCAAGGCATTGAATGCTCACAAAAAAGAGAAATTTAGCCTTTTTTTTAATATGCTAATCCTGGAATAAATATGTGAGCAAGGTCCATTTTTTATTTAGTCACCTGTGAGTATATGGATGCTTGTCCCATTGTGTTTAATATGACAAATTAATAATGTTTTTCCTGTTTTTATTTTGACAGTCTTGGTATAGTCTTGAGTAGAGGGTATGGAGAGTATATCTTTACAGGAAATGTCTCAGTGGAAGAAGGTAGGTCTTATTTTTCACTTAATCTGCCCTTTTTAAAACAGAACAAACCTTTTCAATCTCTTCTTTTCGCTTTCTTTGCTCCTTTTCAGGTCTTCATGACTTAATCACTCCAGATCTGACCCTGGCCAATGAGTGGTAAGTATATATTACTGAATTTCCTTTCAGTAATTTTGTGGAAAAGTTGTTTGCCCTCGTAACAACATTTATCTACACATTTTTGTGTTTGTAGGACTTATTGCGAGATAGATATCGACCCAGCACATCGTAAACTGACCCAGCTGCAGGCTGTGGTAAAATACCTTACTGGCAAAGAGAAAGATCTGCACTGTAAGCTTACACTGTTTTATTTTTAAAGGAATTTGGCTTGTTTACATGGAAACTAAAAAAGAAAGATGCTCTTTGAAAGCTTTCTGGTTTTCCCCTCTGGGTTTGTCTACAGGTGATGCACAGTTGTTGCAACAGACTCTATTTGATGCCGTGGTTACAGCACCTATGGAAGCATACTGGACCGCTCTCATGCTCAACACCTCTGGGTAAACGAAAAACTAAGAAAAGAAAACATTAAAATTCTGTTTGGATGCAGTGTTGGGCATCCAGCCTTATATTTTCCCCATTTTAATAAATTTAACCTCATCACAGCCTCACTTTTTCTGCTTCATGTGTTTTGTGTTTTTCTGCTCTCCCAGTATGGATGATGGTATTGAGACTGCTTTCTTGGGGACCCGTTCAGGCTTGCAGAGGTTTTTGAAGTACACTGGTATTGAAAAAAGAGTTGGCAAGTGAGTATTAAAGCAGTTAAACAGTTAAACGTGTTTACTTGCACAGGTATAACATTTTTGAGGTTTAAAAAAAAAAAATCTGCCCGGCAATTAGGCAAGTCAGTAAATTATCTCCTCTTTGAAATTTTTTTCTCTGATCCTCCAAACTGAGATTGTTCTGATCAAACTACTGGTGGTGAGATACTCACAACTCTTCATGGTTCCTGCATAGTCTAGAAATATGTGGCAAATATTTGAATTTAATTTATTTTCCCAATCTGAAATAGAAACTGAATATGGACATTTTTTGTAGCTCCTCATTTTATTTTGTATAGCATTGCCTAAAGGTTGTATCTGTCCATCCATTGATTTGTTTATTATCATCCAAGCATCATCCATTCATGAATCTTTCCATCCATCTGTCCATCTACGCATCTGTCCGTCCATCTATACATCCACCCATTAACTCTCTGCTGTTTGCAAGTTACATGTTTCAAGTCTGACCATTTGAGTTGGGAAAAGTATAAAATTTGGACCTTAAATATGAATAGGTGACCCAGACCATTCCACAGAACCGTTAATAAAACCAGAACTATTCCTTGATTTAGAAAAGACAACCTAGAGTTTTGTAATCACATATTGGTCAGATGAACTTCACTGAATTAAGCAGCTGTCTGAGAATCAATTATTTTCTAAGGAAACAATAAAATTTCTTCTAAAAAAGCGAAATTCATGATTCAAGCCCATGGTTTTCTTGACATTTGGACATCTGGCAAAGCTTCAATAATTTTAATAGCATACTAGATCTAACATCCTTTTAGTTAGATTTCCTTGGCCCCAATTTGACATGATAAAAGCGGTATTTTATTATTTTCTATCCTACAATCCATCTCTCTGTCCTACAGCTTTTTCATATATTTTTAATGTGTGTGTGTCTCCTCAGGTCTTTCCTGACCTCCACAGATAAGGAGAATATGTTCACACTGGACCACTTCCCAGTGTGGTACCGCAGAGCAGCTGAATATCCAGCTGGACAGTTTTTGTACTACATGCCCCGACAGGACACAAGAGGTAGATGGCTTACCTTCACTTGTAAACAAATTAGAGCAAATTACAGGGCAAAAAAGTGTTAATTTCCAATATTGCTGAGCCATGTCAATGGAAAGGCTTATTTAACAGTTGGCAGCCTACAAATTTTTAATTGTGCGAGTCTATATGTGCATTTATGTAGTATCTATCGAAAGGAAATTATTTGCTGATGTACTCTGATTTGTTCTTCATAGAAGCTATTTGTGTTTTCATGAAAAATCTTCAGTTTTGACAAACCATCCATTGTGTTGATTGTCATATTATACTAATACCATCTCTATTTACATCTGACATGTAATTTGGCTCCAGATTTCAAAGAAAAGAAAGGCACAGATGTCATTAATACTCAGAGGACACAACTAGATAGTTAACAATGTAAATTAGCTTTTTAAAATGTTCCCTTGTTGAAATGTGTTTTAATTCTTTAATTAGCTGAAGAAAATAATACAAAGAAGTTGAGAAACCAAATATTTCATATTTTTTCACATTACACCACAAACGTCTGTGTATTTATAATTTCTTATAAAATTATTTCTTTATAGTGATTTCTTATAAAAATCTGAATAGCTTTTTCATGCATTTGTATTCAGTCCCAGTACAACCAGTGGCCTAATTATAGAGGTTTTCAACTACATGCAAAATGGTGAAAAAGTAACTGAAATCTGATGGTGGCAGCATAATGGTAGGGTGGAGCATTTATGGTGGAAACCGTTTGTGGATACAAACAACTTGAGACTAGGGGAGAGGTTGTCCTTCCTGAAGAACAATGACCCTCAACATGTAGCCAGAGCTAGCACATAAAACCCCAATAAAATGTGGGGTTTGTAATGTGATAAAATGCTTTTGCACAAGGACTGTTTAAAGACTATGAAGGTTATTTTAGCTAAAGTTTAAACCTTGAGGAGAATTGGCTTTAGTAAAAGATTTCAAATCTTTGCATTTTAAACATAGTCAGATAGTTCATGTTTTCATACAAATTCAGATTCATAATTCATGTAAAACTTTGACTGTTAAATTTTAAATATTCATCTAAATGTTTCAGGGCAATGGTAAAAAAGACAGTGTGTCGTTTTCAGATATATTCAGGGACTGTGAGGCTGACTATAGTGCCACCTTCAGTTCAGAAGAGGAGGAAGTGGAGGATCAGGGTAGAGCACTGCTACTGATACTTGGCATGCCTCCACATTTAAATCTATTCTGTGCAGAATTTTCTTTCGCTTTACTTATAGGACAATAAAACTGCTGTATTTCTTTTTTTTCCTTTTTATTTTCAGTTTTAGCTCAGTCCTTTCGTTATTCCTTTTTATCATTCCACTTCCCACTTACAGTGCATGCAATTTAAACATAACAACATCCTGCCTGTCTCCTCCCAGACAAAGAGCAAGAGTTTTGGTTCATTACGACTCATTTTAACTTCATAGTGTTTTTTTTTTTTTTTTATTGTTTGAAATGAAAATCATGTCGTAGTTTTTTTTTTAATGCATGTTGTCTCTCAAGATAAGTAATCAACAGAAAGTATACAGAGAGGGCACATGGACTCCCAAAATACACAAATGCATTCCTTTGGTTATGAATGTGTTATTCAATTAGCTCTCCTAATCTCAGTTATGTAACACTTAAAATGTTAATCTGTCTGGTATCTGACCCTTGATGACTGTCGGCATCTGTTGAAGGCTGCAAATAGATGCAAAATAAAACAGAGCATGTATCTGCTTAATTTTACCTACCCCTGTATATAGTTCAGTCTGCCACACGCTTGTTTTCTGTACATTTTAGCATATGGGAACACGTCATTCGAAAGTATCATTGTAAAAATGCTGAATAATAAAAATGTAGTGTAATATGCATGCATGTATTGTGCTTGTGCATGCAAACAAAAAATGCATGCATTCACTTATCTCATTAAACTTGAAATGAAAAGGTGCTGTGATTTTCTTTTTAAGATTGTTTCTGTTGCTCTATCAGCAGGCAGAATAGTGATTAGCTCCACTGCAGTGACTGTGACAGTGGGCAAGAAAACCACCATCGCTGGAGGTAGGATGACAGTTTTATTTCTTCTTTCCATTCCTGTTTAAGTTTTCAATCCTCACCTTCTTTCAGTGTTCTCTTCTGATTTCCCTTTTTAAAGTAAAGCTCCTCCTGCAAATTTGAAGGACTAAATTTTGGTTTTCGTACGGACTTGTTTGGGACATTTGAATATGTTGTTTTAATATTAAAAACATGTTAATAGAAAAGGAAAATTAATTTTGGTGTACATTTCAATCAACATATTTGGCACTAAGTTAATACTTAGGTGTTGGCATTTTGTTTAATTGGAGCAGATATTTTTGTGCTGGATGAAACTCCTTTAAAAGATATAAATGTTGTCCCTGGTTGTTTTAGTTTGATCAGGGGTCATAATCTCTCTTGCAGCCCCTTATACATGTGTTCATACCAAGGTTGCACATCAGTGAGTGCCAGGTTAAATACAGCACTACTCACTCTATGGGGTCTTTCATTGCAATAAACCCAAAAAGAAAGACATTATTCTGTAGACTCAGGGATTTACTTATTAGAAGATATATAGTTATGGCACCATTCACCTAAACATGGTTTCATATCACTTGCTTTCTTGATGTCACACAGTCCTAATTAATACCCTTTGAATGTTTTATATGTTTTATATTCCAAACACAAACGTTAATGTATTTTGCTGTGATATGGACAGACACAAACCTGTTCATAATTGTGAGATAAAAGAAAACTGATACATGGTTTTCTTAATTTTTTTCTTTGCATTTTATTCAAAATTTTTAAAAGATCTATGTCCAGCCTGGATGTTTAAGTATTTTAGTTAGCCCATAGTGGAACAAGGTGATGGTGGCATTATGCTGTGTGGAAGCTTTTCTTCATCACAGTAAATGAAGCTGGTGATAATAAATGGGAAGATGGACTTTGCTAAATATAGGATAGTACTGTTAGAAGCTAAGGCTGGAATAGAAAATAACTTTTAAGCAGGACAACATCCAGAGCTACATTGGAGTAATTTACACGAAGGTATCCTAATGTGTTAGCAATACAAAGGACAAATCAATTTCAAAACCTTTGCACAGACTTTCACTCTTTATAGATGCTCTCCTTTGAAAGTCAGAGAGCAAAAGTCTTCCAATTTGTAAATCTGAAAATCATACACCATTTGCCTTACACTCTACATGCATGCACTTATGTTGGTCTATATAAAATCATTAAAACAAACATTAAAGTTTGTGATGTGAGAAAATTTCAGCTTGCCCAAAGGGGGATTAAATCTCAATAGGAATCGGGATTGGTTCAAAGATAGGCCTTCCCAACTACAAATAAGCTGCTGCGATGCATGGCATGAGTGTGATTGCGCAGAAGGGTTTTTAAAAATAAATATATCTCCACAACTTAACTATATCTTGAACTACCAAGACAAATAAACAGATGTGGTAAGTACATGAGGATGAATTGCTAATCAGGCAGCCTGGGTCCGATGTGAGGCAATAAAGTGGCGAAGGAATGTAGCATCCTGAAGCCACATGTTTGTGAGCTTGTACAAATGTTTTGGTTGCATTTTAGGATATATGTTCCAGACAATTCTGTTGTATTTGGGAGTTTTAGGTTTTATATTTCAAACTTTGAGATAATACAAAGAAATAAGAAAAGATTGTTCCAGTGCCTTGTGTTCAGTTGGTTTTATGTTGGCACACCAGTATGACAATTCTGAGTACCATACAGATACAGTGTTAAGCTCACTAGATTCAGTGCAGAGACTTTTACCTCGATGTGCTCTGCATCTATGTAGGTCCACCTAATTTCTTATTCCACTATAGCCAGTGTTGGGAATGCATCTGGGTAGCACCAGCTTAAAGCAGTCTGTACTTAAGCTGTATTGTGAATAAATCACTAAGCATGCTTGTTAATGCAATGTCTGAACTGTGCTTAAAGTAATAGCTTGTATGTGCTCTGTAATAGGAAGATGGTAGAGCACAGTTAGCTGTTAATGGCTCAGTTGGAGGCATTCCTCCAGATTTTCTTAAATTAAAGAAATTAAACTCCTCACTAAGAAAGCCTCTCAGGAAATTAGACAAAGGAGGAGCAAGATTACAGCCAGCAGGGCTCTGGTTTGCAAGGAGAAGGAGCATCCTAAAATGTGCTTAAGAGCTCTATGTTATTGCTTGATTTGTTTCTGTTTGGACTAGTCAGAAATGATTGAGTTGTGGTGATAACCACGCCAGACCAGACTGTGAGACACTGCATACACTTGAGCACGTTCACAATGACATGTAAACCCGTAGTTCACTCGAAACAATCTTAAGTGCAAAAGTGATATTATATTTAAAAGTGAAAAACAGGCGGAGCGCATCTTGCGACTGCACCGGGGTGGCTGGTGGGATGTGCTTGGCTTGGAGCGGTTGGCCTGCATGGTTGGTGCATGTATCCCTCTCGTGGACTGGTGGGCTGGGGCTGCTGGCACTGTCTGGGCGGGCTTGGTGGTGTGCTGCTCTGCTGTCTGTCGTGTATGGGGGGGGGTATCGTGGGCGGTGGGTTGGGGGGGTGTCGTGGAGGGCTGCAAGCCTGTGGGGTGGAGGGGGTTGTATCCACTTCTGGGATGTGGGGTCCACCGGCGTTTGGGATCGGCTGGGCGGCGATGATGGAAGCTGAGCTGGATAGTGTCTCCCCTGGGCAGTTGCAGTGACAGGAATGTTAGGTTTT
The DNA here is from genome assembly GCA_036173005.1 of Crenichthys baileyi. Classification (NCBI taxonomy): domain Eukaryota; kingdom Metazoa; phylum Chordata; class Actinopteri; order Cyprinodontiformes; family Goodeidae; genus Crenichthys; species Crenichthys baileyi. The sequence goes on along the minus strand of JAHHUM010000622.1, from coordinate 206,932 downwards.
TTTTTTTTTTTTTTTGTGGCTGAGTGGGGCATTGGTGGGGGCGTGGGGGGGGGGACACGGAAACGGGGGGATTGAGTGGGTGAGTTTGTCCCGTCATGCTGCGGGGTCGGGGGTCCTGTTGTGGGTGCGGTGCTCGGCGGGGTCCGCTCTGTTGCGCCGGTGGGCGGGGGTGGTGTTGCACGGGGCCCTTGCCTTGCCGTTGCGGCGCGCAGTGTGGTGGGGGAGCGGGGTGCAGCGAGGGTGCATACAGCGGGGCTGTGTGTGGAGCTTGCGCTGGGTGGGTGTGGCCTCTCGGCTATGGAGTTCACCTGTGGGGGTGTGCCCCTGTGGGGGGGGGGGGGGGGGGGATTCGTGGCATTTGGGGTTGGGGGATTTTCGATATCGGTGTCTGGGCCTGTGGGCTGGTTGCCCCTAGGGGCTGCCGGCGCCCGGACCCTGGAATATAGAGTATGCATGGGGAGTGTGAGTGAGTCTATGACGTCCATTGTTGTTTGTCTCTACGTTGGGAGCGAGTGATTTTATTGTGTGGATGAGGATGGGAGTGGGTGACTGTGACTGTGAATGCCTGTTTTTTTTTGGTTTTTTTTTTGTGACAGGTGGTTTTCTTTGACTGCTCCCTCTCCGGGGTTCAGCTTAGCCCCCATATTATGGGGGGGGCCCGTTTCCTCCCCGCCACCCCTGCCTGCCGGTGGTTGGAGTCTCTGCCCGCTGGTGTACTTGTGGTTCTCGGTGTCCGGGGCTGGGGGCTTTGGTGTGTGCTGGCTCACTCCCGGTGGCTGCCTTGCCGGGGCCTGGACCCCTCGGGCTCTGTCGGGCCTCTGCCTTGGGGGTGGGTGGTCCCGGGGTTTAGGTCTCGGGGTCCATGGCTGGATCTGCTCGGGCGTGGACGGCTGCCGGCAGGGCCTGTGGGCTCGTCGCTGCGGTTCCCTGGGGCTTCTGCACTGTCGCTGCTGGTGGCTCCCACGGGACTCTCCAAATGCCTCTTCTCTGGGGGGGTTGCGGTGGTCCCGGCGGTGGTTCTCCTTGAGTTCCTGTGCTTTGGGGCGCCTTTGGATGTCTGTGGCTCGGATCTCCTCAGTGTCCACCCGGGGACCACGGGGCAGGTCAGTGGGTCCTCACACTCGCTATTGCATATTTTTGTGGAGAAACCTTGTATACAAAGCGCGTCCATACAGGTGTTGATAGATACACAGATGATCTACATTGGGCTGCACTTCTCACTAAGTACATTTTACATTCATAAATCCCGTGTGCTAATTTGTGTATAAGCAAGCAGGGTGTAATCTTTTATTCTATTCATCCTTCTTTCTCTCTCCACTCTCTCCTCTTTTTTCCCCTTCTTCCCTTTTGCCCCATCTCTCTCTTTGTCAAGCTTCTGTTTTCCTTTTCATTTCAGTCTCCGTGTCTGTAACAATTGAAATATTCCCAAAGAAGTTTATAATAAAGTTTCTTTTATAAATATCAAGCAGAGCTTTAAAGCAATAGCTGTGATGCTCCGCTTGTGAAAGTAAATCTGTTGGGCAATTTCTTGGCACTCAGACAACAATTCCAAGCGCTACTCTGCCAGACAGGACACGTTAAAAAGTGCATGTTGGGGTGTATTTCACCCCAACATGCACAATAATCTAGCAGATTAGACCAAAGTAGCAAACAGTATGGTGGGGATGCAACTTTTCTGAAGTATTCCAGTTGCAGGGGTTCATACTGATGCACATTGTTGCCTGATTATGTTGTCAAAATTGGGATCACATTTAAGAAAATATGAGTACAGAATCCCATCAAATAAAAGGAAGATAGCCTGTCTGATGTATACATAAGCCATGTTTTAAACCGCTAATTGTGCAGTCTGTGAAACAATGTCAGTGAATGGATTACACTATAAATATATCCCTGGTGATGTATGGTAAGCCTAGGACCAGTGGTTTAACGTTCTAAAGCAACCTTGTGCTGGAGAGTTTAAGGCTCTGTATTTTTTTATTTCTTTATTTTTGTCAGTTATATGTGAAATTGTAAGGCAATTTAAAGCTGGATTTAATTAGGAAAACATTTCTGGAATGCTGTTTCTGAGAGCAGTGAGGAGTAATAGACCTATATTTGTTTGTTTGCATGTCGCTGGCTGGTACCTCTGTTACAGATTGGTTACAGGTCTGAGCAGCCCGCAGCCTCTACCTGTAATGCTGTGCAACGTTTTCCAATGCATTTTCAGACTTTATTCCCAATGTCTAAATGTCTTCCTTCCCTGTTAACTAAATGCTGTGTCCTTCATTCCATCCTTCTGTCTTTGTGTTTCTCTTACTTCTTTTCTGTCTTTCCTTTGGTGCACCCTTGCTTAATTTCCTTGTGTCTTTCCTTACTTGTTCCCTTCTTTTGTCCTTCCTATCTTATTTTCTTCCCAGTGGCCTTTTTTCCATTTTTTTCCTTACTCGTGTCCCATGTAACTTCCTTTCTTGTGTTCATCCTCTTTCTTGTGTCCCTAATTCCTTCTTTGACTGCTTTTTCCTTCCTTCCTTCCTTGTGTCTTTCCTGCTTTTTTTTCTTGTGCTTTTCCCTCCATGTGTCTCACTCCAACCTCTCACTTTGTAGATATAGACACATTTCAATGTCCTTTTACCTTGTTAAACCCACCCAAGGATCTTTCTGATTTTTCTCTGCCTCTCTCCAGCTAAGCTGTCAGATCTGTCTCTCTTCATTTTGGCAAATTTCCCGCCTTTGCTCTGCCTATTGCTTCCCCTTATTACTTTCCTTTTTCTGTCATGTCACTCTATAAACTCCCACACTGCTTCTGTTTTTTCAGTGTTGTAAGCAAATGATGTTTTCTTGTAGAAAATGTAAGTATATTAAACATTCAGAAGCTGACTGATTGAGGAACATGCACACATATGCATCTAAAAGGCTTTACTCTATCCAAACTTGGAGTATATTGTTACACTGTGTTTTTAGCTTGTACTTACTCAGCTTACCCAGCTGATTTACTCTCCTCAAAGTTTAATGTTTGTATTTATTGGAGATAAAGATAGTAAGAAGAGTTTGCTTCTATCAGAACTACAGAAGTGTTAGGGGGCTGGTTTACTTGCAATAATACATTGTGAATGTAACTACCTCTGAATCTGATTTGTTGGATGAACCAAAGGACAAAAGCAGTCCCAATGATCCAGTTTCCACTAAGTCCAGTTATTTCAAATATAAAAATTAGATTTATAGAGATTAATTACAAAACCTGTAATGATAGCAAATAACAATTGAGATGAAACATCATATGCAGGGCATAAAATCTACAACAATCTGATATTATGTTGTTTTTCATAGTAGATAAGCAATTTCATAACACATTTTGTGACACCACAAAAGTCTCTGTAGTCACTCCTGTTTTAAAAAAAGGATGCAAGTACAATATATAGATGATAAAGTGTCATTCGCAGTGTTTGACTGTTGTTGTACATGGAACAAGGAATATTTTCTTCACAAAAAAATACTTTTTTAGAAGCCCTGGATGTGTGGTTGCTTATTGGCAAAACTGAGAGGGGATATAGTGAACAGCACATCCTCTTGGCAGCAAATAAGGGTGAGGAGGCATTCCTCTTACCCCACCAAAAATGCCTTTTTGTTAGAAATAGTTTTTTCTTCAGTGTCAAGTAAACATTACAATATTTTATATTAAAAAAACAAGCAGACATTTAGGAAAGATCACTCAATCAGGGAGTAAACACCCAGGCCACCAAAGTGTTATCAGCATACAGTTTATTATGTAACAAATTGCTTTCATTTAGTTTTTATGTGTCCTCTGTCAGAACAAAACATTTCATAATGTCTCCAGATCGCTTAAAGCGAGTAACCTCTATCTTTTGCATGTCCATCATAATTAGCTTCAGCTGCAAAAGTCAGTTTCTCGGTGTCTGAGTCAAAAGAAAGAGGGAGTGTTTTACTGCATTCGTATTGTATATCAACATTTTAACTTCCTTTCTATCCAACATGTGTAACATTAGCTCAAGGTGACACCTACATTATTGTAGTCGTTAAACCCTTATGAGTTAAACAGTCTCGTGTGACTTGAACAACCACTACATGGCAAACTAATGTAGATAGATTATTCTTGTGACACTCTTTTTTTGTTACAAAGAATGTTGTAATGCATACCTGTGCACATCAGAGTTTCAACGCTGTTCAGAAACGGATCAGAAATAAAGTTTTGGTGTTTTGAATTATAGTTTTTGTACCACTGTGGTAAATTAAAGTAAATAATTTGTTTATACCACCTTTCACAGATTAAAATCACAAACTGCTTCACAAGAATAAAATAAATTTTAAAAATACAGAATTAATCAGAAAACAACAAATTGATCAATATTTAGACTGGGTTCAAACAGATTGCTTTTACATTTTTTCATAGGGTCCTGGTTTGTTAAGTAACCATGCGACTGTACCAGGCAGCAATTTCTTGACTTTGTTTTCCTTATTAGATTAACCGTAATCATATAAACTCCCATTCTAGCTGTGACTTTGCTACAGCTATTTTTGTTTTAAGTAGACACTGATACCAGATTCTGGGGTTCCAAACATAACATAATTTTTTTCAGTTTTCAACTGTGTTCTCATCTGCTTCTGCTTGTTCTTTTTCTAAAACATTTCTTCCTCTGTTCTGATCTTTAGATCATAGAAATCAATCTAACTATCTGTAGCCTGATCAACAACTGAAAAAGAAAGCTTTACAAATGATGATAGATGTCCTTGATCTTTATTTTTTTATGTTTTTAACTGACTTTTAGACTGTGATTCTTTTCACGACCACAGAGCGTCAGTGTCTCTCTAAACACAAAAAGGTCAGTTCTTCATCAGTTATTTGTGTACTTGCATGTTAAACCTTCATGCTATTTTGGTGGCTGATTTAATTTCACCTTTTTAGAAAAAGGCCAATGGTTTTAACTGTTAGAGAATGATCCAAAATGCTCCATACAAAGGTGCTGAGAGAAAAGATAATAAACAGACAGAGAGAAAATCTGACATATGAAGGGAAGAGAGGAATCGGTACATAAAAACTGTGATGGGAAGCAGTAAAAAATAGACACAATGGAGCAGAAGGAATATGAAAAAAATGTAAAAAGAAAAAAAATGATTGCAGAAGAGGCGACGGGAAGATAAATTGAAACAAGATAAGTGAGAGGGAAAAGAAAGGAGAGAAATTATTAGAAGTAAAGAGAGGTGAGAGCAGATAGGCAAGGTACAGAAAAAAGAAGAAACTCTTAGCTCTCGAAATCTATTCAATCTAAGTCCATTAATGTATGTAAATATTTTTAGACCTTTTCTTTCTGTAGGGTCATTTTTTTACATTTCTTTAATGAGAAAAGAATGTTATGTTATTTGGACATAAAAGTTGACACAGGTGTGATAAGTTTTTATTCAAATCAAAGCATATTGACCAGAAAAATGCTTCGTCACCATCATCATATCAGCATTGTAATAATCACAATCATCATAACACAACACACCGTATATTTTTGTGCTGTGCAGTCACTAAGGCTCTCAGTCTTCATGGCTGCATCCGCTGCTGCATTGTTAATAACATACTGTAATTTATTATTACTTATACACAAACGCTATAGGGAGAGGATTAAGCTAGCTAAGATACTTAGCTACCAACATTAAAAGACCTGGAGACCCGGGAGTCAGGGGAAGATGTTTCTAGATCCCTAGACAGAGTTTAGGTAGAGTCTCTGAAAGTGATCTTTAGCATAACAGACAGGGGAAAATGTTTTTAAATGTTTTTTTTATTTAATTTTGACCTACACATGCCTTGGCTCAACTTAAGGAACTTATCTTGAATCAGAATTTGCAGTGTTGCTAACTTCATGCTCTGCGTGTTTAGAATATGTTTGGGTTGAGGGATTGTGATGATGGGAAATTAAGAGAAGACTGAAAAAAAAATGGTTAATGGGTAATAGTATTGCCATCACAATATTTTTGCAGTGACATATTTTCCTAAAATTATCAGCCCTAATTTTCTCCAATTTAATGAAGTTGATACCCTGGCTATGGAGTTACTTTAGCTTAAGTCTCTGATGAATGTAATCTCTGGCAATTAACAGTATTAAAGAAAAAATAACCATACACCAGCTATAAGGTCACTAAGGGATGTTGAACAGTGCTATTTGTTATCTTCGTCTGCAGTTTTTTAACAGCAGTGCTAAGTATAGCATATTTTCTCACTAAATTTCCATTTTGCATAAAGTTACTAAGTTTTGCATAAAATGAATAGTTCTTTTCTAAAGCAAGGCTCTTCAAAGTTATGAGTCCACTTCTGTCTGCCAAGAATGAGGTAAACTTTTGGATTCTGCAACAATCTGTCAGGTGTTCCACAGCACAGATAATGGTACGCTTCCGTGCAATTCCGGGTTTCATAGTTGTTTGTCAGTCCACCAGGGTCATTTCCAATCAGCTGATCGGGTGGATTGATACAGGCACAACTCAATCTAGTTGAGTTGTGCCTGAAAGGGGCCTACCCCCTAAAAAGTGGTTAGGGCTGACTAGCTGTTGGCCTGCTCTGCGGACTAATTCACTTTTGTAGAAACTTACTGCAATATGACGTGTCTACCTCAGGTAAGACAACTGTTACTGATGATAACTTCACAGAACCTCAATTCAAAAAATCTGAACTACCCTTTTAGCAGCGCTTGTGCTGATTTTTTTGATGTTTAGATACTGGAGAACTCAGTCAAAAATGTAGAACTCAATATCTTTAAAGGTGAATTTTGCAGAAAAGCTGCAAAATCATTTCTTGCATGTAAATTCTTGTCATTAACAAACATAAGACGCTTGAAAACAGAACAGCGCTGAAAAGGATTGCTGTGCATGCAGTGAGCGACCAGACACAACCTGGTTGATATGTGGGTTGCTATACCTAAACTAAGTAGATGTATATCTTTTGATGCATGTAAAACACTGCTGATGCATTGTGCCTTTTTCATGTTAATATCCTGTCATACTTAAAAACTGTACAGGCAGGATCCATCTGTGTACACACAAAAAAATGAAGGACCAATAAGGAATGATCCAATTTCCACATAATTTGGTGCACATGCAGACCAACTATCAGTATGTAAATTATTCAATTTGGAAGTAGCTGGCAGTTCTAGAAAGAGTGGCATAGGGTATAAGTTACTAGACTGTCCAATAGTCAGTCAGAACAACGTGGGAGGGTCACAGACACATGGGATGCTTTGTAGATGCATAATGCAGCATTAGTGGCACTTGGCAGTTTGATAGAGGTTACATCTTTGCTATGCATAAGGTCAGGTGATTGTATCATACAGATACCTCCCATGTAGATTGTACAGAGGTCAGTGACTTGTTGTTGGAAACAATTGGTACATGATGGCATCTACATATATTGTGTAGTAAAGAGGATGCCCCACAAGCCAGGAAATGGCACAATGCAACAATTCGGCATCATGCAAACACAAAATACATTGGCTTTGCAAGAGGGTACCCTGTTATTCAGTCTAGTATGAGCAATCCGTTTTAATGCATTTTTTCTCAGTCTGTGTTATAACTACCACAGGTGGTTCTTGGGCTGCTTTTAGTGGTAGTCTGGATCCATTTTTTTTCAAGTTAAAAAGGAATAAATTAGCTGTGATGTGGAGCTACAAAACAACAGCTTTGAAGATTTGTTCTTCAACCATCTTTGCTGCATCAGAGTCTTTTTAATAGCGAAGTGCGGTGGAGAAAATTCTGACTACTCCCAAACTCATGCTGACAACAATGAACCAGGAACAGCTGTTGATGGCTGCTTGTGGTATGTTCAATCTGCATCTGAATTTGGAACTTGGGTCTTGAAATTACAACAAACCCAAATTAAAAGTGTTCATTTTCAAGTTTTGTTTTTTTTTAACCAGTGGGATTTGCTTATTAATATGCTGGATGACCAGACTTAACTGCTAAGCCAAACAAGCTGATAGCTGTGCAATTCACTAAATTTTGTAGCAGCATTTTAGTACTATTTGTGTGAAAGAATTAATTTGAATGGTAAAAATGTATGTGTTTTTTACTACGGCTATCACTAACTTTTATATGCAAGAAGGCCATTTTGGATTCTGAGTTCAGGAGTAAAGAAAAATCTCTGGTTTTCCCACTTTGGATTTTAATTTCAGGATATCTTCCTGGTGATTTTCTGAAACGTTATTTCTAATTTCTTTCTTACTTGTTTCAACTTTTGGGTAAAAATAAGATGTTTAATTGTTGTAACTTTCAACTAACCATGCAGTGTAAATAGATAAGATGGTTTCTTTTATTTTCTTTGTTTTAACTGCATTAAAACAACAAAAATGTAAAGTCCAAGTTTGATCACGCCACGATTTCGAAATGTCCATCAGTGTGGTGGTACTTGGAAAAACCTGGCATTTCACCCTGTTGGTAGGTTGTATAAAAACTGCCTGTAGCATATCGGTCATCTTGTTATCCCCTTTTATTTGGGCTGTATGTGCCAGCTTCTTGAAAATCAAACCATTTACAAACCTATCTCTTCTGCATGTGTACATAATTGCATTCACGCCGAACCATAACCTTTAGGTTCAATATGAAAAAGGATTTGAGACTTCAGTGTGATTTCATTTCACTTTTAACTATTTTTGCACCTCATGTCTACCTGTATACTTCTTTAATGGATATTAAATCACACAAAAAGTTGCCATTAAATATTAAGAAAGTTTTGTTTGTTTTTTACTCGAGGGTAAATGGTGTAAAAAGTTACAAAAAAAAACGGCATATGACACATGGTTTTATGAACGATTCAAATGCTTTTTATGGGTGCGATCAAGGAGGTTCAAATGGTTGCAAAAAAGTCTTATTAGTCATGTATAAAACTTTTGATTTAATTCAAAATAACAGAGACAAGGCATCATAAAGCCCATCCTGACAATCTAAACTCTGTCTAAGCTTCTTACATAAATGTTTCCAAGGACACAACAAATAACTATTGCACTGATATTAAAATCTAAAACAAAAAACTGAATCCATCAACACAACAAAGGACACATACATTATGGGTTCATACAAGAAACCAAAAACAGATACATCTGAAACATTTTGGATTTTTTGGGCCAAAACACCATAGTAGATGTCTGCAATATAGTCAGATATCAGAAACACACCAATAACATAGGTTTATTCCAAGCCAATCAAAGATTGATAGGGAACAGAGATTTACTTCAGGGAAGCAATATGCAATAAATACTACTTAAATCACTGTCTGTGCACCTAAAACAGTTGTTCACATAGATCTTTCAGGGTTTCAATCAAGATCATTAAAACACAATGTGAAGCAAACAAACTGAATATTATATATGTATATCTAAACACAACTATGTTCTTATCAAATTAGCAGTGACGACGTTTTGTTAACAGAATTTTCCATTGCATATTGCACACTCTTCATGGTAAATAAAAGAAAAAACTGTTTTGAGGAAGGGATTGTTGAAAGGAACGGATGAAGTCCTTAAGCAGTGTGGAAAAGCTGTCCACAAATATTACTGGGTAGAAAGATGGGTGAGCAGATAAAAAGGATGAGGGAGTAAAATAGCAGCTTTTTTATATAATCCCCTCTTTATAATCCTGCTGGGTGATTTATCTTTCTTTGAAAGGTACAGAAGGATAGAAAGACTGGGAGAGCCACCAGAGGGTATCTGTTGGGGGAAATAAAGTGCAAGAGGTTGACGTTTGTAGTTTATAGATGAGTTTTTGTAGTCCTTAGCAGATAACAACGCTCTCTGAGTTTGTTCTTTATGCCACTGTAGCAAACCTTTACCTGTTTGGGCGGGGGGGTTAGAGAATGAAATCTGTTGTCCTTTTCAGTCCCAGAAATGCTCACAACAGATCCAGTGAAGTTTTACCACTTTCTTTACTATGATTGAGATTTTGGTTTGCGCAGACCATTTTACATTTTTCTTGAAAGTGACAAGTTCATCAGCATAAAATCGCAGTTAAATGCCACTGTATTTTTCTGGTTTTTCTGAAGGATGAGTTCATTATGTTGTAGTTTCTGCTTGCTGAGCTTTGTTAGTCCAAAAAGATCCAGAGAAGCAGTGGCTTCCGGTAGAGAGACAGAAGTTGACATAGTTGATGATAGTTGATATATGTAGCTGACATATATTTTCTTGGATTTTGACAATTCAGATCTTGTTCAGCAGGACTTTTATGTATCATCAGCATACATAAGCAATTATCTTTTTGATTTAACATAAATATCCCTCAATGCGGTTCTTGGGAGCAGTTATTCCCTGGAGTCTCAGAGGTTCATGGAAAAAAAGTTTTGAAAAGATTATGCCTGAAGACAGGACTAAATGTATTGGAATCCTGATTTTTCTAAGTAACCACTGGCTTTGGAGAGATGGCACAAGTTCTATTAATAAGTGTCAACATTGGTCCAATTCACACCATGCATACTGAGAATCCCTGAATCTTCAGCCTAGATTTGCAAATACTGACTGACCATGCAGCATGGGTGCTTCATAACTTCTTAAATGATATGTTTTATAGTATAGGGATAACCACGTCTGCCTTTTTTTTTTTTTTCCTGGCCAATATAACGGCAAATTTAGCAGCAGTTGGTGGCTGGCAGGGAACCTGGAGGGATAATTGGTGCAAATACTGCAGACAGAATGGGCCCAAAATTGAAGAGAAAATCAGGGAACAGATAAGGTTTGTGTGTGTGGGAGAGTATGTTGGAGAAAAGGACATAACTGGAAGAGGTTAAAAATAGACTGAGGATGAAGAAGGGAAGACAAAAAATGGGAAAGAGGTGTCAGCATAAGAGTCAGAGGGAGAGATACAATAATGTCCGTGAGTAGAAAACGAGCCTGTCATCTCTCTCCTTTTTGAGCCCTTTTTTTTTTCATCGCTTTTAACCTTCACTTTTTTGACTAGCCAGCTCTCTTCTGTCCTGTCCCATCCCTCTTTTAGGCCACAGAGGAGATTTGTTTGTCTTCCCTGTCCTCCCCATCAGCCTCTCCATCCCCCATTAGCGGCTGCCTCTTCTTCAACTCTCGCTGATACTTGGCCATCAGAGAAGCGTAAATGCAGCCATAAGCAGCAGCGGCCACCATCATGATGCAAACAATACCGCACACCACGCCAGCAATTACCACTGTGCCGATGGCGCGGCGCACACTCACAGGTCTGTAGCGGGTACGGACACAATCCGACGAGGCCTCCCCGCCTCCGCCACCTCCTGTGGATGCAGAGGTGTCAACACCAGTGCTGCCGCTGTTGTCAGAAACTGGCGTTGCCCCACTTGAGCTAAGAGCACTCCTGCTGCATGGAGGACTGCCTCCTTGTCCAGAACGAGCACCCTCACCACCTCCTCCTCCTCTGTTCTCATCTTCAAGTTGGAGGCAGTAGTTGAACATCTCTACCGGAACGCCGCGTATGTCCCTCCCACGCAGATCCTTTGGTAGTGTGCACTCCAGTGCATCCACCTTACCCCCTGAAGGAGACAAACAGAGCAGGTAGTTTTTAAAAAAACAAAGTTTTTGCATTTAAAGCAATGCTGATTAACAGGAAGTAAGGAAAAGAAACAGAGAGGTGGTTGTTCTTACTCTAGCATGAGTCATACATCACTTAATACAGGCACACTATTTGCTGTGCTCTCTATGCTAAGTTGGAGATCTCCTCAACTAAGCTCTTCTATAATTTATGAGATGTCATGCCTTGTTTTGGCAGAGCTGTGCTGTGAGAAAAATGAGAAATGTCTGAGTCACTAATTCCCTCAGAGCCATGAGGATAGAGTCTTCAAATCCTGCTTGAGCCTCCAAACTTAGGGTCCATCTCAAGGTCGCATGTTAGAAAACCAGTGTCACCTCAGATAAGCACTGTGATGAAGTTGCAGGATAAAATTAGAGAAGATTACTTAGCCCAGAGTACTTTATCTTAGCATGTGATGAGAACAGGTCCCTTGTACACAGCTCACTCTTTTAATGTTTCACAGTTTAACAAGCATCTTAACTTTGAATAATAAACAGTTTCTCTGTCTTACTTTCCTGAATGCATATTGTGTCAAATATCCTTTTGAGAAACTAGTCTCACAGGATTTCATGTTCAAGTATTAAATGCCTCCTTGTAATTTCCTCTGCTGCTCTCATGATTATTGAATTATCACGTCCCTGTCCGTCTCCATCTGAAGAGTGCTGAACTGAGCAAGAGTGGAGCTCAGTTAGACAGAAGAGAGCAGAAAAAATAAAGAGATGCTTCATTACCAGAGCAGCTGAGGCCTCAGGCGTTGAGGTGAATGTAGATTTTTACATATGATGAGAAAAGCAGAGAGCAGCTGTGGTTATCTGATTTACTAACACCCTGCAGAGGCATGCAGAAAAACAATGAAAGCCATAATTTGCATTAACAGAACTGTGTAGCCAAATAAAAGAGCTGGAAGCACAAGCCTTCACAGCATCCACCTGTCTCTTCCTTGAGCATTCCCTAATTTTAGACCGTTCTTTCAGCATTCCTTTGCCTCCCTAAATCAAATAGGAAGAACAAATTCAGTTTAAAATAAATCAAATATCCACCTCGGTACAGCAGCCACTCCATCCAGTGTTTAAAATCACGGAGGTTGCAGTCACATTCCCAGGGGTTTTGTCCCAGTTCTAGGTGTTGTAGGTTGGCCAGTGGCTCAAACGCTGCCCTCTCCAAAGCGTGAAGCCTGTTACCTGCCAGCGAGAGCCACCTTGAAGGAACAGGAAGAAAAAAACAATCAGTAAAGTTTAAAGAGGGCCATATCAGTGTGTTTTTCAAAATAGAAAATGTTAACACTGACATTTTTTCTGTAAAACAGAGACAGAAAATAATAAAGCTAATAAATTTGCTGAATTAGACCCCACCTGTGCTACTTTCCTAGCCCTATAAAACATTTTTATATTTTCCAAAAATCTAAATCTCTTTGATTTTCACTGTCATGCAGTGAGATCAATTTGTCAACAAGCAACTGAACAGGTATGTACAGACACTTGCCAGCCACTGTTATTAAGTTCAGCCGTTCAGTTGTCACAAATAGCAACTCTGGATTAAGGCATCTATACATGGTGAGGACGAGCTGAAGTTCAAACCAAGAATCAAAATATGATTGAAAGAGGATTTAGGTGACTTTTAAAGTAGTATGGTTGTGGGTGCCAGATGGGCTGGTCTTAGAATTTCAGAAAATGCCGATCCAGTGGGATTTTCACCTACAACAATCTCTTGGGCTTAGAGAAAAGGAAAAATCACCCAGTGACCAGCACTTTCGGGAATGAAAATGTCCCGGTTGGTGTCAAGGAATGGACAGGTTTGTTTTAAATGATGGAAAAGCAACAGCTGCTCAAATAAGCACTCGTTGCAGGACTTGTAAAAAACATTTGTCCAACAGAGCATCGTTGAGGTGTAGTGGAATTGGAGATTAACATCCTTAATTTGCAGCCAACAAATCTGCACCAATTGATTGATGTGGAATCTAAGCCATGAAGAATTGAGGTAGTTAGGGGCAAAAGAGGGCCCAACATGGTACTTACAAGATCTATTGAATAAAAGGGCAGGTCACTGTATATAACATTATGAAATAATATAATGTGGTAAATTTTACCTCAGATGCTGCAGCTCATCCATTAAGCCTATGGGAATAGTGGACAGACCATTTAATGACAAGTCCAGACTCTGAAGACTGCCCAAACCCTGTGAAGACATCAAAAGCAGTTCTTTCTTTTTGACATTCACCTTTTTCTTTTGCACTTGATGGATGCTACTCCAGCAGTACTTCGACTTATCTTGTAGGCTCTCATAGGCTCTCTTATTGTTTGTGGTAGTCTTGTAGAAATTTATTAAAGTGCAGCAGGGAAGCCACAAATGTAAGCAACAAGAAGCTAAAGGTTGTCTTTCTTTCTTTTGACAATTTTTATCAGTATTCACAATGCTTGACTTATGGATTTTAGCTCCATTACAGTTACCTTTTGTGTTAAAGCAATGCTTTAAATGTACAAAATACACTGCTCAAAAAAATAAAGGGAACACTTAAACAACACTATATAACTCCAAGTAAATCCAACTTCTGTGAAATCAAACTGTCCACTTAGGAAGCAACACTGATTGACAATCAATTTCACATGCTGTTGTGCAAATGGAATAGACAACAGGGGGAAATCTTTGGCGATTAGCAAGACACACTCAATAAAGGAGTGGTTCTGCGGGTGCGGACCACAGACCACTTCTCAGTACCTATGCTTTCTGGCTGATGTTTTGGTCACTTTTGAATGTTGGTGGTGCTTTCACACTCGTGGTAGCATGAGACGGACTCTACAACCCACACAAGTGGCTCAGGTAGTGCAGCTCATCCAGGATGGCACATCAATGCGAGCTGTGGCAAGAAGGTTTGCTGTGTCTGTCAGCGTAGTGTCCAGAGCCTGGAGGCGCTACAAGGAGACAGGCCAGTACTCCAGGAGACGTGGAGGAGGCCGTAGGAGGGCAACAACCCAGCAGCAGGACCGCTACCTCCGCCTTTGTGCAAGGAGAAACAGGAGGAGCACTGCCAGAGCCCTGCAAAATGACCTCCAGCAGGCCACAAATGTGCATGTGTCTGCAAAAACGGTTAGACTCCATGAGGATGGTATGAGGGTCCGACATCCACAAATGGGGGTTATGCCAGAGAACACCAGGATTGGCAAATTTGCCACTGGCGCCCTGTGCTCTTCACAGATGAAAGCAGGTTCACACTGAGCACATATGACAGACATGACAGAGTCTGGAGACACCGTGGAGAGCAATCTGCTGCCTACAACATCCTTCAGCATGACCGGTTTCGCAGTGGGTCAGTAATGGTGTGGTGTGGCATTTCTTTGGAGGGCTGCATGGCCCTCCATGTGCTCGCCAGGGGTACCCTGACTGCCATTAGGTACCGAGATGAGATCCTCAGACCCCTTATGAGACCATATACTGGTGCGGTTGGCCCTGGGTTCCTCCTAATGCAGGACAATGCTAGACCTCATGTGGCTGGAGTATGTCAGCAGTTCCTGCAAGATGAAAACGTTTAAGCTATGGACTGGCCCGCCCGTTCCCCAGACGTGAATCCGGTTGAACACATCTGGGACATCATGTCTCGCTCCATCCACCAACGTCACATTGCACCACATACTGTCCAGGAGTTGGCGGATGCTTTAGTCCAGGTCTGGGAGGAGATCCCTCAGGAGACCATCCGCCGTCTCATCAGGAGCATGCCCAGGCGTTGTAGGGAGGTCATACAGGCACGTGGAGGCAGCACACAACACTGAACCTCATTTTGACTTGTTTTAAGGACATTACATGTGTGATTTTGTTGTCAGCACATTCAACTTTGTACAGAACAAAGTATTCAATGAGAATATTTAATTCATTCAGATCTAGGATGTGTTATTTGAGTGTTCCCTTTATTTTTTGAGCAGTGTATAACCCTGAATATTCAGTGCCTACCTGGAAGAGGTCTCTGTCCATTACCGTTAGTGAGTTGTTGTGCAGAGTCAGTCTTGTCAAGTTGGACATGTCTCTAAACAATCCGGCTGGTAAATTATCCAGGTAGTTATTGGAAAGGTCCAGCTTCTAAAATGCAGAGAAATTTACATTTTCATTTTTTGTTTCTCTTTTTTGATACTTGTTGATGATAGTTTTAATGTTTCTAATAAAAAACATTAGTTGGAAAGAAACCCAATATCCAGTTATGTCCAGTCTGCTATGATTGTTGAGATTGAGTTGTCTGGTATCTGACAGAACAGCAAGTATAATACTGTCTGTTTCAGTCTTGACACTCACTACTGTATAAATTTCCACAAATAATGGCATTTGATTTTTTTAAACTAATTAGGAGAGACAATTCTGAGTGGGATTTGGTAATCAACTGCAGATCAGGCACAATTTTTTGCATCTTTTATAAAACTGAAAAAGTGCTCATATTGAAACTAAAGCTGGTATTCTGTGCAATCTCCTCCCAGATCTGGATCAGGAAATCACTGAGTTCCTGGAAAGTCTGAGGTGCAACCTGGCAGAGTCATGGGGGTTGATCATAATATCCTAGTGGTGTTCTATTTGATTTAGGACCATCAATCATATAAATTCCTTCATTCACTTAGGAACTGCCTTCATGCTCTCATCACATGAGGCTGGGCATTTTCATGAACTAGGATGAATCCAGGACCCACTGCTCATTAGGGGACTGACAGTGGTTCCAAGGATTTCATCATGATACTGGAAGACAGTCAGGGTTCTATAGCCTAGCCTGTAGAGATCTGTGCACCTCTCTATTCATATTCCTCCCCATACCATGACTGATCCACCACCAAACCAATCATGCTAGATGATGATGGAGGTAGCACAATGTTCTGCACAACTTCACCAGACTTCTTCTAGTTTGTCACATCTGTAGGGTGAACCTCCTCTGTGAAAAGCACAGGGCATCAGTCCTGCCAATTGTAGTATTCCATTGTAAATGCCAATCAGGTTTCAGAAAAAAAGCATTGAGGCCTCTGTCATGAAACCTTTTTCTAATTGTTTGGTCAGAGCCCTTCACTGGAGTGACCTACAGGATGTCATTTTGTAGGGCTACAGCAGTGCTCATGTTGTTTCTCTTTGCACAAAGGAACAAATTCCTGTCCTGCTGCTAGGTAAAGGATCATCTTTGACCTTGTCAAGCTCTCCTCCTATACTATACACTACAGCAGGTCTCACTGTCATCTTATAAATCTTCTTTTCCACTATTGCATCTATACCTCTTTCACAAATAGCCCATCACATTCTCTACTGTAGCTTTTTCATGCTATTCCAGTTGTGGTAGATGCTCGACTCCAGGTGCTTGGACTAGTCCAACGTCCAACCCCCTCTCTCTCTTATTAGCACAGATGTATTCTCTCTTACTTCAGTTGACTTTCAGTCCTCCTCCACAGATTATAACCTTCACCTTGCCGTGATTTCTTCCACCTGTTTTCTTGTCTCTATCAACAAATTACCATGTCCCAGTTCCATGTGTTTTAGTTGGTTGAGCAGGCGCACCACATACAAGAGGCTATAGTCCTGAAATCACTGTCCCGTGTTCAATTCCTGGCCTTAGGCCATTTACTGCTCATCTTCTCCCTTTTCTCTGCCTCATTTCCTATCAACTACCTGTAAAATTAAGACCACTAGTGCCATAAAATCTTAAAAAAAAATTACACTGTGATCTGCAAACAGAGTACTATGTCTGAAAAAGATGTAGTATCAGCTTTCAATGACAATATTTTTGGAACTGTGCTCAGAGCTGCAGCCGGACTACAATTGTGACACATTAAGGGGCAAAAAAGGACCTGGGAGACAAATCAGAACTATGCTTATTGATAACGAGCTGAGCCATGCCAACTGTGTGGGATGGATTTCACTGTGGGCCAGCCACTCAGTTTATTTAGAATTCCCATGTGTAAACAGACCAACATTGGAGCACATAATTGGAGTAGAACTTTTCTGTTCTTCACTCAATATTGACTTTCCACAAATTTTCATTTTTTTATCCTGGGGCATTTTTAGTGTACAGTTCAGAATATATGGTTTGGCCATGATAAACAACAGCATAACTTATAACATTTTCAAAGGCAAACTTTCTGAAAACAATTGACAAACAAACTGCAGACCTCCAGAGAGGAGAGGTTAGCAAATGATGAGGCTCCCAGTGAAGCAAGCTTGTTGTTTGCTAGCAGTAAGGAGCGGCTTCCTGGAGGCAGGAGGTGCATAAGAGGCAGGGAGGAGAGTCCACGTTCGCCACAGTCCACAACAAGGCTGTCTGAGACGCAGAGGCAGGAAGGAGGGCATGAGGAGGCTGGCAAGACCAACATGACGAAGAGACTCAGGACACAGAAGACTGAAAAAGGAGACAAAAAAGCATCAATAATTTGGTAATTCAATTCCTAATTTGAAGCATTATTTCATGTACTTACACAACAGAAATTGTGGTAGTACTTCTCACTGGAAATCAAAACTTTTTATGAAATAGTCTCTCATTTTACATAACCTTCTTTTACATCCGTATTATTTAAACTGGAGCAGAAAACATATCCAAATCTGAGCCAAATACGCCAAGTACACAAATATTTCCTCATTTTCTGGAGAAGCTACTTGAATTAATAGTATACAGTCAGACAGCATAATTGATCCTGAGGGAGTTATTAAATTATTAACTTTAAATATAAACACCAAAGACTGGTGTATTGCTAATTTGTTTACAGTCCAAATTTGGATGACTTCAACCTTTATCACAGTTTTTTTTCTGCCCTTTTAACTTAGACTGGCACAGCACTTGGGGTGGGAAGAGATTTTAACCTCACTCTCCACGCTGAGTTAGACAGGCTCAGCAGGCTCATCTGCATTTCATAACTTGCATTCAGTTGTTACACTAAAGCGGTATATAAAAGAATTTGGTCTGTGTGATGTAAGATGCTCGTGTCACCCATCAGATAAGGAGTTTACTTTTTTCTTACCTGTTCATCACTCTTACTCCTGTATTACTCCTAATCAGCAACTCTGTTATAATGGAGGTATATAAGGCACGAAGTCATCCCATCACCTTAAGTGACCACGCACCAGTAATTATGATGGTAATGGAAAAAATATTAACACCACCTGTAAGACTTTGGAGGTTTAACACATCCTAACTTCATCCTAACTTAAAAAAATTTCACCAGCTTCTTTCAGAGAGAGTGGACAGATTTAATAAATAAATGATCAGCCTATTACCTGGTGTCCTTTGGGAGGTAGCAAAAGTTCCTATGTGCAGCAAAGTGTTTTCTTATTCATCATATAGAAAAAAGAGATAGCAGCTGAAGTGAACCCAAAACAGAAAATAAAATACTTAAAAACAAATGACTTTTGCGACATCCCAAGAAACAAATGTGTTAAATAGAATAAGACAACTAAAATTAGAACCTAATAAAATAATGAAGCAAAGATTGCAATTCCAAATGCAGAAATTGTGGTTGGAGAACTTTGTTTATAGTAATAAATCTAGCAAACTTCTTCCGGGCCCTTCAAAAAAGAAGAAGGAAAATGTAATAATTTTAGCAAAAACTGACAGTAATGGTAAACCAACTAATGATCCTAAATAAATGATCCTCAATAAATACCTACATTTTTATAAATACAAATTTATTGTCTCTCAAAAAGAGACAATAACCTTAAAAAGTATGTTTTTTTTTTTTCAACAGTTGGAACAAGTCAAAGGCCCTTCCCTTATCTAGAATATTCTTCTCTCTCCAGCTATTCCTTTACAGTTTGGAAACAGGTACTTGGTCATCAATATTTCTAACAGGCAGAATGAGCTCGTTTCGTTTCGTCGTCTTCCGCTTTATCCGGGACCAGGTTGCGGGGTCAGCAGACAGCAGAGAGACACCCAGACGTCCTTCTCCCCAGACACTACCTCCAGCTCCTCCTGGGGGAGCCAAAGGCGTTCCCAGGCCAGCCGAGTGACATAGTCCCTCCAGCGTCTCCTGGGCCATCCCCTGGGCCTCCTCCCGGTGGGGCGTGCCTGGAACACCTCCCGAGGAAGGCGTCCAGGAGGCATCCGATATAGATGCCCGAGCCACCTCAACTGGCTCCTCTCGATGTGGAGGAGCAGCGGCTCTACTCCGAGCCCCTCCCAGATGGCCAAGCTCCTCACCCTATCTCTAAGGGAGTGCCCGGCCACCCTACGGATGAAGCATAGGTGAGGGTAGGAACATAGACCGACCAGTAAATCGAGAGCTTTGCTTTTCGGCCCAGCTCTCTCTTCACCACAACGGACCAGCACAGTGCCCCCATTACTTCGGCAGCCGCACCGATCTGTCTGTTGATCTCCGCTCCATTCTTCCCTCACTCGTGAACAAGACCCCAAGATGCATGAACTCCTCCACTTGAGGCAGGAACTCCCCTCCAACCTGAAGAGGACAAGCCACCCTTTTCCGGTTGAGTACCATGGCCTCTGACTTGGAGGAGCTGATCTTCATCCCAGCCGCTTCACACTCAGCTGCGAACCGCCCCAGCGCATGCTGTAGGTCTTGGCTAGAGGGGGCCAGCAGGACCACGTCATCTGCAAAAAGAAGAGACGAAATCCACTGGTCCCCGAACTAGACCTCCTCCGGCCCTTGGCTGCGCCTAGAAATCCTGTCCATAAAAGTTATGAACAGGACCGGTAACAAAGGGCAGCCCTGCCAGATTCCAACATGCACCAGGAACAGGTCCAACTTAGTGCCGGCAATGCGGACCAAACTCCGTCTCCACTTGTACAGAGACCGGATGACCCCTAATAAAGGGCCCCCGATTCCATACTCCTGGAGCAACCCCCACAGGGCACCACGAGGGACACAGTCGAATGCCTTCTCCAGGTCCACAAAACACATGTGGACCGGTTGGGCAAACTCCCATGAACCCTCGAGTACCCTGTAGAGGGTATAGAGCTGGTCCAGTGTTCCACGGCCGGGACGAACACCATACTGCTCCTCCTGAAGCCGAGGTTCAACTATCGGCCAGACTCTCCTCTCCAATACCCTGGCGTAGGCCTTACCAGGGAGGCTGAGGAGTGTGATCCCCCTGAAGTTGGAACACACCCTCCGGTCACCCTTCTTATGAAGGGGGACAACCACCCCAGTCTGCCAGTCCAGAAGCACTGTCCCCGACCGCCACGCAATGTTGAAGAGGCGTGTCAACCATGACAGCCCTACAACATCCAAAGACTTGAGGTACTCAGGGCGGATCTCATCCACCTCCGAAGCCCTGCCACCGTGGAGCTTTTTAACCACCTCGGTGACTTCAGCCTGGGATGAGAGGGTCACATCCCTGCGCCTTCGGGTTGAGGACAGGTCTCCAACTGTCGTTTCGGCCTACGGGCCGGGCGGTAGTGCGGTGTACCCAGCCTTCTTTGCGTCCCTGTCAGGGGTGCTGGATAGTCCTCCTCCCGGGGACGCCATTATTCTGCTGGGGGACTTCAACGCCCACGTGGGAAATGAAAGTGACCCCTGGAGAGGCGTGATCGGGAGGAATGGCCTCCCCGACCTGAATCCGAGTGGTGTTTCGTTATTGGACTTCTGTGCTAGTCACGGATTGTCCATAATGAACACCATGTTCAAGCATAAGGGTGTCCATAAGTGCACTTGGCACCAGGACACCCTAGGAATGCCATCACGCATTCCTTGGTGGAAACAGAGACTGGGGACTCTGGGTTAGACTCTTTCATCACCCAGGCAGAATGAGCTGACACTTGAATTAATAGACAACGACCTCACGCAGAGAAGCACTCTCTCTTTGTCACTTATGTGAAGAGTCTCTGCTGTTAAAATGACGATCCTCCTTAAAATCAGCTCTTCTTCTTTATGATCCCAGTTAAACCTGCCCAGACTTGGTTCAATAAACAGATTTGATCATATAAATTTTCTATATGCATCTAAACCTGCACAAGCTTAAAGACTAAAAAAATAGGAGGACTGGAACTTTGACATTTTTTATAAACATTACCTGGCATATAGATTAAGGTGAATTTGGAAAAATCCATCAGACAGTCTATGGATAGAAATTGAACAAATGTTATGCGAGGAACTCTGTATCCAAGATATTCCATTTATCAGCCCTTTATTTAAGCAGCACAGCTGTTTTAAAAGCATCAATATCAGTACATCTGACAGCTTGGAGGAAATATCTCAAAATGAATAGTTCTTTAATCCCATGGAGACAAACACCCACTTTGAACAACCCAGTACAATACAAAATCCTTCATAGAATGCACTGCACAGGAACAAGGATATTTAAAATGGGTTTTTCACGTACCAACACATGTCCAAACTGCATGGAAGATTTATTTGATGCTTACATGCTCTTTGTCACTGTCCACCTGTCTATGGCTTCTAGCTAAAACTATGTGAAGACCTATCAACATGCCTACAGTATGCAGTTCCAATCTGGCTCTCACTTTGCCTTGTTGGGAACACCACAAAAGTAGATTTGGAAACAAATGGATGCCACATCGTTCTTTCAGTTCTAAGCATTGTAAAAAATGATAAGAACTGGAAGAATAAAAAATGCATTGTAAAAATATGTTATTAGTTATTAGTTTCTATGGAGAGAATATCTGCATGTAAGAAAAACCAAGAGAATAACTTCTAAGTGGTTTGGTCACCAAAAACTGAATACATCACCTAGTGCCGTAGGGGGTATAGGCATTGTAACCTCAGCATTGGGGGTTGAGGGAGTATGAGGATGCTACTGCCGGCCCAGTCCTGCCCCTAGGTGGACTGGGCATTTGGTCATTACCCTGGGGTGGTGGTGGGTCTGGCATGGAGCTGTTGGCTGTGGAGTGTGGGTGCTGCGGTTGCTGTCATTGAGACGGGGCAGGGCTGTGGGCCTCTGTGCACTCTTGTCTGGCCTGCTTCCTCCCCTGGCTATTATGGGTGGGTCTGTGGCTGGGTCCTCAGGCAGCTTGGGGCCTGCTGTGACTCCCCGTTGTGTGACTGGCTGTGCGCTGGGTGGGGGGTCTCAGCGTCCCTAGCCCGGTAGGTGGGCCAGAAGTCATGGGGGTTGGGGCTTGGTGGACTGCGGTCTGGGGCTAGGAGGATGGATGAGGGATCTGGTTATGTCTGGGTGGACAGTAGAGGTTTGAAGGCTGGGAACACATACCTGTTGCTTGCGGTTCTGGCTGGTCTGGCAGATCTCTGGGTCCTAGGCTGCCAACGGTGGTCTTGGTTCACTTGGCTGGCCTGGGTTTTCCTGCACTGCTCTCGCTGGGGGGGTGGCTGCCCTGTGGGGTCTCCCACGAGGTGTCTTTGGAGATCTCTGGGGTGTCACTGGCTTCTGTGGCGTTGGGCTGGTGTGGGCGCTGCAGGGACTTGAGGGGGCCATTTGGCGAGCTGGCCTCCAAGGGGGATTCATACTGGTGCATTTTTTGTTTAATGGATTAGCATTATCAACTTCGGAAACCATTAGGGGACCGAATAGCTTCCGGTAAATTAGGCTTGTGTTATGTAACTTCAACTCCCTCGAATCGTTAACAATAGTGTCCAGCCTGCTTTCCTCTGAAACAAAACAAAAAGCAAACTTCAACCTGGGCAAAATTAACGCTCCCCTGTGGGTTGATCAGTACCGAAATGAAGGTTCCACACTCGTCAGCTGAAAGCAGTTTTGAATTGTTGTTCAGCTTGAAACTAAATGGCATGTTGACGACTCTGCAACAGCTGTGGGTAAGTCAGAGTTCACAGAGCCCTGTGGATTTGTAGTGGACACACAGATCATAGACCTGTTGATTTCAAGCTACTGCTCTATGGAGTGGACTCCCCCACCTTTGTCGGCCTCATCAAAATGCTACACCATAAACTGCTGGAAGACCTACCACAAACCCAACCTTAAAACGGCAAGGATCAGCCCAATCCAAACAAAATAAATCGATTCACAGTGCCATATCACAGGACAGCTCCCCATCGGTGCTGAGAAGCTTGTGCTCTGCTCTTCTATTTTCCTCTTTTAAAAGGTGCCACGCTCGGCTCTTCTTCTTCTAGTCTGAATGTAACATTAACAGCGCAAGCAAGCGTCATAGCTGTTGTTGCACGCAACATGCTCACTTGCACTTTCTACCCATCTACCCTAAAACCAACACACAATTACTCCAAATGGTTGAAGGCCATACTGCCACAGGTTACTATACCATCAATGTGGCCTGCATTCTTTATTGCTGGATTGAGTCTAGAATTACTAAAGTTAATCACACAATAGGACACTGTCTTGAGATATCCTTTTTGTAGAGGAAAACTGCTCTGGCACATGTAGCCAACTATCTGCTCTATATGGCAAGCCGGAAATGCAGAGACATGACACATTAAAAAATAAATAAATAAACCAGTGCAGAAATGACCAAGTTCTAATAACTTTCTTGTATGTCAAAGGGACTTTGACAGGAAAGAAAACAAAGAAAACCCATATGTAGGGTCCCCTCTGAAAAATGAGTGACAAAGCAGCTGTGCCAGCTGTGATTTTATCTAGTTTCTGGTTTAATAAAAAAGTCCCTTTTTGTCACGTTCATTAAGCAGATTTTGTAACCCCAGCACCTCCCCCCTGACTCCCGCCCCCACACATACACACCCACACACACCCACATACACATACAAACACACATCTCAAAACATAGAGTGTGTGAGATAACAAAATAAACATATTTTCTGCAAACCCCAAATCAGTACAAATTATAGAAGTATCTTAAATTAAATAGAAAATACTATAAGGAACCAATATTGAAGTGGTATACATGTATGGCTTGATTATTGAAACTTTGATGCCTTAGACTTAATCTTAAAGCCTGTGTATAACTGTTCAAGAGAAACAAAATCTCGTTTTATTATTTTGGCTCTTTGGGCGGCTCTTAAACAGACAAACCAGCCTTGTCTGAAAACTGAACACATTCTGCTAAAAGTTAACTTTGCTGAAACCTAGCTGGAGGCAGAGAAGTACTTGTATTCTTTCCGTATGCTTGTAA
The DNA here is from genome assembly GCA_036173005.1 of Crenichthys baileyi. Taxonomy (NCBI): domain Eukaryota; kingdom Metazoa; phylum Chordata; class Actinopteri; order Cyprinodontiformes; family Goodeidae; genus Crenichthys; species Crenichthys baileyi. The sequence continues at coordinate 182,454 of JAHHUM010000622.1, read as the reverse complement.
GTGAGGGCAAAGCATCTTTACATCACATTCTATGTGCATCTTTTTGGTCTAACATACAGCTTCACGTTTAGGCTATGTGCTCGTTGGTGGTTAGGATATTCTGACGTAACTTTCTCTGCCTTCTCCTCACATCTGCAGTGGAGTGTCTGAGATGCTGCATTTGATGGAAAGTCAAAGGAACCCATTCACAATCAAAACATTTTTAATAGATTTTGTTTTTAAAATTGTTTTTTCGTAATTTGAACTGTGCTAATCATTAAAGACATCTGCATAAAAGCTGCTTTATGAAGGAAACAAAATACGAAAAAAAAAAACGAGTCTGTGCAAGAGCATAGAACAGCAATGGACAGAATGTACTCCATCAGTCTCTTTGCTGATACAGATTGGCAACACTTCGTAATTTTTCATGATCTAATTACTTAGTATCACCCATTTTGAGTCTTCCTCACTCAGTAAACCTTTCCACACAGCAAATATGTAGTTACCAGTGCAAATTAGTAGTTTTGCTATGTTACTTTCATGAAACAGCAAAAAAATGGCTTTCTGATTTCCAGATATGCCAGTCAAGTCAGTCGGGCAAAAAATCAGGGGATTTGAGTCTAGTTCTGAGCAACTGATGCATCAATATTCGGAGGCTTGCAGAAAATTATTATCCATTCTATTATATGTAAATACATTTCACAGCTTTGTCTTTGTTCATGTTTAGGAGAAAAAGTTGCTGAGACAACAGAAAACCATACAAAAAAGAATAGTTTCAATATTGACTTCTTCTTTGTCTGGTTTGAGCAATTAGCGCAAAAGCGTGTTTGTGTTTTTCTTTCTCAGTTTGCATGTTTCAAGTTAAAAGCACCCTTGCAAGAAAAAAAGCCTTCTGTCTTTTTCATTTTCACATCATGCTTTTCCAGCACACTTGATTGATTTCCTATCTATTCTTTTTCAGTTGACCTCTTTGTTTTGAACTATTCTAGACTTATGTTCTTCCTGTTTTCCCTTCCTTTAACTTAATTATCTTTTAAAAATAAATGCTGGAATATTTGCTCCTTTTTGTATTAAGCTAAATATGACTGTTGCTGTCTTCACTCTACACATCTGTCTCCCAACAGACTCCCTTTATATCTCTCATTCCCCTTCACTTCAAGCCTCTCAGCACTTCTCTGTATTCCCTCAGTGTCTCGTTACACTGGTTGACTTTGTTTCCAGCCAGTGGCTTATCCACACGACTTGTATCTCTCCGTTTATGTTTGAGTGGGCATATGCTTGTGCAACGGTGTGTGTGTGTGTGTTCCTGTCTTGGTATCACAGTGAGAACCATTTTCCCGATTTCACCATCAAATTGAGGACCGTTTGTACCAAAGTGAGGACATTTTGCTGGTCCTCACAACTTATTTTGCTAACGGTTATGTTTAGGGCTAAGGTCTGAATTGAGTTTAGGTAAAGGTTAGGGTTAGGCATGCACTGGTAATGGTTAGGTTTAGGGTTATTGTCAGGGTTAGGGCATAGAAAGGGTTGAAAATGACTGAAAATCAATGGAAGTCAATGGGAGTCAACACATGGTCCTCACTACATATAGCAAAACAAGAGTGTGTGTGTATGTGTGTGTGTGTGTGTGTGTGTTTCCTGTCTTGGTATCACAGTGAGAACCATTTTCCCGATTTCACCATCAAATTGAGGACCGTTGGTACCAAAGTGAGGACATTTTGCTGGTCCTCACGACCTATTTTGCTAACGGTTAGGTTTAGGACTAAGGTGTGAATTGAGTTTAGGTTAAGGTTAGGGTTAGGCATGCACTGGTAATGGTTAGGTTTAGGGTTATTGTCAGGGTTAGGGCATAGAAAGGGTTGAAAATGACTGAAAATCAATGGAAGTCAATGGGAGTCAACACATGGTCCTCACTACATATAGCAAAACAAGAGTGTGTGTGCGTGCGTGCGTGCGTGCGTGCATGCGTGCGTGCTTGTGTGTGTGTGTATCCACAAGGGGTGAAGAAAAATTGCTCTGCCTAAACTCCAGGCGCAGATACTTTTAACATACCAGGGAGACTCCTTGGCTCACCAGCAGATTTTATGACTTCCATCTTCTTAACATATATTTCTTAATATTTAAGAGCTTTTTGTTTTCTATCATGTAAAGTCTTTAGTTGTATTTTCTCCAATTCTGATTCCATCTGTTTTTCTTCTTCTAATCACCCTTGGATGAGTATGTTATGAACTTTTAAGGTTATCTAACAAATTTTAAATCTGACAAAGATACGTTGAGTAAATAGAACATGCAGTTTTTAACTGATTGTTTCATTTATTAAAGGAAAAAGCTATGCAAACCAACCTGGCACGATATAAAAAAATAAGTGCCCTCTTGATAATTTATGAATTACCTCTGATTGACCACATTTTATGTTGAGTATAATTGTAATAGCCAGACCCCAGCAGAATAAAAACATAAATAGAACCAGTCTGACAACATGAAGCAGGATAAAAGATCTCAATACATCATGGCCCAATCTAGAGAAATAAAAAACACGTGACAAACAAAGTTACTAATGTTTTCATCGGTCTGGAAAGAGGGAACCACACTGAGAGCAAATATGAACAACCAATGAAGTAATGGTTAATATTCCCAGGATTGATCTGCCTAAAAAGAATTACTGCAGTCACAGCACTGTCGGTGTGTACTGGCTACATCTATTTAGTAAATGCTCACAAACACCATTGTTGCAAAACTAGCTAAGACCTAAACAAAGCATTTTATAGGTACAGAACCTGATGTTGGTTTTGTCTTGCAGACTTAATATTGTTTAATGGTGTCTTGTTGGTGATGCCTCTTGACACCTTCAGGGCTTCATCTGTCTGTAAGTTTATATCCAGGGGCCTTTGAGTGACACTGGACCCATCTATGATGTCACCACCACAGGCACTTCTGTTACTGAGCCCAGTTGCATGTTACCAAGGCACAAGCTGTTTTCCATGCAAGTGGCAGACTTGCTGCTATCTTGTTACGGGGATGACCAGCTGTCCTCCACACAGAGGACTCACTGGTCTGTATGTCTTCCCTCTTCAGTGTTTTAAATCGTGCTCTGAGTCTAAGTGTGCCCTGCTGCTTTTAGAGAGCAGAGTTTATATTTAAACTGTTGGGGCTCTCAGTGCTGGATACATTACCTGGCACAATATTCTGGTTCATTTTATAATCAGAGCACCTTCTTCCACATGTTTACTGTGTACCCTGCATGGTTTGTGGCAAACTGCAAATGGTACTTGTTATGGATTTCTCTCAAAAAATAGCTGTCCTTTTGCCTCTTTTCCATAAATGTCAGATTTGTGGAGTGCACAACTAATAGTTGTTCAGTCAACAGTGAGCTGTGGATCTGTGCAGGTCCTCTAGAGTTACCCTTGGTATATTCTGGTTGCTTCTGTGATTAATGCTCTCTATGTCTGGTCAGTCAGTCCAGTTGTATGGCCATGTCTTCGTATGTTATCGGTTGTGCCATACTCTTTCTATCTTCCAATGATGGGCAGTTTTCTGTTACATGTTCAGAGCTGTGCATATCATTTTATAACCTCACCCTGTTTTAAAATTCTCCACAACTTTATCTGTGACCTGTCTTGTGTGTTTCTTGGTCTTCACAATGCTGTTTGTTCTCTAACAAACCTTTGAGACTTTCTTAGAACAACTTTGATCTTATACTAAAATTCAATTACATATAGTTGGGCTCTATTTATTAATGAGGAATCTGGTTGCAATATATTTTCTTGAACCAAATCTTGAAAATGGTGTTTAATTTAAATGTAAGAATAAGAGGTATGACAGTTGTGTAATGATGAACTCTTGAAAACAGGTGCATAAAGAATGCCTCTATATTATCTCAGTAATTAACAGTTTGTCTGAAGCAACAGTATTACAGCATTGTATCATCAAGAGGTTTGTCTAATTATTACTAAACTCCAAGTCCATATTTACACTGCAGATACATTTTAGACAGCCAGTGTGTGGGGGTATCAATGTCTGTTGCATCAAAGAATTACATCAAAAGCTGCTAGCAACCAACTAAGCCTTAGCTGTGAATCCATAATAGTAAGTGCAGACTGAAGGCAGAAAGGAGAGAAAACCAGTGGGCATCAAACCCAGCCATTAAATCCACATTACGTCTTTTTCCATAATTCGCTGAACTGTTCCTCCTGACTCTCCTTTTAAAATAGGTGTATAATTGCTTACCCAAGCACAGGATGTTACTGTCTCACACACGCAGACACCCAAACACACGGTGACAAACAAGCAAAATGTTAGAATAAGCAGGGACAGGGTGTTGGGGGTAATTCTCTGCTTTGGTGAGATTGTGATGAGAGGAAAGAGCACACAAAAGCTTGTTTTTGTACATTTCTACCTTTTCTCCTAATAGCATTAATACATTTACCCATTTTTGCCTTCCCCTCTCTCTTCCACACCCCTCTTTGCTTCTTATCCTTCTGTCTCCTTTTTTATAATATTCCCACTTTAATCCCCTCTGTCTTCTCTTTCCATTACGCCTCTGATAGATCTAACACTGGTGAGAGAGTATTAGTATTTTAGCTTCCAGCAGTGGCTGGGGGACATACACTCAAGCCACCCTCCAATTCATGTTATTTCTAGCAATTTGTTGTGACACGTTGGCTTGTTTAGACAATATAGAGTTTGTTGAGGGTTTGACATGTGGTGACTTTGTCTTTGTGAACCCTAAATTCAGGGTTGGACACTTTCAGAATGTTTGAAGCTGGGGTGTCCAAGTCCAGTCCTTGAGACCAACTATTCTGTAACTTTTAAATGCATGCCTGCTCTCCAACATGCATTGCTAGTCAGTTATGATTGCGTAGTATATTCCAGGAGACTGAATATTGTCACCACCCAGCAAGCACCTGATTTCATCTACTAACCAAACAGATGGCCATCAGAGGAATGATTTGCAGCAAGGATTTGGCCAAACATATTCTTAACTAGATTGTTAAATACTATTAATGTAAAACCTGTGTCCAATCCACCAAACTGCAGTGTCACTCAAAAATAAATGTATACTATTACTGGTTATTTGTTATTACTATTATAATTACAACTTCAATTGGACCAATATTGCTAATTTTACCTGTCAGTTTAACGACTGCGTTACACGCCAGTTCAATACCTTGCTATAATCCCTCTTTTCCAAACCTTACTCTCTTTTTTTCCATTAAACTATATTATGGCTGCACTTAGCTTAATACTATCATTATTTGTATTTATATGTTTTTTTTCAAAATCAAGTATTGCAAATCCAGACTGCATTATTTACTGGTTAAAAGTCAAATCCGAACTGCTTTCGTTCACTCTGCATCGGCCTCTCTCACTGTTTTTACTAAAAACAATGAGCTATTGGGCTCTGTTTTGGGCTTTTAAAAGTGTCCAAATACAAACACACACACCACACACACACAGATACAGTGTATATTCAAGCATGTGGATTGGAATTATCCCATGCTTTCTGTTTACAATTGTGTGTGTTGATACCCTCTGCTGGGATTGTGAAAGCCTAAAGGCACCATATGACCTCCCTGTCATTTGTAGACTCATCTCTTCTCATCGCTCCACTCTTGTCCTTCATCTTTCCATCTCTTCCTTTTCTTTGATCTTACATCTCCCAATTGTCCTCCTCTTCACCCCCTTCTTTCTGTTGTCTTCCTACAGTTTACTCAGAACTGTTATGGTGATGTATTTAACATTTAATAACTTTCTTTTCTTTAGACTTTTCAGGTTCCTGATGGTTTAGCATTACCTTATAGTAATTAATGAGATTTTGATAGTTTGAATATAAAGCAAGAGATCTTGGTTGGTATCGAGACTCTTGATTTGAAATTTACTTTAAACCTATTATATTCTATCCCCTTTAAAATTAGAATTACAATTAGTTCACGCCCCAAAATCTTTACAAGATTCAAATTGGGACTTGTTACTATAACATTTTTTTTCACTTAGAAGAAACATGTTACCTTTTTTATAATTCAATGTGTTTATATGTCAAAAGAAAGTTTCAATAGAGTTAAAAAAGGGCATTATTTACAATGCACATTCTAGTTTATAAAAATACATTGATTTGAACTTAGAGACTATTTCACACTTGATATGTTAAATATAAAGTGTCTGCAGTATTATGATACTAAAACTGAAAAAGAGTGTTTTTCAATTATTTTCACAGAGCAAAGTCCTCAATGTCTGAAGCATGTTAACTGATAGAAAGCTGATATTTAGCTGATAGAGATAATAGTATTGTATCAGTGTAAGACTATTAGTGTTAAAACATTTAGGACAGGTAAAGATAAAAACGTACCAGTTATTCTGGTAATTATTACTTGTTTGACTTCTTTCATGCAACCATAAATAAAGATGGTAGATGAATCCTGTTTACGAGACGATGTTGTGCAACTACCACTTTCACCATGCAATGAAATGCTGCAGCTGAAAAGTATCAATTCTCACTCCCAGACCACTGTGTGCACTGCCTGTACAGCTCAAATGGACTACAAAAAAGCATATTAAAGGCTCTTGATCATTTCTCAGAGGTTCCTAGTAGAAAACCTTTTTCTTTCACAGCAGCCTCCAGAGTGGTGTTTGTAGTGATTTCGAGATTCTGTGTGGGTGTGCATGGTTCTGATGGATAGTGGTTGTCCTGTTATTAAGTTTGCCTGGTGTTGCCACAGCAGTTTGTGGGGGTGTTTTTTCCAAGGCACCTCTTGAAGAGCCAAAACCTATCCAACTACTAGGACCATACCTGTCTTTTTTTTCCTCCTTCTTTTGATTAGGCTTTGTACAGCTTTGTACAGACACAGGAGGATGGGTTTGTAAAGCATGTACTCATTTTAGATGTAAAAAAGCTAAACAGTGTTATTTAAAAAAATTCTCTGCAGAGTTTTTCGTCCATATTGTTTAATCTACAACACCCCTACATGTAGAGATTTTTGAGTATGAAATTGGTAAAGATTGAATGATCAAAGTCTGGTAGAAAATGACAGGAAGGGGACATAACAAATGAAACAGTGACAGGTGAAGGTGAGGGGCAGGAAGAGACAGAGATACATACACAACTTTTTATATAGACAAATTGAAGAAAATTTAAAATTGAAGTAAATAATTCCATTGTAGTACTGGTTTAATGCTTTGCTGCTGTGCTGCTAGAAGACAGACCTCTGCCCCCAGTCTAAAATCTTTTGCAGCCTCTAACAGGTCTTCTTCCTGGTTTACCTTGTATGTAGCTACCTCCATTTATATAAGTTCTTGGGATATAGCTTTATAACCCAACCCTGCTAACTAAGTTCGTCTTGTTCTTGATGATGCTTTACACCAAACCTTTGAGGCATTCACACAACAACTGTCTTTATATGCACATTTAATTACACAGACGTGAACTCTATTTACTAATTCGCTGACTTCTGAAAACGATTGCTGCACTTTTTTTTAATTAGAGTATTAAAGCAAAAGGGTCTGAATACAAAGCTATAGGTTTCAGATTTGTATTTTTAAACGATTTTGAATCCTATCTTTCAGTTTTTTCCCACTTTAAGAGCTATAATAATTTGTGTCAGCCTATCAGATAAATTCTTAATAAAAGACCATTGAAGTTAGTGGGTGTAACATGACAAAATGGATATAAATACTTCTGTAAGGCACTGTAAGTGACCATACAATAACAAAAACAAGAGTGTGAGGAAAACAGAGAATGGTTTACTGACACATACAGTCGTGGTATACAATGCTGCTGCTCAGCTGTTATTATGTTACAGTTGAGGGGCAGATGGGGTGTTCAAGTGAAGACAAGCTGTAAAGGTTAGGTAATGGTCAAGGGCTTAGGACGGGAACTTTACCACTGACACATGTGAAGGATTATGTCACAGAGCCATACCACAGAAATACTGAGGCTGTTTGCTTTTTTTTTACTAACCCTTAAGGTTAAGCCCCAGAAAGACAAGATGAGTGATGGAAAGGAGAAGCAATGTCTGTGCTGCAGCTTTCCACTAGAATAGAAAAAAAAGGAAAAAAATGTTCAGATCCATCTTTATCTTCCTCCTCCCGCTGCGTTGTTTCTACAGACTTCTGCCTGCACTAAAACATACAGCCATTTGGGATTTCACCAACAGACTTGGCACGAGCCATCAGCGCCTTCATCTTTTGTGTTTGTGTGTATGTGTGAGTCCAGTCACGCTGAGCATGCTAACATTAGCAGCTGTCAAAACAGGCAATAGTCCTGCTTCCATGCAGTTAGGAGGACAGCAGAACAGAGTTGAGTAGGACAGAAGCAATGCATTTCCTTTTTCTTTTTTGTTAACTTACCATGTCTGGTCAAGTAGATGGTAACACTGGTTGGGGACAGTCCAGTGCCCCCAGGGGGGTGAATGTAAGGGGGCATGACACAGAAGTCTGTGGCCTTCCACCTCATGCGGAGTGGGGCTATGATGGGGTCAGGTTGTCATGCCTGCATTCTCCACATGGACAGAAACTGACGAAAAACAGCAACAAATTACCTGAACAGGGAGATAAAAGACAAGTGAGACAAACATGTCCTAAACCCAGGCCATATCACATTATTTAGTGCTGTGTCACACACACTTTGATGCGTGACTCTTTATAAAACAGCAGGAGTGAGTGTGCATACACATTCATTTGTTTAAAAATGTTTGCTTGCATACATTAAAAATGCTTGCGTGTGCATTAGTCTGCAATTTTACTTTATTGTGTGTACGAAGGCGGATGTGTGCACAGGCATCAGAAAGGGACCCACCAGAAACTCTGATGCATAAATAATTAATGTATTTAGTAGTTCACGTAAGCAGTTTGCATTAACACAGACAGAACACCAACTGCTGCTGTCTGGGAGTCACAGGGACTGACAAAGGAAGTGGAGGGCTGAGAACGAGAAGATGCAAAAATTCAGAGTATGAGAGAAACATAGACACAGAAAACTAAACAGCAATTAAAATTCTATATAAAGGTCAGGACAGATTTATTGAGCCCCTCTGGTAAAGATGTGTTCTTTTAAATAAATTAATCTTTTATTGCAGTTTCAAAATCTCACACTGACAAGTTATTGAAAATCAAACTTATAATATGAGTCTATTCAATCAGTCAGGAAATAACTCCTACTTTAGGAAATACTTGTTTTAATAAAATCATCCATGTAATGTTGTAATGTTGTAATGTAATGTTACCAGAGCATTTTTTATTAAACTTTACTTTTTAACAACTATCAGAGTGTCTTGTAACTTCAAATAAGTAATCCACGACTTTCGGTTTCCCTGGGGCATAAATATGACACAGTTAAGAGGCCCATTTTATTTAGCCACTTCCACAGGGCTATATAATGCCACCAAACACAGAGAGCCGGACATCAAGAGAGATCAAGAAAAAAGGTAATTGTTGGAGAACTACAACTTTTTTCCAACAATCACAAATGTAAACAGGTGCTAAATTCTCCTGGCGCTTAACTGGAACTGTGTCCATTGATCAGATTGGACTAAGATTAAGATTTAGTGCACCAAACACTCTGGGAGAAATTGGCATAAAGAAAAGACCTCATGCCCACTGCTAAGTATAGTGGGGGATCGCGGATGATGTGGGCCTCCTTTTCTTCTAAATGCTCTGAAGGCCTTGTTTGTGGGAATGGCATCTTTAATCTGTTGATGTCTATAAAAACTGAAAATGGGTTATGGATAATTTAACATATATGGTCAAATCAACCCAGAAATGGTTCTAGAGACACAAAATCAACCATCTTCTGGGAAAATCTTTACCTCTAGTCCTATAGAAAATATTTGATGTAAGCTGAAGAGAAGAGAGAATAAGAGAGGATCCAGGACTCTGGAAGATCTAGTGAGATTGTGAAATGAGGAAACGTCAAATATCCTTCTCTCTATATGATCTAACCTTGAGAAATGTAAGAGGAGAAGACCAAGTGCTCTCCTACCAGATAATTGGGGTTCTGCCAAGTATTGACAGCAATGGTACCAATCATTTTGCCTCAAATTTGTTTAAAACACTTGTATTGCTGTGACTGCAGTGATATATAGTCACAGCAAAGCAATCTGTTGTCAAAGTCGAATGCAAAGAATCTTAAAATACTTTTTGTCATCACTTTTATTGTTGTTACAATAAATATCACATAATATCTAGATAAGGTCAACATTCCCTATCCCTATTTGAGCATCTAGAGAACAGTGAGGTCTTGCTGATTAAAATATTTTGTTTAATAAGGTTGAAGATTAGTCTCTCCTATCAGTGGGGTAGATTGACTTTTAGAATAGGTTTTCTTGCTGTCATGAAACATGGTGCAATGAGTCCTGGGTATCAAAGCCTGTTTGAAACTCAATACCCCACAAATTCTGACTTGCAGCCTCTGGGCCAATTAGTGCAATTTTAAAATACCGTCTTTTCCCCGACTATCATCAGACCTAATTAGCAGCATGTGAAATGTGGCACTAATCAGATTAACATGTTTGTGGGGAAAACTTGAAAGCATGCTTTTTTATCTTTGTGGTTTGTCTTAACATTGAGTTGACAAGAGATGAAGGTGCATTTGGGGCTCGTGCTGAGTACCGTAATTATGTAAATCTCCACCTGCACCACAGAAAACAGCCAGATAGATAAGAGAATAATGTGCGACAGAAACTGTTTGGATATCAAGGTTAACGGGAGGTCAGTGGGAGTTCAGCTGACTGTAGATCCTGTGAAGCAGTCTCTTCCATATGTAACCTTCACCAACCTGTCAGGAGTGTCAGCAGGTGTTTTACATCTGGTTAAATATGGAAATCGTGGTTGAGCATACAGATGGAGAATAGGTTTACTCAGAGAGATGATGAGGAACGGCGTTGTGGAATAAACTCGTTGATGAAAGGATTCGGGAAAATAAGATGAGGCAGGAAATCCCAGCAGGAGAGGGGAAGTAAAAATAGGTGCAAGGGGTAAACAAGGAGGACATTAAGATTCCTCTCCACAACCACTTGAGTCATTTAGTTTGAGTTTGTGTCAGTGTCAGTGTCGATTGCTGCGTGCAAATCATATTGGTGCTAATTCTGGTTAAAGTGCTGTTCATAGTACCTGCCAGACACTGAGCAAAATATTAAACATATTGCAACCTATTTTTTGTTCTGATATTAAGCTTTCACATTTCTCCAACAATTTTTAATCTGTTTAAACCTTCATTCGTCGTTGTTTTTTTTTCTAGATGTTCCTATTCATTCTAGTTCTTACTCTGAATCACCTTTCCTTTCCTCGACAAAGTGACAGAGGCATGAATCAAGAAAGCTCCGAAGATAGATTTCCTGCATGTGATTAAAGTCACATTAGCTAAGCTCCTCTGGGAAATTTCAAGTTATTCTTTGTAAATGAGCACAATAGCGTTGATAAGAAAAGAAATATGTTTTAGAGATTCTCTGGTCTTAATTTAAAGAAAAGCATGTTTCCTTTTAGGCTGCATGGGTTTAAAGCTGTAGAGCTGTACATAATGTGTTTGTAGTAACCCATTGAGAATATTTAGAACCCTGATCTAATTAGTGCAAACTAAAATTTTCTCAGTTGGGCCTGCTTTGGATGATACTTCTAGTGACTCCACATTTATGCCATTAATTTAATAATTTTAAATTTATTGAGCAACACAGTGAATACTTCCCTTGTTCGTCTGAGATCTTTTGTTGCTGTCCTTGATTCTGATGATGGGTGGTAATGAGCCCTTACCACTCGCAAAATGCAGGTATGTTTGTGAAGAGGTAAATACATTTGATCAAGCCCCAGCAGGAGGTTTGCAGAATTCCTGCAGCTGACCTCTAGGGGGCAGCAATGTGCCTGAGCTTCAGCTAAACTGCAGCAAAAATCTTCAAAACTGTAATGTATGCCCAAACAAAATTATAAATAAGATTTTATCCTTTTTATGAATATTTATCCCCACAATTCAACAAAGTACATGTTAAGTACATGGGCACAAACGTCTATACAGGTACGAAATAAAAGCAGGAAGGGAAGAAATGGCTGCGTGGGTACGAGTGGCGAAATGCATTCTATGGTGTTACATTGCAAGCTGTTTTTTTTTTTTTTTTACAGAATAAGAACATCACAAGATCACAAGAACTCTTTTGTCGGGTTTGTAATTATAGTCAAGACAATTAACAAACAAAATGTGTCAGATGAGTTGAACTCTTGTTCTGACACTGTTTGTTTGATTGTATTTATTATAAACCCTGCATGTATAATGTAAAAGCTCTATCTGAATAATTCAACTTCATTGTGATTGCTAATACTCTGCACATGTACAGTTAATTGACGAAGATTTCATGCTGCCAGTCCGTTGCTCTTGATCGAGTTAAATTCAATGATCTAGTCCTTCTACAGACTTGGGGCTGTAAACCTTTCCAGGTATTTCATGTTAACTGTTTGTCAAGTAATTCACAGCTTTATTCCAAACTTAAGGTTATTAAGGTTAAAATCAGTCGAAATAGGAACAAAGGTTACACCACCATCACACCATTCTTGTTTTTCTCTTGTGTCTGAGGTAAATAACCTGACAACAATATTACCTAATCTCAAGTTACACTATGCAGGCACTCTGTCTGCAGTGATGAAGAAACACTCGCCATTTGCATGTTGAAAGCTTGGACTGGTTCTGTTTGCAGTCTGAACTAATTTCTGTTTAATTCAGTTGACAATTTGTTGACCACAAGGGTAAAACTTATAGACTGCATATAGAGAATTGAACTGTTATCATTAGATACTCAGGCCATTATTAATTGTGTAGCTAAAGTAATTTACCTTGTTTTGTTGCGGAGAAGGAATTTTACTCCTTTTATCCCAATGCACATGCAACATACAAAACAGGGCACATTGAAGACAGCACCCATACTAAGATGGGCTTTATGTCTCGCATTTTGATCCAAGTGTTTTTTATAAATCAGTATATGTGGCAGGATAAGAAGCAATTTTAAAGCAGCTTTAGTGGTTAGTGAAAGGGCAGGCAGCTGAATTTTAGACCACCTGGAGATGGCGGAGGAGAGACTATTCAGTCTCACTTTAAAGAGAGTAGTCCAGTCTAGAAAAAGCATGAATGACCCTTTCAATGAAATTATGAGGAAGATGAGGCTTAACTTTGCTAATTAGCTTTAGATAATAAAAACTAGACTGGACTACTGCATTGACCTGTCTGTCAAAATTGAGGTTATTATCAAAAATAACCCCAAAATACATAATAAAAGGACAGCCAATTGGGTCCAAGGAGCCAAGAGCATATGTTGCAAGGTCAGGTTAATATAAGTATAGGATAATGTGGATGTAAATATGAGTTTAAATTCAATATACTGTATTTATTTAGCTGTAATCCATTCAGTTCAGTCCAAATCTTGTTAAAATAATTTAGAATGATTCCTAACCAGTTAGATCCAATGTCAGCAAATGCTGTAAAAGGCTCAAATTGTTTGAAAACTGATTCACTGATTTCTACCCTGAGAAACATATTGTATTTATACACACCAATATTCTCTTATAAAATGGTAAAGAATTTTTTAATCAAATTGTTTTCAGTGTGTTCTCATTTGTCTTTTGCTATGACTTACAAATGGTTGCCAAAATGAGTTTAAAGTACACACTTAGGATTAGAGATATTGTAAATTGTTAGTTAAGATAATCACAAATTGTTCCATATTGCTGCTCTGTTGTTTTTATTGTTGTTGACCAACTGTGTCACATGTTTTCTGTCAAGACAAAGCATGTCCATCCCTCTTGTGTCTTCAACTATGATAGGTTCTCCTCATAAAGTTGCCTCTGAATGTTACTTGTCAGGGCACAGTGTAGTGATTTATTACGTTATAAATTGACAACACAACATGGCCACTAATTATTTTTATGTTGTAAGTGAGGCTGTTCAAATATGGAAACAATGATAATCACATTATTTATTTAATAATAATGGTCAATATTGAACTTGATGATGATTATTTACAAAATTTACTCATCGATCATTGATTTAATAGTGCCCAAAGCACAACTTGCAAAGCAGAAAGTTGCCAAATCCTTTTGATACAGATATTTCTTCATCAATACATTAATTGCACAGCCCCAGTTGCAGATTAGAAGTGATGGCAGGTTGTTCTTGATGGTCGCCTCAGCAGCCATGTATCCCTGTTTAACCATTAGCTCCTATCAAAATAAATGTGTAATGTGGTGGTGAGCCACACATTGTCAGAAAGCTTTTTTAAATCCATTTGACCTGAACATTAGGGCAGCCAAAATCTATACATGGACATTTTAGTGAACTTTTTCAGTTTGTTTTCTCGTACTCGTCGTCTTCCGCTTATCCGGAACCGGGTCGCGGGGGCAGCAGACTCAGCAGAGACACCCAGACGTCCCTCTCCCCAGACAGCTCCTCCAGCTCCTCCGGGGGGAGCCCAAGGCGTTCCCAGTCCAGCCGAGAGACATAGTCCCTCCAGCGTGTCCTGGGCCGTCCCCTGGGCCTCCTCCCGGTGGGACGTTCCTGGAACACCTCCCGAGGAAGGCGTCCAGGAGGCATCCGGTATAGATGCCCGAGCCACCTCAACTGGCTCCTCTCGCTGTGGAGGAGCAGCGGCTCTACTCCGAGCCCCTACCGAATGGCCGAGCTCCTCACCCTATCTCTAAGGGAGTGCCCGGCCACCCTACGGAGGAAGCTCATTTCAGCCGCTTGTATCTGGGATCTCGTTCTTTCGGTCATGACCCAAAGTTCATGACCATAGGTGAGGGTAGGAACGTAGACCGACCGGTAAATCGAGAGCTTCGCTTTTCGGCTCAGCTCTCTCTTCACCACAACGGACCGGCACAGCGCCCCCATTACTGCGGCAGCCGCACCGATCCATCTGTCGATCTCCCGCTCCATTCTTCCCTCACTCGTGAACAAGACCCTGAGATACTTGAACTCCTCAACTTGAGGCAGGAACTCCCCTCCAACCTGAAGAGGACAAGCCACCCTTTTCCGGTTGAGTACCATGGCCTCTGACTTGGAGGAGCTGATCTTTATCCCAGCCGCTTCACACTCGGCTGCGAACCGCCCCAGCGCATGCTGTAGGTCTTGGCTAGAGGGGGCCAGCAGGACCACGTCATCTGCAAAAAGAAGAGACGAAATCCACTGGTCCCCAAACCAGACCCCCTCCGGCCCTTGGCTGCATCTAGAAATCCTGTCCATAAAAGTTATGAACAGGACCGGTGACAAAGGGCAGCCCTGCCGGAGTCCAACATGCACCGGGAACAGGTCCGACTTAGTGCCGGCAATGCGGACCAAACTCCTGCTCCGCTCGTACAGGGACCGGATGGCCCCTAATAAAGGGCCCCCGATTCCATACTCCTGGAGCACCCCCCACAAGGCATCACGAGGAACACAGTCGAATGCCTTCTCCAGGTCCACAAAACACATGTGAACGGGTTGGGCAAACTCCCATGAGCCCTCGAGTACCCTGTAGAGGGTATAGAGCTGGTCCAGTGTTCCACGGCCGGGACGAAAACCACACTGCTCCTCCTAAAGCCGAGGTTCGACTATTGGCCGGACTCTCCTTTCCAGTACGCTGGCGTAGGCCTTACCAGGGAGGCTGAGGAGTGTGATCCCCCTGTAGTTGGAACACACCCTCCGGTATGAAGGGGGACCACCACCCCGGTCTGCCAGTCCAGAGGCACTGTCCCCGACCGCCATGCAATGTTGAAGAGGCGTGTCAACCATGACAGCCCCACAACATCCAAAGATTTGAGGTACTCAGGGCGGAACTCATCCACCCCCGAAGCCTTGCCACCGCGGAGCTTTTTAACCACCTCGGTGACTTCAGCCTGGGTGATGAAAGAGTCCAACCCCGAGTCCCCAGCCTCTGTTTCCACCAGGGAATGCGTGATGGCAGGATTGAGGAGATCCTCGAAGTACTCCTTCCACCGCCCGATAATGTCCCCAGTCGAGGTCAGCAGCCTCCCACCCCCACTATAAACAGTGTTGGCGAAGCACTGCTTCCCCCTCCTGAGGCGCCGGATGGTTTGCCAGAATCGCTTCGTGGCCGACCGGTAGTCCTTCTCCATGGCCTCATTGAACTCCTCCCAGGCCCGAGTTTTTGCCTCTGCCACAGCCCACGCCCACGTGGGAAACGACAGTGACACCTGGAGAGGCGTGATCGGGAGGAATGGCCTCCCCGATCTGTATCCGAGTGGTGTTTTGTTTTTGGACTTCTGTGCTAGTCACGGATTGTCCATAATGAACACCATGTTCAAGCATAAGGGTGTCCATCAGTGCACTTGGCACCAGGACACCCTATGCAGGAGGTCAATGATCGACTTTGTTGTCATATCATCAGACCTTCGGCCGCGTGTTTTGGACACTCGGGTGAAGAGAGGGGCTGAGCTGTCCACTGATCACCACCTGGTGGTGAGTTCAGTTTGTTTTAATTTTGTTTAATTCTGTAAAATATCCACTTTATGAGAGTCAGTCTATCAAAAAGGGACCAAAAGAGTGCCTTGTAATTGCTTTAGTTAGTGACCCCTCCCCTGACTCTCTTGAGTCATATATAACTACTAAAATCAGCTTAGCTAAGATTCTAAAATCCTTTTTCATAGAAATAAATAGGTTTTTGTGTTTATTTTTTTGCATCTCTGTCCGATCTGCCCACCTCATCAAAATCTTACTAATATTTCATCTTCGTTCTGACAAGCATACGTGACCTGACCAATATATTTGTATCAGTATAACTATAATTCTGCCCTACCTAACTCCAAATGAACACAAGGGGATAATTATCTAAGCGGGGAAGAATTTCTGTGGGTCACCTGAGCAAGTAGCTCTAGAAACAAGTCTATCAAATCATCTACTCTGAGCTACACCTATAACTCATGTTTTAAAATGCACAAAGCTATAGTAATATGTGACATAGTTAGATCAAAATGTGCTCAATAATGCCTGTCTTGCTATGTGCTACAATGCTGGTTACTAACAAAGGCAGCGAGGTGCAGCCAAGCTTCCTAAATCAATTTTTAATGTATTTCTAACACAGGAGAGCAGCCAGACTTTTCAACGTGGCGTTTAGACACACACACACAAACATACACACCTCAACACATGCTAGAATATTGACAAATCGAGTAACTGACATGTTGCCAGCCACATGCCGCAGAAATTTGCACATATGTTTTACCACCACCTTTGTTTGATCGGCTTGTAAATGGGTAAAAAAGTCTGTTTTGTATGTTTCTTCTTTATTGCTGACTTTACCGGACCATGCTACAATTTTTTTTCCCTGCTGTTTTTCAACACAGACAGCGCCTTGCAAAAATATTCTAATCCTTTGAACTTTTCTAAATGTAGTCATATTCCAGCCACAAATTTTAATGTATTTTATTGAGACTTTGAGTAACTGACCAATATAAAGTAGTGAATATTCTTTCATTAGAGGTAAAGGATGAATGTTTTTCAAAGTGTTTTATAAATAAGAACCTGATTCAGCCCTATTTGCTCGGTTACTCTAAAATAAATAAAATCCAGAACAATCCAGAATATTAATGAACAAACAGCATCATGAAGACCAAGAAATCTCACGATGTTCTAGAAGTGCAAATCACCCAGAGCACACTATACCAGGGTGAAACATGATGGTGATAGCATTATGCAATGGGATGCTTTTCATCAGCCTTGAGATAAAGGCTGGATTAATGTGATGATCATTGGAGTTAAATACTGGGCAATCGTAGAAGAAACCATGTATGAAGCTGCAAAAAACGCAAGACTGGCAGAGGTTCTCCTTCCAGCAGGACTACAATGGGATAGTTTTGATCAAAGCTTATTTATGTTTTAGAATGGCCCAGTCCAAGTTCTGACCTAGAAATCCAACTGAGAATCACATACGCTGTCTATCCAATGTGACCGACAGACTGCAAACATTTGTCTGTATATGTTCAAATAAGGTAGAAACACGCCCCAAGACTTGGAGCTGTAACTAAAGCAAAAGGTATTTTTACAAAGTATTGATGGAATACAAATACATGCCACACTTTTCATATATTTATTTGCAAATATTTTTAAACCAGGTATCCTTTTGCTTACATTTCACTGTTAGGCACTATTTGCTTTGGTCTGTCACATAGAATCTAAATAAGTGAGATTTGTGGTTTTAAAGTTCCAGGTAAATAAAGACTTTTAGAAAGCCCCGTATAATGTACTTTTTATGCAGACGTTATAAATATGTGCAAGTTCTAGATGCACTACATTTTGAGCAAAATATTGGTGCGCCTTACAGTTTGGTTGATTGCAGCAAACGTCATTTAACTGATTCCAGCTGAATGCTTGCTATGATTTAATGGATGTTTTCACTAAAGCCATCCAGTTGGTTTGAAGTGGCAGCCTTGTTGCATATTAGACATGCCAAATTACTGTACTACCCATATAATCACTCAGCAATCTTAATTGTTTTCTCTGGAATGATGTCAGGATGTGTCTCTGTTACTTGACAGAGATTCAGACAAAATAGAGAGACCCAAAAGCCTCAGGGACATTAGATAGGCAAGGCCTCACACTCGCAGCATCATCATATAATTACAATGCAGCTCCATTGAGTTAATCACTTTTACATCACACTTTCTGAAACACTGTTAGTTGATAAGTGTTGTAGAGCAGGTAAAAAAAACTGCAGCACTTTACCCTACAGCCTCAGACTGAGAATCAGCATCCTTTAATAGCACCAGTTAACGATTTTAAATTGATTAAAATTACATAAGATAAAGTAAAGGTTAGACTAAACACTGAACAAGTGCTGGAATATTGTCATAATGTTAAATGTCCACATAGTGTCAATGTTATTTTCAGGGTTGCGTCAAATATTTGAAGAAAAACACATAATGTTTTCACTGCTTAGGTTGCAGCATGCAAATTTTACTTCTTTCTGCACCCGTTACACCATAATGTGTAACAATGTTGTGCTGCAGTTTTGATGTGCTGTAGAAAACATGGCAAGTTGATAAGTTTCAGTTTAATGGCTAAGCTAGACCAAAATTGTTGTTGGAGCTCTGGTATAATTATATTGCTAATAAATATGCAAAGGATACTTGCATAGTGTCAACCATAGCTAAGCTCAATCTTACAGGTCTGCAACGGGACTTTTTGCACAAGCATGCAAACAATTTGGGTGAAACCTTACAATTGTTTTATAGTTAAGTTGTTTGAAAAGCAAATAGAATGGTGTTCTTTATTGGAAGGTAATTTCTTAATTAGTTTCTTGTTACTTCTCTCCCTGTTACAATCTGCAGGCATTGCCCTCTTAAGCCAAATATTCCTGCTAATGTTCACTTGGTTCATGAATTGTGTGACCACCATGAGTTACCTGGCATTAAAAATGACTAAACAGCATTCAGTTCACTTTATGTTACACTGAAAATGATCTGCTGGTATCTTGAGAGTATGTGAGTGTGGCAAACATAACTAACATGATCAGACTTACCTTTTCACCAGATACCTCAGTCTGCACCAGTCTTATAGCTTGCTGCTGTCAGCCATTCATCCAAAGAAAACAAACGGTCAAAAAATTTGTCACAGGACCAACCATCGAAGGAAAAACTGACACTAATTCAGTTAAAGCAATCCAAACGCTCAAGATTGTGCAAAACGAGAGATTGTTTTTTTTTGTTTTGTTTAAAGCAAGGTGAAGATAGGCTTAGAGGAACATCAGGAAGGAAGGGGGGATAAGATCCTTAGAGGGAGATGGTTGGAGAGAGTTAATCCTTTCCTTCTGATCTTTTCCCTGTATGAATGATGCGTCCAACGCCGTCCTGCTCCCTGGCTTGTGCACTGCCGTGTGTCTGAAAGGCGTGAGCGTGTGTCTGAGAGAGAAGGAGAGAGAGATAGAGAGCAAAAACAGGGTTGGTTTGCTGGCGTCATGCATTACCCCTCTCCGTGTGTCGCTTTGTTTGTGATTCCAGCGCTCAGACCGCATCCAGTGTGTCTTAAAGCGCGGGTGCCCTCGCCTCCCCTTCCTCTTTCTCATAAGTGCGTGCAGCCGTGCATCTGGCAGGAGAGGGTGTGCGTGTGCCTTGTCAAATATAGCAACATTAGTGCATGCTGCCTCATCTGCCTGCAGCTTTCCAACAGTGACAGAGAGGGGGACGAGGGAGGTGGAATACAGAGAGAGGGATAATACAGAAGAGTGAAAGCTGTGAGGGGCGAGGGAAGAGAAATACAGAAGAGGTAGGAGGTTGGGGAGGCAGAAGAGGGGTTGGGATGAGTTTCATGGAAAGGGGGAAAGAAACAGAAAGCTTGCAATGGAAGGAAAGGTGGAGGGAAGATGAGAATCTCCCTCCACCACATGGGCTTTTCTCCTCCCTCGATTTATTTTCCCTTTTTTTTCTCCTCACTTGCCTTTCATTTTTATTCGATTCCCTCAGGCATCTCTCGTAACAGCTGGTTTTGTGTATTTTTCTGTGTGTGTTGAGAGTGGAACTGCCAATGGATAAAATCTTATGTATGCATGGACTTAAAGAGACATGAAAAAGCATCAGCCTCCTCAGATTTTTTTCTGTTTATCTGCCTATTTGTCACACGTAAACTTTTCAGATAACAAAACAAATTTTGATATCAATCAGAACAAAAAATACAAGATGGAATAAAAAAATTATGACTTAATTTATCAAGGGACAAAAGCTATCTAAACTGACTTGCCACTGTGTCAGAGTAATCATCCCCTGTTGTAAAATCATTAATTAATGTGTGTAGAAACATATTTTCATACAACTTCACCCATTCTTAATTACTGCCAAACCTCTAGATCAAAAAAATCTCTTAAATACAACCTGTCTGACAACATGAAGTAGGGAAAACGAACTGAAAGGCAACATATCATGCCCCGATCTGAAAATATTCAGATCAGGAACAAAGTCATGTGGAAAGGGTTATAAAGTCATTTTTAAGGATTGGCAGCTGCAGGGAACCGCAGTGAGAGCTGTTATCCACAAATAGAGTAAACTGGGAATGGTGGTGATTCTTCCCAGGAGTCACTGGCCTACCAGAATTAATCAAATAATTCCCAGAAAACTCATCCAGAAGGTCAAAAAAGAATCCAGAACAAGATCTAAACACTGCAGACCTCACTTACCTTTTGTTAAGGTCCGTGTTCAAAATTCAACAAGAAGAAAATAGACAAAATTGGTATCCATGGGAGAATTGCAAGCCCAAGAAAAAATATAACACAAAGACCCACATCTCACATTTAAAAAACATCTTGATGGTCCCCAAGACTTTTAAGAAAATATTCTGTGAAATAACAAGACAAAAGTAGCTTTTTTTAAGGTTACAGGTGGCTTTAAATTCAATTCAATTCAGTTTATTTATATAGCGCCAATTCACAACACATGTCGTCTCAAGGCACTTCACAAAAGTCAGGTACATACATTCCAATTAATCCTAATCATTGAACAGTGCAGCCAGATTCTGTTATTTATTCAAATTGGATAAAACGTTTTTCTATCTAAGGAAAGGAAACCCAGCAGATTGCATCGAGTCAGTGACTTGCAGCATTCACTCTTCCCGAATGAACATGTAGAGACAGTGGACAGTCACTGGCGTTGACTTTGCAGCAATCCCTCATACTGAGCATGCATGTAGCGACAGTGGAGAGGAAAAACTCCCTTTTAACAGGAAGAAACCTCCAGCAGAACCAGGCTCAGTGTGAGCGACCATCTGCCATGACCGACTGGGGGTTAGAGAGAACAGAGCAGAGACACAAAGAGAACAAAGAAGCACTGATCCTAGGAGTACTTTCTATGGGAAGGAAAAGGTAAATGTTAATGGATGTAGCTCCTTTAGTCGTTTCACCTAGAAAGAAGGAACAGATAAACTCTGAGCCAGTTTTCAAGTTTAGAGTCTGAAAAGAGCACATAGAGTTAGTTACAGTAAAAGCTCAGTCAGTAGCTATGTCTAGGAGAGAGAAAGGGTTAAACACTGAAAGACAGGGCCATGTGGATCATCGGTAGAGGGTGAGCATTAAGTTGTTGCCAGCAGAAGCTTGGAGGATTCCCCTCTCCAGAAAGGTGTTACAGGTAGACACAGAGTCAGGCCAGGTGTAGCTTCTAGGAAGAGAAAAGAGAGAGAACAAAGTTAAAAGCTGAAATAACAGCAAATAATGCAAAATTGGAGAGTAGTGTGAGAAAGTAGCGAAGAGGGTGAAAGTGGTCATTACGTCCTCCAGCAGCCTAAGCCTATAGCAGCATAACTACAGAGATAGCTCAGGATAACCTAAGCCACTCTAACTATAAGCTTTATCAAAAAGGAAAGTTTTAAACCTAGCCTTAAAAGTAGACAGTTTGTCCATCTAGAGCCCACTGATGGCCATTGTTATACTAAAAACCACAGTGATTGGGATACCTCTCTCTGTCAGATTGACCATAACCATTGGAAAAGAGAGGGGGTCATACAGGTAGCAGAAATGGAGGGTGTGTTTGCACCTCAACCCTAACTGAGCCGGTTTAGGCTAAACCTGACTCCCCCTTACTCCATCCAACAAGGGGAGAAGACGACGGAGCTAAAATAAGGAAGATAGCTCAGGATAACCTAAGCCACTCTAACTATAAGCTTTATCAAAAAGGAAAGTTTTAAGCCTAGCCTTAAAAGTAGACAGGGTGTCCGCCTCACAGACTAAAACTGGGAGCTGGTTCCACAGGAGAGGAGCTTGATAACTAAAGGATCTGCCTCCCATTCTACTTCTAGAGACTCTAGGAACCACCAGTAAACCAGCAGTCTGAGAACGAAGTGCTCTGTTAGGAACGTATGGAACAATCAGATCTCTGATGTATGATGGAGCTAAATCATTAAGGGCTTTATACGTGAGGAGGAGAATTTTAAATTCTATTCTGGATTTAACAGGGAGCCAATGAAGGGAAGCTAAAGTAGGGGAAATATGATCTCTCTTTTTAATTTCCATCCACTCCATTAAACCACTCCATTACCTGAATTGGTGAAACCAGGAATTCTGCTCTCTACCAAAAAATCCTTAAGGAGAATGTCCAGCCAGTAATTTGTGACCTTAAGTCCAAGTGTGCTTTGGTTATGCAGGAGGACAGTGATCCAAAGCAAGCCCAAGTGTGAACTGCTCAAAAGAAACCAAATTTGGTTAGAAGTGGCCCTGTTAAAGTCCGGACTTAAATCCAATTGGCATGCTTGACCCTAAACAGGCTGTTTAGGGTCCTGTGGGGGTCCTGGTGAGGCGTAGAAGGGAATATGTGTGTACTTAACGCATCGGGCAATTTTGTGTTTGTTTACACGCAACCATATAATCACTTGGCTGCTTCCTTACAAGGAGTGAATCATAGCAGGCACACACATACAAATTATGCTGTTAATGAGCATGCGAATCATTTGGCACACTTGGCTTCAGGAAAATGAGAGAATACTGATTCGACAGGGAAATGAAACCAGAGGAAAATTAGAAAATAAAAGTAAAAAAGAATCTAATATTTCTATATCCATTATCTTAACCTTATTTTACATATCTCCTGGTAACCAAAGCTACATATTTTAACTATTTTAAAACTTGTAACTACTAATAAAATACAAAGATTTTTAGATGCCATACCGAATAGTTAGGAAAGCAAAATGACAACTAAAGGTTCCAACATACATTTATCATGCACAGGAATCTCTTAATAATGTTTGAACAGTTAATTTTTTGAGAACGCATTTAACTTTATTGTGGATTTTCTCTAGTCTTCATAGGGTCAAACTTCATTCAGATAAAAATATGTACATACAGCACCAATTATATTTGTTTAAATGTCCGTAAACAAGTTGCAGCTCTACCAAATTCTTTTTATAGCTGTCAGAAAGATTCTGGCATAATTCTGGCCAGATATTTGGCTGCTCTTTTTGACTCGAATGGAAGTTAATTTAAACTGGTTGGCTTCCTGACACCAACATGGCTTTCAAGCATAAACCTCTATTTTTTATAGCTTTGAGTTTTAGTGTTTCAATTATTTTTCCTGTTGAAAACTGTGTCCAAGTTTCAGTTGTTGTTTTGAGGTGAAATTGAGGAAGTTGGAGGTTTTCCTGTGTATTCGTCAACCCACAGCTTTCCTATGGAATTATTCAATTTACTACTTTCATGACTGGGTATGTAATTTTTTTTATTTTTTCAGACATTTTTCTCATCTTTAATTAATTTTAATGACTAAAATATTAAATTATATTTATATGTCTATTTTGATTTGCCACATCACATAATATGTTATCTGTCACAGAATAAAAAGTCAAAAAATACTTTTTGGAGTTTGTCAATTTCAAATTTTGGTTAAAACTGGACCTGTGGTTCTTAAACTTGTCTAGTAAAAATGCCAAAAAATTAACCAAAACTGCTAATTTATTTTGCAAGTTCAAAAAGGTACCCAAGCTCACACATTTTGTTGTCTTTCTTGTAGGATTCTTACATTCTTATTTGGGAAATAGGAGTTTCCAATTTCAGAATTACAATTAGAATCAGCTTTATTGCCAAGTTTGTGACAAACAAGGAATTTGACTCCGGTACGCTTTGATCTCAATGAATATTTTTTTAGACAGACAGACGGAGAGAGAGACATGTATATATATACTCGTCGTCTTCCGCCTTGACCGGGTCGCGGGGGCATGTATATATACATATATTTATGTATGTATGTACAGTGCAGACCAAAAGTTTGGACACACCTTCTCATTCAAAGAGTTGTCTTTATTTTCATGACTATGAATATTGTAGCTTCACACTGAAGGCATCAAAACTATGAATTAACACATGTGGAATTATAGACTGAACAAAAAAGTGTGAAACAACTGAAAATATGTCTTATATTCTAGGTTCTTCAAAGTAGCCACCTTTTGATTTGATTACTGCTCCACACACTCTTGGCATTCTGTTGATGAGCTTCAAGAGGTAGTCACCTGAAATGGTTTTCACTTCACAGGTGTCTCCTGTCAGGTTTATAAGTGGGATTTCAAGCCCACTTATAGACAGACGGACTTACAGACTTACAGACAGACTTATAGACAGACGGAGAGAGAGACATGTATATATATACTCGTCGTCTTCCGCCTTGACCGGGTCGCGGGGGCATGTATATATACATATATTTATGTATGTATGTACAGTGCAGACCAAAAGTTTGGACACACCTTCTCATTCAAAGAGTTGTCTTTATTTTCATGACTATGAATATTGTAGTTTCACACTGAAGGCATCAAAACTATGAATTAACACATGTGGAATTATAGACTGAACAAAAAAGTGTGAAACAACTGAAAATATGTCTTATATTCTAGGTTCTTCAAAGTAGCCACCTTTTGCTTTGATTACTGCTCCGCACACTCTTGGCATTCTGTTGATGAGCTTGATGAGGTAGTCACCTGAAATGGTTTTCCAACAGTCTTGAAGGAGTTCCCAGAGATGCTTAGCACTTGTTGGCCCTTTTGCCTTCACTCTGCGTTCCAGCTCACCCCAAACCATCTCGATTGGGTTCAGGTCCGGTGACTGTGGAGGCCAGGTCATCTGGCGCAGCACCCCATCACTCTCCTTCTTGGTCAAATAGCCCTTACACAGCCTGGAGGTGTGTTTGGGGTCATTGTCCTGTTGAAAAATAAATGATGGTCCAACTAAACACAAACCTGATGGAATAGCATGCCGCTGCAAGATGCTGTGGTAGCCATGCTGGTTCAGTATGCCTTCAATTTTGAATAAATCCCCAACAGTGTCACCAGCAAGCACCCCCACACCATCTCACCTCCTCCTCCATGCCTCACAGTGGGAACCAGGCATGTAGAGTCCATCCATTCACCTCTTTTGCGCTGCACAAAGACACGGTGGTTGGAACCAAAGATCTCAAACTTGGACTCATCAGACCAAAGCACAGATTTCCACTGGTCTAATGTCCATTCCTTGTGTTCTTCAGCCCAAACAAGTCTCTTCTGCTTGTTGCCTGTCCTCAGCAGTGGTTTTCTAGCAGCTATTTTGCCATGAAGGCCTGATTCACACAGTCTCCTCTTAACAGTTGTTCTAGACATGTGTCTGCTGCTAGAACTCTGTGTGGCATTGACCTGTTCTCTAATCTTTGCTGCTGTTAACCTGCGATTTCTGAGGCTGGTGACTGATGAAGTTATCGTCCGCAGCAGAGGTGACTCTTGGTCTTCCTTTCCTGGGGCGGTCCTCATGTGAGCCAGTTTCTTTGTAGTGCTTTGCAGTTTCTTTGTAGAAGCTACAATATTCATAGTCATGAAAATAAAGACAACTCTTTGAATGAGAAGGTGTGTCCAAACTTTTGGTCTGTACTGTATGTATATGTGTTTATATATATATATATATATATATATATATATATATATATGCACAAGTGCCTTTACAAGAGAATATAATTTGGGATCAGTATAAGTATGTATAATGTTGTTCTGGATAGTCAAGTGTTCATCAGAGTAACAGCCTGGGGTAACAAACTGTCTGTGCGGCGGCTAGTTTTAGTAGACAGCACTCTGTAATGCTGACCTGAAGGTAAAAGTCTAAACAGTTTATGTGCAGGGTGTGTGAGGTCTGCATAGATTTTAGCTGCCCTTTTCCTGACTAGACTTGTGTAAGTCCTGGAGGGAAGATCAGCCCTGATGATACTCTCTGAAGATAGAGCAATAGAGCTAGTCAAAGTCAGTCCAAATGGCAAAAAACCTGAACAAAGGCCTATTACCCTACTTTGAAAATCAGTAGCCGTTTCCAGCATAGTGTTGTTTCATGATTTGTGGAACCTACAGCTAAGACTACTACTCAACAATTCATTGTGAATATGTTGCTCTCAAATAACCAGAATGTATATAAAACTGCAGGACAAATTATAGAAACTCAGTCTAAAAATGTGTGAAATTTCAAAAATGAAACATGTGAAGGAACCCTGCCCCTACTTTGTGCCTTTACAACTGCCAGCTAAATAGCTGCACAGCATATTGCTGCCATGACTAGGCCTGATAGTTGGTGAAGTGTTTTAGGATTAAAAGCCTCATCTTGACTCTTTCCAGTTACGTCTTGTAATTGTGGCCAAGTAGTTTAAAGTTTGTCTTGTGTGACATTAAACTTTTCTCCAGAGTGCATTTGGCTTGTTCATGTAGGTAGCTGCAGATTTAGTCAGGTTTGAAGGTGTTTGTTTTGGACTTCCTTTTTGGTTAGCCAGGCTCTCATTCTATGGCGGTATAAAACTGGCTTTACTCTGGATAGTGACACTGGTCTTTAAGCACATTCCAGTTTATGGAAGTCTGGAGCCCTCTTGGATTCTGACTTTTTCTTGTTCCTAATCAGTTTTCTTTAATCTAAGGCAGACTGTTTGGGTTCAGTGGTAAAAACTTTAGCACAATTTCTTGTGACACTATTAAACATTTGAAGGCTGTCCTCGAAAGTGGGTTCTGACAGGGAACCAGCAAATTTCCTGTAATTGTGATACCAGTACAAAGATCAGCCTAGTGATATGAGATGGTTTTTTAATGGGAGTGGAGTGAAATAAGATTGGAGCTTAATAAGCATTTCTTTTGTGCTGTCCATGGTCCTAAACCATGAAACAACAACAAGATGGAAGGTAGATTTGTTTCAGCCCTGTATCTCTGACCCAGCCTGTTCATTTCACCTTCTCAAATTAATGCTGGCCTCCTGTTTTGCTTATCAGGATATCTAAAGGTCCTTTTTTCTGCTTACACATCTCTGTTTTTTAAAAAGGTTATCTCCAGAGCTCACCACGGGCCCTCTGAGTTTTCCTGACTGGGATCTTGTGCACTGCTTGTTCTAGACTATGACCGTGTGTTTGTTTGCCAAGCAAACATTTAATCCTTTAGTACAGTTCAAAGGAACAGGATAATCTTACATTCACATTAATTAGTTGGCCTGAAAATCCAAATGAGTTTAAAATTTGCAGGACTTCTACTGGGGAAGTAAATAGGCCAACACCTCCATTTATCAATGATTTTATGTCTGGTATCTGAGCTGCCTAGATAATAATTTATCTGCTTTCTTGTCCTGTTCTTTAACTAGAGTTCTTGGCCAGTATAAATCTGTTTTGGAGGCCAGTAGCTCTAGCCAGTATAACACTCTGTTCATTGGTATCTATGGAAAGTAAGTGGTTGTAATCCCTGAGATAACAGCTAAGGCTCGATATGCTGTTCTTCATAAAAGTCTCTCCCATTCAATATATTATTGATGTGCTGGAGAACAAGTATTTGCTTTTAGATCTATGTATTTAAGTCTGTGTGTGCATGTACAGGGGTTGGACAATGAAACTGAAACACCTGGTTTTAGACCACAATAATTTATTAGTATGGTGTAGGGCCTCCTTTTGCGGCCAATACAGCTTCAATTCGTCTTGGGAATGACATATACAAGTCCTGCACAGTGGTCAGAGGGATTTTAAGCCATTCTTGCAGGATAGTAGCCAGGTCAGTGGCCAGTGGCCAGTGGTCAGTGGCCAGTGGTGATACTGGTGGAGGAAAACGTTTCCTGACTCGCTCCTCCAAAACACCCCAAAGTGGCTCAATAATATTTAGATCTGGTGACTGTGCAGGCCATGGGAGATGTTCAACTTCACTTTCATGTTCATCAAACCAATCTTTCACCAGTCTTGCTGTGTGTATTGGTGCATTGTCATCCTGATACATAGCACCGCCTTTAGGATACAATGTTTGAACCACTGGATGCACATGGTCCTCAAGAATGGTTCGGTAGTCTTTGGCAGTGACGCGCCCATCTAGCACAAGTATTGGGCCAAGGGAATGCCGTGATATGGCAGCCCAAACCATCACTGATCCACCCCCATGCTTCACTCTGGGCATGCAACAGTCTGGGTGGTACGCTTCTTTGGGGCTTCTCCACACCGTAACTCTCCCAGATGTGGGGAAAACAGTAAAGGTGGACTCATCAGAGAACAATAAATGTTTCACATTGTCCACAGCCCAAGATTTGCGCTCCTTGCACCATTGAAACCGACGTTTGGCATTAGCATGAGCGACCAAAGGTTTGGCTATAGCAGCCCGGCCGTGTATATTGACCCTGTGGAGCTCCCGACGGACAGTTCTGGTGGAAACAGGAGAGTTGAGGTGCACATTTAATTCTGCCGTGATTTGGGCAGCCGTGGTTTTATGTTTTTTGGACACAATCCGGGTTAGCACCCGAACATGCCTTTCAGACAGCTTCCTCTTGCGTCCACAGTTAATCCTGTTGGATGTGGTTCGTCCTTCTTGGTGGTATGCTGACATTACCCTGGATACCGTGGCTCTTGATACATCACAAAGACTTGCTGTCTTGGTCACAGATGCGCCAGCAAGACGTGCACCAAAAATTTGTCTTCTTTTGAGCTCTGGTATGTCACCCATAATGTTGTGTGCATTTCAATATTTTGAGCAAAACTGTGCTCTTACCCTGCTAATTGAACCTTCACACTCTGCTCTTACTGGTGCAATGTGCAATCAATGAAGACTGGCTACCAGGCTGGTCCAATTTAGCCATGAAACCTCCCACACTAAAATGACAGCTGTTTCAGTATCATTCTCCAACCCCTGTATGTGCTCATTGAAAAATGTAATTATTCCCTTAAATAGTCTTTCAGATTGTTAGTCAGTCATGAGATTTAGTAGTGGAACTCCAAAAAATGTCATACACAATCAAATATGGCTGTATTGGACACTTGATGGTATAAGGAGATTTACGCTGCCTGTAATTCCCTGACTTATATCAAAGCATATAAATGTGTTAGAATGGCCCAGTCAAAGTCCAGAGCTATGTCTAATTGAGGATCTGCGGACTGTGACTGTGTCAACAATGAATGTTCAGCTGCTCTCCATCCAACCTGACTGACCTTGAGACATTTTGCAAGAAAGAATGGGCCTCAAACACTAGCCTGTATAAGGACAAAGCTGGTAGAGAAGGAGTGAAAGACTTGAAGCAATAATTGTAGCAACAACTGGTTCTACAAAGTATTCGCACAGGAGAGCTAAATGAAAACTCCATTTCAACTTTTTATTTGTAAAAAAAATTTGAGCACCACATATTGCTTTCATCCCACTTGGTCTGTCACATAAGAAATGGCCAAAAATTATTTCAGCTTTTTTTACCCCACACTAATATTTCAGTTTGTTTCAAGTTTTCCTTTCTTTCATTAACCTTTCAGTTTGTGGTAGACGAAATGACAGATGTCTGTGATGGAACCTGAAAGCAATCGGAGTAATGAGTGGACAGAACAAGACAAATCTTTCATGCCTGTCTTTATTATTAAGCTCTTACTTAGACTTCTAAGACATAATGGATGTTGTCTTTTGTGTCAATGTGAATTATTGAAATAAACATCACTTCTTCACTCTGTGTTACAGCACTACAACCTATCAGAGCACTCAGTCAAGCCGCAATGCTTTTTTTAAAAGAAAACGGATAGAAAATCAAGCTAAGTCTTATATTTGCTTATCTAAGCAATATGTTAACTTCTCTTGGCTATTTGTACATTTGGCAAAGAGGGCTTTTGGCACAGAATTCATCCGGAAGTGCCAATCCCCTCCTGCCAAGGCAGCTTTTATAGCCAGCTCTGTTCCTTCAGTAGTGCAGGAACTATGTGATGGAAAAACATTTGTGGCAATCATCTAAAGAAAAAGAGGTTATTTTTAACTTTTCTGTGTGGCATCCATTATTTTACCCAGCATTTTCACTGTTGTGAATTTATTACACGCCTGGGTACTGGTTTATTTCTCATCTTGATTAAATCCCCGCTGCCCTCGCCTTCAAATGCCAACAATACTGATAAATTTGAACACATTTGTCTGCCTTCATTCGAACTTGCCTTATATTGTGACCTTCATCACCCTTTGGGGGTTTTTTTCTCCCTCCACAGAGCCTCCTCTTCTTTTGTCTCCATCTCTTTACTCAACCATGTGCCTACTTTGCTCTGTAATTCACTCTGCTATTAGATGTCAGTGAAGATGAATTGACCCAAGGCATTGCATTTACACCAGGCCCGGCCAGATGCACTTAGGCCAACTACCACACGTCCCTGCATAGGGAAGTGGCTCAAAGCCACCTATCTTTTTACACACACACACGTAGGAATTGTATATGTGGATGCTTCATCCCAAGAGTCACGTAAACCACTCCTTGTTTTGTTTTTTTGTTTTTTTTAATGAATTAGCTTCATAGTGACTGAGCGGTTTTACTGCTCTGTGGTCCAAGGAGTAAATAGTGATCTCCTCATTTAGTATACATATTTGTTTAAATGTTTAAATTCATAGTTTTGGCCCCATTTTAGATACTTTTATTCCCAGTGCTTTAATTTTATATCTTTTGTACAAATATATATGTGAATTATTTCACATAGACCAAAATATAACTGCTTTGAATATTTCATGGTTAAAATAATACCATAACATTATGGGACATATTATTATTATTATTATACGTTGTAAAACATTCATCCTTTCAATAAACACAATCACGGAACAGAATAATTTGAACATAGGCCTCTGAATTGAGGCCTATGGTTAAGTCTTAGCCTTGGGCTTCAGTTTTCGTTAATTTCCAAGTGGATTTAAACTACTAATTGTTCATTGGTTTACACTTTAGGTTTATTGCTGCAGAGGTTTATCTCAAAATGCATTTCTACCTAATGGATGGATAGATGGATCTATGTATGTAAAGAAGACATACAATGTTTCACCCAGAATCTCTGTAGGCCAAAATTAGTTCAAGATAACCAAAAAATATATATTTTTATGTGAAAGGTCATATTGAAAAGTGTATATTTAGGGAATTAATCAACTGATACAAAGTTAAACTTACGGTTTTTCAGTATTGTCACATAAACACCAGAGTAGCTTGTCTGTTTAAAATCTAAAGACTCAAAGCACAAACGTCCCCAAAAGTTCTCCAGGGATCACTTCACATCCTTAATCTAAACCTTTTATCCATTCATTCTTCTTCTATACAACTTATTCCATATTGGGTCACGGGGGAGCTGGTGCCTATCTCCAGCAATCTACGGGCTAGAGGCAGTACAACCTGGACAGGTCGCCAATCCATCGCAGGGCAACACAGACATACAGGACAAGCGACTATGCACACACTCATTCACACCTAAGGGCAATTTAGAATTAACCTAACAGTCATGTTTTTGTACTATGGGAGGAGGCCGGAGTACCCGGTGAGAACGCACAAATGCACGGGGAGAACATGAAACTCCATGCAGAAAGACCCCCGGCCGGTAGTCAAACCCAGGAGAAAGAAAGAAACCCAGGACCTTCTTGCTGCAAGGCAGCAGTGCTACCAACTGCCCCACCGTGCAGCCCCTCTAAACATTATTAGAGGGGCTGCAAAACCTAATTAATAAGTAAAAGCGACAACAGGTAGCAGATAGGGTAAACAATATGTTGCTGTGGGAAAAGCTGCTTAAGACAACAAGGTTTTGAGTAGCATGACATCAAAATTACTGTGGTGCAGTTCAAACATCACAAGTTGAACATATTATGTTGTTGAAATGTAGCACTTCCACCTGCTTTCATACACTGTAGCTATGTTTTACACTATCACTGCCTGGCTCAATAATATACTAAGTGTCCTGGTGATGCAGTTTTAAGGAGAAATGCTTATCACAACTGGAACAGAAATTATATCTACCTGAATGCTGCTAGATTTTTAGTTGTTTGTTTTTTTTAGCTTAATGTACAAGCAGTGATTTGTCAGCCAGAGGTAGTTCAGGACAGTGTGCTTTAACATACTATGTAGAGTGCCGGCATGTTTGATCTCCATGCAACTGCTCCGGACAATCTCACAACATTTCCTCTGACTTACATGAATCTCTGCCTTATGAACACACACCGGCGACTCTGCTGTTACTAGTTTTGTCTAGCGTGACCATTGTGTGATGCAGTGATGACAGAATTTGGTTTTCCAGACATAACGTCATCAACTTTTGTCTGCGCTCTCCCCTACCTTGTGGTCACTATCTTTCATTCTTTCAGACTTTCTTGCATATTTCACAGCTTCAAACCTGACAAGTGAACAATTGTGAGCTACAAGTCTGAACACAATTATAAAGAAACGTTGTGTAAATTATGAAATATGTGCTTTAAAATAATTCAACTATATTGAGTTTTGATTGCTGATTATGTGCAGAGAACAGGACAATTCACAATAGCAATTCGGTTAAGTTAGGTAAAGCAAGAACAGTCATCACAAATTTAAAAGATGCACAACAAGTAGCAAATTCTTTCTCCATTTACATTATTAAAGATTCAGTAAGTCATTGGATTTCTCACCAAATCAGCACTTCAAATGTCCTAATCTAAAGTCCTATTGGCTCTATGACAAAATAATTCTGATATATAGATTACAATCCTTCATTACTGAGAATAAAGGAAAAATCGTGCTTTTTAAGTTAATGTTTTTGATCTCTCACACAGACATGCTCTGGAACAAGTTTTTTTTTCTAGTCTCTTCCATATGAATGATTTAGTGAGTGCGCCTCCAACAGGGCCGCTCAAGAGGGCTTGGAAACTAGGTTAACTTGAGGTAGGCTCCGCTGACTTAAAAGGTCCGCACAAAGACTGAATGTCAACAGCATTTATTTCCATTTATAAGAAACAGGCCATCCTTTTACCCCTTTCAGCTCTGTTCCTGTACCTTTACAGTTTTTCTAACCATAAATCCATCTTGAACACGACATTTGAAATTAAAAAAGAAAAGAAAGTGTTAATTCATCTTTCTTTATTTTGAAATTCTGAGTTAATTTTGTATAAACATAGTCTACATTTGTCACAACTATGGCATGCTTGTGCCTGAGCACGTGCCTCAGTTTGCATCCTTGAGGTCCGAAAAGATAAAGAAAAAGAGGAGAGTATGGTGAGACAGAGGAAGACAAGGGAGGGAGGTTGAGTCATCATCATTTTGTCCAATCCTCTCACTCCTGCCTGTTGCTTTGGTAACGTGATGTCAATGCAGCCTCTGTCAACTCCTCAGAGGTTTATAAGCATTTGCACAGACAGTGTGAGGTCTTGTGCAACTTTGAGGTTGAAAGGTTGCGTTTAATTGTTTGTTTGATATCAAATGATCAGAGGGTGAGTCTGTCTGTCTGTGTACTCTTCTCTGTAAGCATATCTATACATTTTCATTGAACCATGAATTTAAACCAGTGGATATTTCATTCCATTCCTGTGTATTGTCTTATGTACAACCATTGTCTTATTCATTACAACCACAAGCTTCAGTGTATTTTTTTGGCATTTTATGTGGTAGACCAGAACAAAGGAGTATATAATTTTGTAGCGGAAAAAAGGGATAAATTGTTTTCAAATTTTCCTTACGAATAAAAATCTGTTATTCAGCCCCCCATAATCAAATCTTGGTAGATTCAGTTTCTCAATCAGACTGACATCTGGACTTTGACAAAGCCACATTACCACATGAATGTGCTAACTGCGCTGTTAGACTGGTTCTAAGTCTGATATAGAAATGAAATGAAACATTAAAGCAAAAACAGAAAAAAATGGTAAGGGAGGGAATAGTTTCCCACAGCACTGTATATGGAAATCATACTTATGGCAATGGAAATGTGGTGTAATGTAAAATCTTAAGAAAATTATGTACAATTAAATTATTTGTGAGAATTGAGCATTTTCAGGACAATTTATCTACAAAAAGTATGAAACTAAAAAGTGACTCACACGGCTGTCAAATTCACACATTAACAGAAGTTATTTCAATTTTTTTTACTAAGCTGTAATGTTTTTGCCTTTATAAAATCTCCCACTTTTTAATGATAACCTCCAATAATTGCTGGAGCATTATCACTTTCATGAAGGCATATCATAACAACTTATTGTACATCACCTTCAGAAACCTTGAAGAAGAAACAGAGAAAGAAAGTGCAAAGGTTTAATTGTACACAGGGTTAGAAAAAAGAAAATTGCTCTTAACTGCTTCTTCCATCTTCTGATAATGATTTGACATTTGCTGCTACAAACTATAATTATGTGTTTCTGAGCCTGACAGACGAAAACAGCACAAATGGCATTTGTAACCCAGAAAGCCATCATCTGTGCACGTTTTTTTTCAATCCGTGTATTGTGTGTGTACCGCATAGCAAATAAACAGAGGAGAGTGAGACATTGTAGAAGACGGAAATTTGACATCTGTTGAGATAAACCGTAATCTTCTTGCCCTCAGTCACTTCAAACAAAACACACTCACTTTTTAGGATTTCAAACAAGGCTCAAAGGCTTTGGAAAGCATCTTTCCCGAAAGTCTTTGTTTTGCTGTCTCAAAATACACAGAGCCTGTAAATGTAAGCCTCGTAATGCAGTATTATTTAAACTCATTAGTGAAGATTTTAGCTGCAAGTTCATGCTTTCTTTGAAGTAACTTGTTGAACCTCTAAAGGCCTCAGAGGTTTGAAAGAGAACTTTGGTAAAGAAACAGCATCATGAAGACGAAGAAACACAGCAGACAGTTCAGTTATACGATTAAAATGTGTTAGGTTATTAAAAAACATTTCAAGCTTGCAATATCTCATAGAGAACTATTTAATCTGTAATACGAGTAAAGATCTATCACAGAATTAAAGTAAAATACCTTTAGATTTATGGTTGCAATGTTACAAGAGTTCAAGGGGTATAAATACTTGAGGTATTGTGGAAGAATGTTTAATTATTCTAAGAAAAAAATGTTTTCTAGGCTAAAATAAATACATTTACTGATCCATTTTAGTTAAAAAGAAGATCAAGTTAATTAGATATTTAAAATGTTACCACAACAAATCAAACATCATTATCTTAAGATAATTCTCATTCCAAACTAGTCATTAAACATATTTTGTTTTGTACATTTCTGGTTGGCCAGTTGTTCTCTTACCCAGAAAATACTTTGAACATTGCTGTTTTATAGTCAGTGCGTTCCTTCTAAATATAGTCTAAATAACCAGGCTGAAAATCAGGCTTGATTAAATCGTTTGATGAACCTTAACTATTCTCAGCTGCATTAAAACATCAACAGACGTCTTCAAGAAGACATCTTTCTGCGTTTTTACACTGTTTAAAAATAAAACAATGTGCATTTAATGTTATTGCTCATCCATATACAGTTTAACAACTACTTGTGTTTTTGAAGATTAGAAATCATTATTTTGCATATAAGTTTATTAGACATTTGAAAAACTGCATGACTGTTTCTTCTGGATGTGCTTAATTTGTGGAGATGTGTCTGAGTTCATCTCATTTTAACAAAAGTCATCTGGCGTATCACACATTGTCCCTCACTCCTTTCCTTTTGTTTTTGTTTTTTTTAGCCTGCATGCAAAACAAAGATATTTGTCCAAAAATGTGAAATGGGTGTTTACTTTGATGGAAGCTTCTGCTGAAACATTTGGTCTCCCCTACTCTGTAATTAAAACCCACATTGATTACAAATACAAAGTATCCAGATCATAACATCAATAATTAATCCATTAAACCCGTCTTATCTCCTTTGCTTTTTGTCAATTTCTGTCTTCCTTCTTGTCTCTCTCTTAATCCTTTCATTACTTACCTTCACCTTTTTGATCTGGCTCTAATACATCAGTTAATCTTTTGCTGTCATTACAATTTCAGTGCTGTATTGTTCAAACAGTATTCTTTCCTATTTTTCCACCGTCTTTACTATACAGCGTCTAATTTTATGTCACACCACAAACATCCCAATCCTCCTTGTCTGCTGCCATTCTTCCATACAGGACAGATTTGTGGAGTGGACAACAAAAAGTTTTCTTGTCAACAAATTCTTCCACTTGAGCTGTGGATCTCTGCAGCTGTAACGTCACCATGGGCCCCTTGGCCACTTTTCTGTTTGCCTCCTTATGCAAATTTATGTTTCTGCTTACCTAATGTCAGTCTAGGTAAGCATTTTAAAATGAATAGATGGAGTAGTGCTCTGTTAGATTTTCAAGGCTTGAATATTAGTTTAGATCACATTTTATTTTAGGCTATTAAAGGGCCATGGATACAAATCTCCACCACACTGCAGATTTATATCATTTACCATATATCACTTTCCTATCAGTTCAACATTGTTCACTACCTTGTGTTGATATATATCAGATGAAACCCCATTAACATACATTCAAGTTTGTTATTGTAAAGTGAGAAAATGTTTAAAAGCCCAAGGTGGAAGGAAGACTTTTGCGTCACACTATATCTGCTATACACATCTACCCTGAATGCATACTCCTGTTTACCGTTTGTGGGATATGTGAACGAATAAGAATGCATTGACCTTCACGTTGGGGTCTTTATTTTCTTTCTGTGTTTATTGACTCCACCATTGTGTCTCTTTTATTTATCGACTCCTATTGTGTGTGTTTCGGTATATTTAATCTGTATTCCAGGGCTTTGCGAAACATCTAGCTCTTTCCAGATCTTTTCATTTGAAAGAAAAATTGACCTTCTGTGCAACCTCAGTACCACACACATATACTCACACAAACATGTTCATTGAAGTCAATGATGTGTGAACATGAGCTAGCATCCATTTTTAGAACTGTCTGGCTTCCATGCTGCACGGGCGTCCTGAATGTGGACATTGGGTTAATGTTAAAGGATCAGTGGATGGATGAAATGCCAGCTGCGGCTTAAAACAACCTAAATAACTCTTGCTCCACTCTTCACTGTCAAGCTTATAGGAAAATCTAGTGCCTTTTAAAACTACTAAGTGCTCTCTCTAAACCCAGAGTTATGTTAGCATACAGTAAGATGGCTGAGTCAGTCTGAAGACAAGAATTTCTGCTTTCCTGCAATGGACAGAGTTTGTGAGATGAAATTTTTGAATGTTCATCCTAGTTTCTGGCCAATTACAATAAATACCAATTTTATATACTGTACATTACTGGGGATATAATATAGTTTACTGTATCAAGAAAAAAAGGTATATAACACAAGTTGTGCTTATGGTTCTTCAACTCTGATGTGAAAAGGCAAGGTTGAGTATAACCATCACAATTGGACAACATTGATTCTAATCAATCTGAAAACTGTTTTAACATGGCCTTTCCACGTCATCCATCCATCCATCCATCCATCCATAGTTGAAAAAGATTCTCACCTTAAAACTAAAAGTGAACACCACACCTTTAGGTGACATTGAGTGACCATGTATCTATTTCTATTTAGAATAGGAACTTCCCAGCTCTAGGCCAGTAAGTGGCTATATTTTATAAGATAATGCAGTTACATAGAGAGCAACAAATCATTGAGAGTTGCTGTGATATTCCTGATGACTGCCTGTCTGCTGTGCAAACTGAGGCATTAATTGTTTGCTTGAAAATGTTGAAAGCTGAATCCAAAAAAAACTAAATTTTGACTCACAGTAAGCAAATCTAATAAGCTGTTACATCGAGATTTCGTAAATGCTTCAAAAATTCAAGTCCTTGGAAACAGTTTTACTTTAACATCTTTTTTTACTGACTTATTGTCATTACAATGCATAAACAGTACAAATATCCACTTTTTTTTAGGCAAGTTTGTCCTGCAGAAAAATACAGGGAAACTCAGTTTTATTTCTGGACTTATTGAAGCATTTTTTTATTTTTTTATTTTAGCATTGTTGAATATTTAAATGTCTTCTCTCTCATGTTACTATCTCACTGGTAAAATAACCAATTAACTCTAGCTCTTGCCTCCTAAGATTTGTATTCATTTTTTCATTAGTTCATCTTCTGTTGAAAGCATTCCCAGCTTTGATTGGCAGCTCATGCTAATTGCACCTGAGACTGAGAGTACACAAAATATGCTTACAAACACACATTTTCTCTCTTAAGCGTCCAAGGTCTTTGTGTTCTGATTTGAATGCAAAATTAACACTTTTGCAAGCACATGCATTATGTATTTGTAATAAAAGCATTGAATGCAACACACACATCCATGCAAGGTGATCAGTGTGTTGGCTTTAATTAGATTTGCCATCAAAGAGGGCAGCAGATTACTGCTGCCCTCTTTGATGGCTTTTTGAACAATTAATCTGAGATTACAGTGGCAGGAGATAACTTCACGGTCAACATCACCATGGAGGTGAATAGATACAAAAAGCTGTGTTTTATGGGCAAAGGAGAGAGTGTTATCTTCATTCATTTTCTACACTGATAAAAAAAACAGGTCAAATATGAACATTTTGCTTTTAATGACTTGTGAATTTTAATCCATAGGCACTAGATATCTTAAATGTTACTGAGTAATCCTCCAGGAAAAGTCAGAGCCGATAAACAGCCCTGAAATCAGACAAACACCTTTTCCTGTCTGTGACTGATTATAGGCTGATTACAGCCTCGACTTTGATTTTACAAAGATTATTAAAAAATGAGGACACAGAGGGGAGAAAGTAGGCTCAAAGAAGCCAAAGTAAACGTCTTATGATAGAACTTTTTGTCTAATTTCTAAAATAATGAGATCTGCATGCGGTTATATTATAACAGATCTGAAACTCATTACCTAGTGGCATTTTGAAAAACTAATTAAAAGTGAAGTTTAGTTCTCAGGCTAAATCTGCCTCCAACAGCTTCCAATTTAATTGCTTGATGGCAACAAAATAATCAGAAATAATGGCTGAAAAAGTTTGGTCTTGAAAGGTGCAAAAGCTAGGAAAAAATTATATTAAAAAAAGCACAAAAGGATGTGTGAAATTAATTTCGCTGTACTTGCTGAAGAAAAGCATCCAAACAGCATCATATTCCCACCACCATGTTTCACAGTGGGGGATGGTGTGCTAGTTTTCTAGATCGTGCTTGATCTCATTCTTCCATAAAGCCAACAACTGTGGGATGCATGAGTTATAGTTGTCCTATCCACAGATTCTACCACCTGAGCTGCGGATGCACTGCTACCGCAGTTACCATGGGCCTCCCAGCTGCTTCTTTGATTAATCATCTGTGTAACCCAGTAGAGGAAATTACCAAGCAGTGACATAACTACCTGTCACACATATGAAAACAGTGAACCTTCAACAAGTAATAACTCACCTGAACTTTCTGCTGAAACTACAGGGAAGGAGGATAAAGTTGGACCCGTTGAATTTGAGGACCGCTTGCCGAATGGCGACTTTGGTAAAATGAAAGATTATGATCCACCCCAAAACACTGCCCCAGTAGATGGCAACCCAGGCACCTTGCTTGACAAACCCCTTGAGGGAATACAGGAGAGAAGAGGATTTCAATCAGACGACTTACCTGATGAACTGGGAGGAAATGATCCAAATGTCAATCAATCTTTGAGGAGGTCAGAACACCATAGGCAACCCCCAAGAAGACTTGATTGTCAAAATTTAGGAAATCCCCTTCTGACTGTTGTAAAATCTCTCTTTCAGGGTTTAAGTACAGCTTTTTCAGACACCTTAAGTAGCAGAGATGATCACCGTTGGATGCACATGCAACAGGACGTGCATGATATTTAACGGGGGAGGGTGTAACCCAGTAGAGGAAATAACTTTTTCTCTTATTTTAATTCATACATGTTTTATTTTGAAAAAGTTTATTTTGAAAGAGGAAGTGTGGATCCTCTCCTATAGCTTACTTCCTGGTTAAATGAAAAGCTCCACCCATACATGTGTGGACCGAGTCTGGCTGTAGTTGGCCATTTTGATCAGAGCTTGGAGCAGAGAGAATGTTTCAGGAAGCAGTGTTACATTGAAAACGGAGCAGAGGTGGTGATATTCTACCGTGCTAAACTTGAACAGCATCTTGGCTAGGTTTTTTTGCTGGTTCAGAAACATATATGTGAACTGAAGAACTATCTCCTGAAGGAGATGGTGAGCCAGAACCCAGAACTGTGATTGGAGGACAGCATTCTTCCATCATTGTTGGAGCTACAAAGTGGTAACCACTCAACTACCACCAGAACAGAGACACCAGCTGACTATGACTACTAACTATTGAGCTCAGACTGAACGGAGGGATTTGGGGATATTTGTCTAAATGTAAACATTAGAGTTGCCAGCTCAAGTTGTAAACTTTAATATCTTTGCTGTTTTTTTGGTTCGAAGTAATAATATTGTTCTTACACATCCCATGTCTTCGGCTGTTCCCTCACATTACATATTCTTATTTACAATACCTCCTTGCGAACCTAGACGTTGGTCCATAACGTTCCCACTTAAGGCCCCTAGCTTTAAGTAACGGGTTACATAAAGTTTTGGCGAGCCAGCCAGGAGGTTTTTCTAACGATAGCTCACGTCAGTAAGTGCCAAATGGATTTTATTCAGATACAGGCAATTAAAGTCCCAAATGCAGTAATTGTGAGTGGAATGGTTTAAGCTGAGCTAGACAATGAAGTGTTTGACTATTTGAAGGAGTATGGGTCAATTTCACGACTCATAAAGATAGATGATCATAATTCTGAATTTTTCCAAAGTGCCATCGTTGAGTACAATACGGGGAATGCCGTTGACGCTTTAGACCCATTACCACATAATTTTGTGTCTGATAATGAGATTAATTATCAGTTACAATCTCTTTCCAAGGTTTACTCTCAAACCATTGGTAACAGTGCGACACAGTCCTACCTTGGTGACCTAAAAACCTAGCTAAGATGAGCGGGAGGGACTATGGGATTGTCCTTAAAGATATGATGTCACAGATTCATGAGTCAATAAAAGTGCTTTTGGACTCTTCTGATCAACCAGAAGTAACTGAAAGCCCACCTGAGTCTACATTGGTCAATCCTCAGCCCCCTGGTGTAGACGCTACAAATAAAGGTGTGAAGAAACCTGGGAACCTACCACGTACTGCTCCGAGCAGTTCAGCTCACAGCATGCCAAACTTACCTGCTCACAGTTTCAATCCTCCAGAGGTGCAGCATGTGGTGGTAGAACACATTGTAACACGAGACAACTTTTCAGTCTTGCAGTCCTCTCGAAGACTTTGTGCTTTTTCAGGCAAGGATCCCAGACCAGCTCATGAGCCTGATTATGACACCTGGCGCTCCAGTGTCGAACTCATCTTGACTGATCCTTCTATATCGGAACTGCAAAAATCACGTAAAATCATTGAGAGTCTCTTACCCCCAGCACCTGATATTGTGAGACATTTGAGCCCTGCTAGCTTACCTGCTGAGTACCTGGAGTTGTTGGAGTCTCCTTTTGGAACAGTTCAAGATGGAGGAGAGCTTTTCGCTAAGTTTCTTGACACTTTTCAAAACCCAGGTGAGAAACCTTAAATGTTCCTGCAGCGTCGTCAAGTAGCTTTAAACCTCACTGTAAAAAGAGGTGGAGCATCAAGAAGTGATGCTGACAGGCTTCTTCTCACGCAGTTTTGTAGGGGTTGTTGGGACAATTCCCTTCTTATGGACCTTCAGCTAAAGCAAAAGAGAACAAAGCCCCCAACTTTCTCTGAGTTGTTCTTGTTATTGCGTACTGAAGAAGACCAAACTGCTGCTAAGACGATGCGCATGAAGCAACATTTAGGAGGTGCAAAACAAAAAGCGACTGCATGTGTGCACTCTGCCACATGTCATTCAG
This sequence comes from Crenichthys baileyi, assembly GCA_036173005.1. Taxonomy (NCBI): domain Eukaryota; kingdom Metazoa; phylum Chordata; class Actinopteri; order Cyprinodontiformes; family Goodeidae; genus Crenichthys; species Crenichthys baileyi. The sequence goes on along the minus strand of JAHHUM010000622.1, from coordinate 139,966 downwards.
AAGATGAGAACAACATTGCTATTTTGAGCACAATCACTAAAGAGCTCTCTGAACAAGTTGCAGAGATACAGAGTCAGCTCGTGAAACTAAATGTGAAACAATCAAAATTTGGGGTTCATAGTTTAAAGAATGTACCTGTTACTAAGCCAATACAAAAACCAGACAAAGTGATCAAAGAACCAACCGAGCAAGCTATCCAAATTCAAAATCCCAAACCGTGGTATTGTTTTCGTTGGGGAGAAGATGGCAATATTAAGCCCAATTGTGAGAACGACCCAAACCCAGACCTTGTGACAGAGAAACTAAAACTTTTCAAAGTGTAACTGAAAAAATGGGAAGAAGAAAACCCAACAGCTGCTAAGAAGCAGTAAACTACAGACAGTCTCTGTTACGGGGTGAATGGGGACTGTAGCCGGTCAAGCGTGTCCCACCGAAACTAAGCCAAAGCTACAGGGGTTGGACAATGAAACTGAAACACCTGTCAATTTAGTGTGGGAGGTTTCATGGCTAAATTGGACCAGCCTGGTAGCTAGTCTTCATTGATTGCACATTGCACCAGTAAGAGCAGAGTGTGAAGGTTCAATTAGCAGGGTAAGAGCACAGTTTTGCTCAAAATATTGAAATGCACACAACATTATGGGTGACATACCAGAGTTCAAAAGAGGACAAATTGTTGGTGCACGTCTTGCTGGCGCATCTGTGACCAAGACAGCAAGTCTTTGTGATGTATCAAGAGCCACGGTATCCAGGGTAATGTCAGCATACCACCAGGAAGGACCAACCACATCCAACAGGATTAACTGTGGACGCAAGAGGAAGCTGTCTGAAAGGGATGTTCGGGTGCTAACCCGGATTGTGTCCAAAAAACATAAAACCACAGCTGCCCTTCCACCAGAACTGTCCGTCAGGAGCTCCACAGGGTCAATATACACGGCCGGGCTGCTATAGCCGAACCTTTGGTCACTCATGCCAATGCCAAACGTCGGTTTCTATGGTGCAAGGAGAGCAAATCTTGGGCTGTGGACAATGTGAAACATGTATTGTTCTCTGATGAGTCCACCTTTACTGTTTTCCCCACATCCTGGGAGAGTTACAGTGTGGAGAAGCCCCAAAGAAGCGTACCACCCAGAGTGTTGCATGCCCGAAGTGAAGCATGGGGGTGGATCAGTGATGGTTTGGGCTGCCATGTCATGGCATTCCCTTGGCCCAATACCTGTGCTAGATGGGCGCGTCACTGCCAAGGACTACCGAACCATTCTTGAGGACCATGTGCATCCAATGGTTCAAACATTGTATCCTGAAGGCGGTGCCGTGTATCAGGATGACAGTGCACCAATACACAAAGCAAGACTGGTGAAAGATTGGTTTGATGAACATGAAAGTGAAGTTGAACATCTCCCATGGCCTGCACAGTCACCAGATCTAAATATTATTGAGCCACTTTGAGGTGTTTTGGAGGAGCGAGTCAGGAAACGTTTTCCTCCACCAGTATCACATACTGACCTGGCCACTACCCTGCAAGAAGAATGGCTTAAATCCCTCTGACCACTGTGTAGGTTCTTGTATATGTCATTCCCAAGACGAATTGACGCTGTATTGGCCGCAAAAGGAGGCCGTACACCATACAAATGAAATATTGTGCTCTAAAACCAGGTGTTTCAGTTTCATTGTCCAACCCCTGTACATGCTAACCTTAGGAAATCAGATGCAAAGCAACAGAGCGCTAGTTTGCCAAAAGGGTTAGTAGGGTCAAAATGCACTGCTTTAGTCAACATTTCGGGAGTTGATGTAAATTGTCTTCTGGACTCAGGGTCACAAGTGACTACAGTTTCAGTCATTTTACAGACCCTTACAGAACCTTTCAGACCAGACTCTTCGACCACTTCATAACCTGTTAGAAGTAGAAGGTGCTGCTTGTCAGCATGTCCCTTACTTAGGTTATATAGAGGTGTCTATTACTTTCCCAAAAGAGTTTCTTGAGAAAGAGACTGAGATTCCAACTTTAGCTCTCATTGTCCCAGATGTTCGTCCTGATAGCTAGATACCAGTGTTAGTGGGGGCCAACACACTTGATATTCTTTATGAGATGTATTTAGACATTCAGACTCTTGGCCATGCTCCTAGTCTTTATGGCTTTAAAGCACTTTTAAAAACTCTTGCATTAAGACATACACAGAACAAAGATGGCAATATAGGGTTAGTGACCTTATTGGGCAAGAAGGCAGCTGGCATTCCAGCAGGTCACTCTGTAACTGTAGAGGGGTCTGCCATGATCCACAGTGCTTCAGCTGACAAGTGTGCCATAGTTGAACACCCTGTTCAGCCTTCTCTTCCCGGTGGCCTTTGTGTTAAGGGCTTTTTGATAACTTTTCCCTCACGAGCTCCCTATAAAGTCCCGGTTGCCATCACTAATGAAACGGACCAAGACATTACTATTCCTCCAAACCGTGTGATTGCTGAGCTTGGAGCTTACAATTGCATCCTTTCAGAGCACAGTTTCATTGGGAAAATTGAGGCAAGCAGCAGCACAGGGCCATCATTGAACTTTAACTTTGGAGACTCCCCTTTGCCACCTGAGTGGAAGGAGCGAATAACTGCAAAACTCCGTGACATGTCGGAGGTGTTTGCACACCACGATCTAGATTTCGGGTGTACAGATAAAGTGAAACACCAAATAAAGTTGCACAATGAAACTCCCTTTAAACATCACGTACGCCCCATACACCCTCAGGATTATGAGGCGATGCGTAGGCATCTGCAGGAGCTGTTAGCTGCGGGTGTGATTAGGGAGTCTCAGTCACCCTACTCATCACCTATAGTTGTAGTGCATAAACAAACAACGATGTACGCTTATGCATAGACTATCGTAAGCTGAACTTCCAAACAGTGAAAGATGCGTACGCACTCCCTAATCTTGAAGACACATTCTCTTCACTTAGTGGCTCCAAATGGTTCACTGTACTTGACCTTAAATCTGGTTACTACCAGATTGAGGTTGATGAGGTTTGAGGTTTTGGTTTTAGGTTTCAGTTTTTCTAGATGACCTCATTATATTTTTAAGTACCTTGGAAGAGCACGAAGACCGACTCATGCGTGTGCTACACCGACTTAAAGAGTACGGACTTAAGTTATCACTGGAAAAATTTTTGTTTTTCCAGACCACTGTAAGATACCTAGGTCATGTGATTCCTGAACGTGGTGTTGAGACTGATTCAGAAAAAGTTGAGGCCCCTAAAACCTGGCCGAGACCTAAAAATCTGAAAGACCTTAGGTCCTTTTTGGGATTCTCTGGCTATTACCGACGTTTTATTGAAGGTTACTCAAAAATAGTTCATCCACTAAATGAACTAACTCGTGGTTATCCACCACTCCACAAAGGTGCCAAAACCAAATCAGTAATCAGTCAGACCTATTTTGACCCCAAGCTGCCCTTAGAAAGTCGATGGACACCAGATTGTGAGAAAGCTTTTAACACCATTATTAACAAACTTACATCAGCCCCTATCCTTGGTTTTGCAGACAAAAAACTGCCCTATATACTGTATACAGATGCCAGTACCACCGGCGTAGTTGCTGCATTATACCAGGAGCAGGAGGGTCAGTTTAGAGCTATTGCTTTTGCCAGTCCTGGGCTGTCAAAAAGTGAGTCACGTCACCCTGCTCATAAGTTGGAATTCCTGGCTCTTAAGTGGTCTGTAACAGAAAAGTTCCAGGACTATTTATATGGCAGCCAGTTCACTGCTGTTACAGACAGTAACCCATTAACATATATACTCACCTCTGCTAAGGTGGATGCCACGAGTTATAGGTGGCTCGCTTCCCTGTCTAACTAATCTTTTAAGCTTCAGTATCGAGCAGGCATGCAAAATCGAGATGCAGACGGACTGTCCAGACGCCCTCATGGGGAACTTGTTAATGACGCTCAGTCCCAGAAAGAACTAGAGCGCGTAGGCCGTTTCATTTAGCACCACCTAATTGACAGAAATCCCACAGAGCTTGGGATGTTTGTCAAGCCATCTGTCAAACTCATCTTATTAAAGATGTAGAGGATAGTAATGACTGCTGTATTACGCTAGTAGAGTCACTTACCATGTCAACTGATGCAATCCCAATTCTCTATGGTACCAAAGATGAGCATGGCTTACCAACTATTCAAGCTTTATCACACGAGGAACTAAAAGCTAAACAAAGAACAGACTCAAAAAAAAGAGAAGTCATTGCCCTACTTGAAACTCGGCAAACACCACCACCAACTCTCAGAAAGGAACTTCCAGATCTTCCACTCCTCCTAAGGGAGCTAAGTCGGTTAGTGTTATTTGATGAAGTGTTATACCGGAAAAGATAGGATGGAGACCAAGTAACCCATCAGCTTGTCCTACCCGAGGATCTCGGATCCTCTGTTCTCCACAGTTTGCATAATGATATGGGCCACCTTGGTATCGACAGGACCCTTGACCTTGTCCAATCTAGATTCTATTGGCCTCGAATGTCAACGGATGTGGAATGAAAAGTAAAGACATGTGATCATTGTACAAGACGCAAAGGCCCCCCGGAAAAAGCAGCTGGTCTTGTTAGTATAACCACCTCAAGACCTTTGGAACTAGTCTGTATGGACTTCCTCAGTCTGGAACCCGACAGCAGCAATACAAAGGATGTATTGGTAATGACCGATCACTTCACGAAATTTGCCATTGCCCTGCCAACCATCAACCAAAAAGCAAAAACGGTTGCTAAGTGCTTATGGGACCATTTCATCGTCCACTATGGCATACCAGAATGCCTTCATAGCGATCAAGGTCCAGATTTTGAATCCAAGTTGATAAAAGAGTTGTGTGACATCTCAGGGATCGGGAAAGTGAGAACCACTCCATACCACCCTCGAGATAACCCCGTAGAACGGTTCAACCGGACCCTGCTCAGTATTTAGGGACCCTTGACAATGAACAAAAATAAATCGCGCTGGAAAGACTATGTCATGCCATTAGTGCATGCATATAACTGCACTCGCAATGATGTAACAGGTTTCATTCCCTATGAATGTTTGGCAGGAAACCAAGACTACCAGTCGATCTTGCTTACGGACTTCCATTTAATAAAGATCAGACAATTTCTCATTCCCAATATGTTGAGAATCTCAAATCCAGGCTAGAAGAAAGTTATAGGCTAGCTTCAAGAAATGCACAGAAAGTGTCTGACAAGAATAAGAATAGAGTTGACCTTTGGCTTCCATGCAGTTTCCTGCCAGCTGAAAAGGATAAGACACCTGAGGCCAAACATGTTCGTTGCCCCCGAACTCATCAGATGGCTAGGGCAAAAAACACAGACCTTGAAGAACCTAAACAACTTGTAATGGATGAAGAGGTTCTAATCCCATGGGTGGGAGAATCCCCATATCGAGATATCACCAGATTTACCACTATGCATGATTATATCACACCTACACAGAAACTGGATATAACAAACCAAATCATGGAATTACCAAGCAGTGACATAACTACCTGTCACACATATGAAAACAGTGAACCTTCAACAAGTAATAACTCACCTGAACTTTCTGCTGAAACTACAGGGAAGGAGGATAAAGTTGGACTGAAGAACTCTCTCCTGAAGGAGATGGCGAGCCAGAACTGTGATTGGAGGACAGCATTCTTCCATCATTGTTGGAGCTACAAAGTGGTAACCACTCAACTACCACCAGAACAGAGACACTGATCGACCAGAAGAACTCATTAGAATAGACCATTTGACTATGACTACTAACTATTGAGCTCAGACTGAACGAAGGGATTTGGGGATATTTTCTAAATGTAAACATTAGAGTTGACGGCTTAAGTTGTAAACTTTAATATCTTTGCTGTTTTTTTGGTTCGAAGTAATAATATTGTTCTTACACATCCCACGTCTTCGGCTGTTCCCTCACATTACATATTCTTATTTACAATACCTCCTTGCGAACCTAGACGTTGGTCCATAACGTTCCCACTTAAGGTCCCTAGCTTTAAGTAACGGGTTACATCTGCATACCCACCATACCAACTTACAGTGTAGGTGGTTCACCACATGTTGGTAGGTTTGCTATTGTGTTACACTCTAGTTCCAGATGATATATTGAAGAATGCTCTACAAGATGCTCAGGGCTTGGGATATATTTTTCCACAACTTTAACCCTAACTCATTTGTTGTCTAACTTTATCTTCATGAAGTTGTTTCTTCACTAATTGTTCTCTAACAAACACATTCACAAAACAAGTCCACAAATGGACCATTTAATATGTAGGAGATTTCCGAAGATAAATGGCTGCATTAAAGCTTATTGAGGGGTAAAGAGGCTATACACCAACGCACAACACACTTATTAGATAGTTTTTTTTATTATTTGAAAATCATGCATTACTTCCATTCCAGCTAATTAGCTGTGCATTAATTTGTGTTGCCAAGCACATACAATTCCATTAAAATAGAGAAGTTTGTAGTTGTGACAAAATATGAAAATGTTTCAGGGGTATAAAGTCCATGTACCTTAACTTGACAGCATGTTGTGCAGTTGTCAGACGTAAAAATCTATCTACAACAGATAAATGAAAGGCAATAAAAGTTCGAAACAGACAAAGAGTGAAAAGCACCTCAGATATGCTCTTCCTGTACTTGATTATTTCGTGGATAACCCGTTTTCAGCTACAACTTGTCAGTGCCACAGCACTATTTTCGTTCTGTACTGAATCATTCAATCAGCGAAATGGTGGCATTCTTTTTCTTTTGTAACCAGCTCCTAGAAGTCTAGTACCTTAGAAATCCCATTCAAATGTGGTCTTTTCCCAAGTTGCCCGTTAGGTGCAGACAAAATACTTGTTCATTCTTGACTCTACAAACCAAGATGAAACCAAGAAAATGATAACATAAGTAGAAAAGGTTCAAAGAAAAACCTGACCTCAAGGGAGCCTGAAGAAATACTTAGTGGAACCATTTTAGAATATAAATACAAATGGTTTCCTTGGAAGTAATATTAAGATGTTAGGAATGTATAAAGACTTTTCCAAAGTAAAATGTGCTAAGTTGATAAGAACATGAATGGAGCTAAGTACAAGGTAATCCTGGATAAAAAAAGTGCGAGAGCTACAATGTAACAGTAAAAATCAAAGCATATCAATGTCTTTGAATGGCCCAGTCAGAGTCCATTCCTAAATCTGTTTCAGAGTCCATGGAAAGATCTGGAAACTGATGTTAACAAACAATCCTCTTCCAATCTGACAGAACCTGAGCTATTTTGCAAAAAAGAAATAGATATTTTCAGTCTCCAAATATGCAAGGCTGGTAGAGCCATTGAAGTTTGTGATTGTAACATGACACAATGTGTAAACGTTCAGGGGGTATGCATGCTTTGGTGAGGCACTGTAGACATACTGGGCTGAAAACAGCCAAAATCCATGGAAAAACTTTGAAAGACCCCAGGAATTCCTGAAGAAGTATGATTAAGTCAACCTTAAATATTACAATAAGTGGTAGAAAATGACTGACTGACTGACTGGCTTCTTGTAAGCAACAAATACTGACTTTAGAATTTAAAAAGTATCCAAGTAATGTATGTATTAGGTTAATTGATGCTCTCAAAATGGATGCTGCATATTAATGATAAACCTCAATGACTTAAAGTGATGAGTCAGTGTTGCTAAATTTTAGGGATGTGTACAGTATGTTTCCTACAATATATGTATGTAAGGGGAGAGGGGGTGTAGGGTGTGCTGGCATATGTGTTTTTAAGTGGCTGCCCAAGGAACACTGGGAGGAAAATGCTGGGTCTCTGATGCTTATACATAGAGTCATGTCTTTCCACACAGAGTAATGTGTATTTACTGTGAATGTGTGTGGGTGGTATTTACAGTATGTGTGCACTGGGAACATGTGCAATTATGGCTTCTTTTTTCCCATTACCAAGCTCCCTGAAATGCTGACAGACATACAGCTCTAAGCTGACATAAGCAATCACTTCGCCCCTGTGTGCATATTTCTGCGCTTGTGTGGGACTTGTTCAAACGGACACTAATTCTCTACATTTTATGACTGAGATAACTGCGTTGTGGAGGCGTTAGATACACACATGCACTCAAACACACATGGTCTAAGAATAGGTTATTTTAACTGAGCTGCGGAGGCTCTGAAGGCCAGTGAGTGTAAACGGATTTTCATAAGTTGAGTTCTGACTTCAGAGCTGATCTGCACTATTGGACCTCTTCTTCTCATCCAACCTGAGATTTTCCCTTTCTGAAGTGCCTGATTAAAAACTTCAATTTGCTTTTTATAGCTGCAGGGTTAAAGGTATTATCTAACTATACACGCAATTACTTAAAGAAAGGGTTCCTTGTCACTTTTAAAGTCTGGAAAAGCGTTTATTGTTATAATTTTTAAGGTCTGGATCTGTATGGAAAATGTTTAGGTTTCCAGACTTCATTCTATTTTCTAAAATGTAAAACATACATTTCCTAAAGCATTGTGCTTCTTACATCAGTTAATATCTTACTTTTGTCTTAGTCTAAATTTTATTTACCATTTTAACCATCAAATTTTTGGTTTGTGAGTTATTAACTCATGACTAAAAGCTAAATGCACACTCCAGAATCCAACTGAAGACATCTAAACGTTTAGTTTTTAAACTGGGTCTGGTTTCAATGCCAGAAAGAAAAGCATTGAATATGCGATTTTGTAGATTAAAAACAAAAGCATTACCATAAACCATTAAAAAATCGGTGCTATTAGTCCTAATTTGACAAGCCTAAGTAGCATAGATTCTAAAAAGGAGCTGACATAAATTAGTCTAGATACCAAAACAAGCTGTGGAATGGCCCTTTACCACCATGCAAATTGGAAGCCAAATTCAGCTCTGTGTTGTTCCTTGATTTGTTGAAAACGAAATAATAATAACATAATAAATTCTTACAACTGTTATTGCATCGTCGAGTTTAATGTTTTCTACTCAGATGTTCGTATTGTTAGAGAAAGAGCCAGAAAAATCTTCAAATTTTTGTTTGGAAACGTATTTATGTGTAGGAACAGTGTAAATAATGTATCAACATAACATGCTTTTGGGTTTATTTACTGCATTCATATCAGTTTATTTAGGCCAGCTTTTAATGCACCACAATAAAGCTGTGTACTGTTACCCATCAACCTTCCTAACCTCTTAAATATTTTCTTGCTTTATTATTAAATTAAGGCTGCCACTGCCTATATTAGTCCTGCAGTGAAATTTTAATTCTGCAGTTGTACATAACTGATCTGTCATTTTGGTGTCTTTTTATTATCTCTACAGCTGTTGGAGTTCAGATGACTCTGGAGTTTCTTGAATCCAAATTTAGAGCCATTGCTGCACAGGTAAGACCATTCAGATGACACACTGCCATTATTATTTTAGAGATGGGACCAATCTGAACAAATATCAGTCAGAGGCAAAAATCCCATTACATTTTGTGGGAGAACAATAAACAGGAAAATTTCAGAGAGTAATTTCTTTGGGGGAGACATGGAAAAAATGCAAGATGTTTTTTCATGTATAAAATTATTCGAAACGAGTTATTATTATTCGAAAATTATCTGGACCACAGTCCAGCCAGAACTTCTAAAATAAGACCCAGGGGTTTTAATGTGAGGGAGGGTGTGGCAGGAGAAGCAGAGGGGAAAGACGCTGCTGAAGAAGTTACAGTTTTCGGCTTATGAGGACGTTTTTGTCTCAGCCCTGGCAATAACGAGGAAAAGAACTTTAAAGCAAAACCGTGGACTTTTGACCACAGTGAAGTTAGTTTTAGGTTGGATATTGGACATTTGTGCTCCAGAGATTCAGAGACTTTCTCCCGTTTGATCCGATATAGGTAGTCTTGTTACGGGTAGCTGCTCTCTGCCTGCTCTTTCCTCCTGCAGAGGCAGGTTCGCTAAAGGACAATAAATTCCCGAACCAAACACACTGTGTCATGGTGGTATTGTTTTGTGTGTTTTGGTGGAAATGTTTGTGTGTCTGAACAACTGATTTTATGTGTGATCAGCTGGTTTACGGTGTTATTAGATACAGCGCACTGCCTGCATGTAATTCAGAAAGCTGATGTGTGCTTTTCCTTTTCTTTCAGCCATCAGCCATGGTTTATAATTTGTAAATAGTAAAATTATATTTCCTTTTGACCCGCTCAGGCCATTGTGGTCCTTAAATCTGATGTAGTTGCTCTTAAGTTTTATTAACTTTTCCCTGCTCTACCTCAGCAAAAACCTTCTCATTTCTTATGGTCCCATGGCCATTCAGTGAACTGCAGTCAGGTCACATGTAGTCCCGACTCAGCCCCAGTCGGACCTGCTCAGGAGCAAGGACCAAAAAAGTAGGTACTGGTACGGAAAAAACAGTAATGGAAATGCCCTTTAAGCGAGCAGAGTGGAGTCGAGTAGGGCCAAATCGAGCCAGTGGAAAAGGGGCATAAGCCTCACAGACTGTATCAGGTATCAGATTGTATCCCTCCCTATGCTCTCCATCCAACAGGGCCAGACCTCCCTTAACCTGGAAGGTCTTACTATGCAGGTTTACTGAAAGATCTGTTTAAGCGGGTTTGGGAAATGACATGCCTAACCTCTAACAGCCTTCACCCAGACGTCTCACCCTTTTTCAACTGGTGGGTTGGACAACCTAGGAACCCACAGCAGTCATCCTACCCTCAATAGTGTCTTCTTTTAACGGCTGGTCATTTCGCTAATTTTACAACTTGGACTTGGTATATGGGTAAGGTTAATTTTAGCGATTCAGCACAAGCCCCAAGGGCGTTGTTTCAATAAGCGTGGGCTTAAGGCAACCTTTAAAAATCTATCAATATTTTAGATCCATTGCAATAAGACGTTTTACCACCAATGAAAAACCAAAAATAAGGTCACTCAAATAATTAATTGTCCACAATTCATCTAGAATTTTAAATGCTTTCTTTTATTAGTAACGCTTTTGCAGGGGTCAGTAACAGCATAAAATTCATACTCGTACTCGTCGTCTTCCGCTTATCCGGAACCGGGTCGCTGGGGCAGCAGACTCAGCAGAGACACCCAGAGACGTCCCTCTCCCCAGACAGCTCCTCCAGCTCCTCCGAGGGGAGCCCAAGGCGTTCCAAGGCCAGCCGAGAGACATAGTCCCTCCAGCGTGTCCTGGGCCGTGTCCTGGACCTCCTCCCGGTGGGACGTGCCTGGAACACCTCCCGAGGAAGGCATCCAGGAGGCATCCGGTATAGATGCCCGAGCCACCTCAACTGGCTCCTCTCGATGTGGAGGAGCAGCGGCTCTACTCCGAGCCCCTCCCGAATGGCCGAGCTCCTCACCCTATCTCTAAGGGAGTGCCCGGCCACCCTACAGAGGAAGCTTATTTCAGCCGCTTGTATCCGGGATCTCGTTCTTTCGGTCATGACCCAAAGTTCATGGCCATAGGTGAGGGTAGGAACGTAGACCGACCAGTAAATCGAGAGCTTCACTTTTCGGCTCAGCTCTCTCTTCACCACAACGGACCGGCACAGCGCCCCCATTACTTGCGGCAGCCGCACCGATCCATCTGTCGATCTCCCGCTCCATTCTCCCTCACTCGTGAACAAGACCTCGAGATACTTGAACTCCTCCACTTGAGGCAGGAACTCCCCTCCAACCTGAAGAGGACAAGTCACCCTTTTCCAGTTGTGTACCATGGCCTCTGACTTGGAGGAGCTGATCTTCATCCCAGCCGCTTCACACTCGGCTGCGAACCGCCCCAGCGCATGCTGTAGGTCTTGGCTAGAGGGGGCCAGCAGGACCACGTCATCTGCAAAAAGAAGAGACGAAATCCACTGGTCCCCAAACCAGACCCCCTCCGGCCCTTGGCTGCGTCTAGAAATCCTGTCCATAAAAGTTATGAACAGGACCGGTGACAAAGGGCAGCCCTGCCAACATGTCCAACATGCACCGGGAACAGGTCCGGCAATGCGGACCAAACTCCTGCTCCGCTCGTACAGGGACCGGATGGCCCCTAATAAAGGGCCCCCGATTCCATACTCCTGGAGCGCCCCCCACAAGGCATCACGAGGGACACAGTCGAATGCCTTCTCCAGGTCCACAAAACACATGTGAACCGGTTGGGCAAACTCCCATGAGCCCTCGAGTACCCTGCAGAGGGTATAGAGCTGGTCCAGTGTTCCACGGCCGGGACGAAAACCACACTGCTCCTCCTGAAGCCGAGGTTCGACTATTGGCCGGACTCTCCTCTCCAATACCCTGGCGTAGGCCTTACCAGGGAGGCTGAGGATTGTGATCTCCCTGTAGTTGGAACACACCCTCCGGAGGACCATCACCCCGGTCTGCCAGTCCAGAGGCACTGTCCCTGACCACCATGCAATGTTGAAGAGGCGTGTCAACCATGACAGCCCCACAACATCCAGAGATTTTAGGTACTCAGGGCGGATCTCATCCACCCCCGAAGCCTCGCCACCGCGGAGCTCTTTAACCACCTCGGTGACTTCAGCCTCAGAAAGATTCCAACCCCGAGTCCCCAGCCTCTGTTTCCACCAGGGAATGCGTGATGGCAGGATTGAGGAGATCCTCGAAGTACTCCTTCCACCGCCCGATAATGTCCCCAGTCGAGGTCAGCAGCCTCCCACCCCCACTATAAACAGTGTTGGCGAAGCACTGCTTTTCCCTCCTGAGGCGCCGGACGGTTTGCCAGAATCGCTTCGAGGCCGACCGGTAGTCACTCTCCATGGCCTCACCGAACTCCTCCCAGGCCTGAGTTTTTGGCTCTGCCACAGCCCGGGCCGCAGCACGCTTGGCCTCACGGTACCCGTCAGCCGCCTCAGGAGTCCCACAAGCCAACCACAGCCGATAGGACTCCTTCTTCAGCTTGACAGCATCCCTTACTGCCGGTGTCCACCACCGGGTTCTGGGATTGCCGCCGCAACAGGCACTGCAGACCTTACGGCCGCAGCTACGGGCAGCAGCATCGACAATAGATGCGGAGAACATGGTCCACTCGGACTCTATGTCTCCAACATCCCCCGGAATCTGGTCAAAGCTCTCCCGGAGGTGGGAGTTGAATACATCCCTGGTCGAGGGCTCCACCAGGCGTTCCCAGCAGACCCTCACTATGCGCTTGGGCCTGCCAAGTCTGTCCGGCTTTCTCCTCCTCTAGCGGATCCAACTCACCACCAGGTGGTGATCAGTGGACAGCTCAGCCCCTCTCTTCACCTGAGTGTCCAAAACATGTGGCCAAAGGTCTGATGATACGACAACAAAGTCGATCATTGACCTCCTGCCTAGAGTGTCCTGGTGCCAAGTGCACTGATGGACACCCTTATGCTTGAACATGGTGTTCATTATGGACAATCCATGACTAGCACAGAAGTCCAATAACAAAACACCACTCGGATTCAGATCGGGGAGGCCATTCCTCCCGATCACGCCTCTCCAGGTTTCACTGTCGTTTCCCACGTGGGCGTTGAAGTCCCCCAGCAGAATAATGGAGTCCCTGGGAGGGGCACTATCCAGCACCCCCGGCAGGGACACCAAGAAGGCCGGGTACTCCACACTACCGCTCGGCCCGTAGGCCGAAACGACAGTCAGAGACCTATCCCCGACCCGAAGGCGCAGGAATGCGACCCTCTCATCCACCGGGGTAAACCCCAACACAAGACGGCTGAGCTGGGGGGTAACAAGCAAACCCACCTCAGCCCGCCGCCTCTCCCCGTGGGCCACTCCAGAGTAGAAGAGAGTCCAGCCCCTCTCAAGGAGATGGGTTCCAGAACCCACGCTGTGCGTGGAGGCGAGCCCGACTATTTCTAGTCGATATCTCTCGACCTCCCGCACAAGCTCAGGCTCCTTCCCCCCCAGTGACGTAACATTCCACGTCCCTAGAGCCAGCCTAAGCATCCGGGGATCGGGCCACTGAGGTCTCCACCTTCGTCCGTCACCCAATCCACTTTGCACCGGTACCTCACGGTTACCCCTGCAGGTGGTGGGCCCACTGGCGGATGGCCTCACGTCTCTCATTCGGGCTTGGCCCGGCCGGGTCCCTCTAGGAGCAACCCGGCCACCAGGCGCTCTCCGGCGAGTCCCGACCCCAGGCCTGGCTCCAGGGTGGGACCCTGGCTCTGCCGTACCGGGCGACGTCACATGCCTCGATATATTTGTCCTCATGAAGGATTCTTGAACCGCTCTTTGTCTGACCCATCACCTAGAGCCTGTTTGCCATGGGAGACCCTACCAGGGGCATTTAAGCCCCAGACAACATAGCCTCTAGGATCATTTGAACACTCAAACCCCTCCACCACGTTAAGGTGGCGGTTCAAGGAGGGGAGCATAAAATTCAGCAGCACATAATAATTAATAATAGAAATAAATCAATCAACTGTTTCCCTAATACTGAAACTGGTCCATGCACAATCTTCAGTTTTCTTCTTCTAAGCAGACAGGCACTGATGCTCCAGGTTTCGATGGTCTGTCACTGATGTCTTAAGTCAAGTTAAGTCAGACAATGTTGTCCTATGTCTCAAAAGTTAGTAACTTCCAGAGGCTGAAGAGTTAAAGGAAACCCTTGAAGTATAAAAGAGATTGGTTCAAAGCCTGAAACTCGGAGCAATCAGTTGTTCACTAATTTGTCTGGGTAAATATGCAGCAGAGGAAATCAGATTCTCAATTTTGAACCACATTTCTTTTCAGTGCAGATTATCAGCAGGTTGTTTCTCGGGTCCTCTTCTTCATCTGTAGTATCTTTCTCGGTGCGATCTTGCTTGCTGGTCTTCTGCGAGGAAACAACCAACTAGTTTCTCTATTCTTGCCCATTTTATAGAGCTCTTTGTGCTTGTTGGACAGTGATTGTTGCAATGGCTGTTCCATTGGTTACTCTTCACATAAGGTGATCTTTTCCTTGGAATTCCCCAAGTCATGTGCTTCACATTAGACATAAGCCATCATCGCCTAAATCCTGAGTAAGGTGACCAGATGTCCTGATTTGTGTGGGACTGTGCCGCATATTTCACTCCTGTCCTGGTGTCCTTCAAACAGAAACAATGTCTCGCATTTGACTGGGTCAAATTCTGATAGGTCAAAAAAATATTTCACAGGAGCTTTTCTGAAATATAAAGGAAGCAGAACTGCAGTCATCATCACAGAGCCACATCAGCTGTCAATCAAAATACGCATTAGCTCAGATTAACAGTGTTAAACTTTAAAAGCTTGTAAAGTATTTTTTCAACTTGTGCTAATTTATTGTTGTGCACAGGCAAAGCAGAGATTGGTGAATTTATTGTGAGATCTTTGTTAAATTTAAATTTATGACGTCATCTTAGTGTTGCTAATGTGTCCCACAATGTCCCTCATAAGCATCCTTGTTGTCCCGCATTCAGTTTTTGATATCTGGTCACACTAGTCCTGAGCCGTGTGCTGACCTCTCCTCTGACCTGCGCGCTCTCCTCAGTCATCAGCCTTGTACTGTAAGCCAAGACTGTCACTTTCCCAGTTGCTCAGCATCCACTCTACTCCTGTCTCCCTCAACATTACATTTCCTCTTAAACAGGGGCTTTAACTCTTACAACATTGTTGCTGCTCAAACGTTTAGTTACAGCATTTACTTCACTTACAGTTTAAAACCACTAATTCAACTTCATCCTTATTCATACATCACAAGTGATTATCAGTACTTTTCTTCCACATATAGTTGATTAACAAAATCACTTATTATAAAAAATCAAACCCTATTGCATTTCTGTTTATTAATCATAAATGTAGAAATTATAATTCCATCCACAATTATTGATATATGTTTAACCAGATTTTTAAAGAAATCATCCTTCATTGTCTTTTTCATCATATGTCATTTTTTTAGTCTAAATCATAGCGATACACTTCTGCAAAAGAAAAGAGAACGACTCCGAATGGACCTCAAAGACTTCACAGCCTCAGAATGTGAATATTTAATCCAATTTCAATTCAATTCAATTCAGTTTATTTATATAGCGCCAATTCACAACACATGTCGTCTCAAGGCACTTCACAAAAGTCAGGTACATACATTCCAATTAATCTTAATCATTGAACAGTGCAGCCAGATTCTGTTATTTATTCGATTTGGATAAAAAGTTTTTCTATCTAAGGAAACCCAGCAGATTGCATCGAGTCAGTGACTTGTAGCATTCCCTCCTCCCGGATGAACATGTAGAGACAGTGGACAGTCACTGGCGTTGACTTTGCAGCAATCCCTCATACTGAGCATGCATGTAGCGACAGTGGAGAGGAAAAACTCCCTTTTAACAGGAAGAAACCTCCAGCAGCACCAGGCTCAGTGTGAGCGGCCATCTGCCACGACCGACTGGGGGTTAGAGAGAACAGAGCAGAGACACAAAGAGAACAAAGAAGCACTTATCCAGGAGTACTTTCTATGGGAAGGACAAGGTAAATGTTAATGGATGTAGCTCCTTTAGTCGTTTCACCTAGAAAGAAAGAACAGATAAACTCTGAGCCAGTTTTCAAGTTTAGAGTCTGAAAGAGAGCACATAGTTAGTTACAGTAGAAGCTCAGTCAGTAGCTATGTCTAGGAGAGAGAAAGGGTTAAACACTGAAAGACAGGGCCAAGTGGATCATCGGTAGAGGGTGAGCATTAAGTTGTTGCCAGCAGAAGCTTGGAGGATTCCCCTGTGCAGAAAGGTGTTACAGGTAGACAGTGTCAGGCCAGGTGTAGCTTCTAGGAAGAGAAAAGAGAGAGAACAAAGTCAGCAGATCCGTCATCACCGGCCTCCCAGACTTTGTCTTTGCCTACGTCGCCGGCCTTCTAGACTTCGTCAGGGTCCCCACAGACCTCCTTGGTCTCCCAACTGATCTGTGTGTCGGCTCGGGCCTCCCTCCTCGTCGTCCTTCTGAACTCTGGGGCTCGCCGGGAAGTCTTTCCGGTCGTCGTCCAGGACTGCAGGGGTGAACCTTTGAGTCATCCGCCCGGACTCCGTTTTCTTTCTATTCTGTTTCATCACATAAAAAATGGTCAACCCGAACTGTTTTCAACAAATTTTATGCTTATTATTTATGTCCTATTTTATTGTCATGTATATGGAACCTTAGACAGTGCTGACACCAAAAAAGTGCCACGGAGACTGTCCTGAGAATCTGAATACATAAAATAAATTGCATTTGCGGATGTAACCTCTTTGAACAAGTGCTCCAAGGTTATGTCTTTGCCTACTGTGGAGGTACGATATGCCCCCTGGCCCTCTAGTATCAGCACTATATAACATAAGCAGCGTAGATCTGTGCTGTCAAGGGAAAACATAAGTTGGCCATTCAGCTTAATAGATAGGGACAAAGATTGCAGTTAACATGTTTATAGACACAATACGTTCAAGGACAGTTGTTTTTACTGCAATTTCCAATGCATTGCAGGGTGTTCATATCCATTTTCATTTGTCTTTTTGAAAGTAAACCTCTATTGTTTTAGATGTGATCAGTGTCAAATTTTAGAGGTGCAATTTTCATTCTTGCAGTATTGCAGATTGTAGAAAAGTAAGTAAAGACATGTTAGTTACAGTAGAAGCTCAGTCAGTAGCTATGTCTAGGAGAGAGAAAGGGTTAAACACTGAAAGACAGGGCCAAGTGGATCATCGGTAGAGGGTGAGCATTAAGTTGTTGCCAGCAGAAGCTTGGAGGATTCCCCTGTGCAGAAAGGTGTTACAGGTAGACAGTGTCAGGCCAGGTGTAGCTTCTAGGAAGAGAAAAGAGAGAGAACAAAGTTAAAAGCTGAAATAACAGCAAATAATGCAAAATTGAAGAGTAGTGTGAGAAAGTAGTGAAGAGGGTGAAAGTGGTCATTATGTCCTCCAGCAGCCTAAGCCTATAGCAGCATAACTGCAGAGATAGCTCAGGATAACCTAAGCCACTCTAACTATAAGCTTTATCAAAAAGGAAAGTTTTAAACCTAGCCTTAAAAGTAGACAGTTTGTCCATCTAGAGCCCACTGATGGCCATTGTTATACTAAAAACCACAACGATTGGGATACCTCTCTCTGTCAGATTGACCATAACCATTGGAAAAGAGAGGGGGTCATACAGGTAGCAGAAATGGAGGGTGTGTTTGCACCTCAACCATAAAATGAGCAGGTTTAGGCTAAACCTGACTCCCCCTTACTCCATCCAACAAGGGAGAAGAAGACGGAGCTAAAATAAGGAAGATAGCTCAGGATAACCTAAGCCACTCTAACTATAAGCTTTATCAAAAAGGAAAGTTTTAAGCCTAGCCTTAAAAGTAGACAGGGTGTCCGCCTCACGGACTAAAACTGGGAGCTGGTTCCACAGGAGAGGAGACTGATAACTAAAGGATCTGCCTCCCATTCTACTTCTAGAGACTCTTGGAACCACCAGTAAACCTGCGGTCTGAGAACGAAGTGCTCTGTTAGGAACGTATGGAACAATCAGATCTCTGATGTATGATGGAGCTAAATCATTAAGGGCTTTATATGTGAGGAGGAGAATTTTAAGTTCTATTCTGGATTTAACAGGGAGCCAATGAAGGGACGCTAAAGTAGGGGAAATATGATCTCTCTTTTTAATTTTCATCAGAACTCTTGCTGCAGCATTTTGAATCAGCTGAAGGCTTTTAACTGCATTTTGAGGACATCCTGATAGTAAAGAATTACAATAGTCCAGCCTTGAAGTAACAAATGCATGGACTAGTTTTTCAGCATCGATCCTGGACAGGATATTTCTAATTTTGGCAATGTTCCGGAGATGAAAAAAGGAAATCCTAGAAACCTGTTTAATATGGGATTTAAATGACATGTCCTGGTCAAAAATAACACCAAGGTTTTTTACTTTATTATCGGAGGTCAATTTAATGCCATCCATGTTGAGTGATTGACTAAGCAGTTTCTTTTTTAAAGACTCCGGTCCAAAGACGACAACTTCTGTCTTGTCTGAATTTAGAAGCAGAAAATTTAAAAGTCACCCAAGTTTTTATGTCTTGAAGACATGCTTGTAGTCTATCTAACTGGTTTGGGCTCATCAGGATTTATGGATAAGTAAAGCTGAGTGTCATCAGCGTAACAGGGGAAAATTTATTCTATGCTGCCTGATAATTTTACCTATTGGAAGCATATATATAGTAAAGAGAATTGGCCAAGTACTGAACCCTGTGGTACTCCACAATTAACCCTGGAGTTTAAAGCTGATTTATCATTTACATGAACAAAACTGGAATCTGTCAGACAAATAAGATTTAAACCAGCCTAGTGCTGTTCCCCTGATCCCTACAGCATATTCCAGCCTTTCTAAGAGAATATTATGATCGACTGTATCAAATGCAGCACTGAGATCTAACAGAACCAGTACAGACACAAGTCCATTATCTGAGGCTAGAAGAATAACATTAGTGACTTTCAGCAGAGCTGTTTCAGTGCTATGATGAGCTCTGAAACCTGACTGAAACTCTTCAAACAGGTCATTGCTGTGTAAATGCTCACACATTTGATTAGCAACTATTTTCTCAAGAATTTTAGATAAGAAGGGAAGATTGGATATCGGTCTGTAAATTATTAACGCATCTCGATCAAGCAAAGGTTTCTTAAGCAAAGGTTTAATTACAGCTACCTTAAAAGCTTGTGGTAGATACCCATTTACTAAAGATAAATTAATCATATCTAAAATGGGGCTGGTAATCAGAGGGAACACTTCCTTAAATAATTTGGTTGGGATTGGGTCTAACATACAAGTTGAAGGTTTAGATGAAGCTAATATTTCTGATAACTCAGGAAGCTCCACAGGATCAAAGCAGTCTAAGCACAGATCAGGTTCTACAGTTACTTCCAATGTTGTCTCACTTTTGAGGATGAAGTAATCATCTTCGGGAGTATGTCAAAGATTTTCTTCTTAATAGAATCAATTTTATTTTGGAAGAATCCCATAAAGTCATGACTGCTGAGAGCTAAGGGAATGGATGGCTCAACAGAGCTATGACTCTGTGTAAGTTTAGCAACTGTACTAAAGAGAAACCTAGGATTATTCTTGTTCTCTTCTATTAAGGATGAGAAATAAGCTGTTCTAGCTTGTTGAAGTGTCTTTTTATACAACAGTAGGCTATTTTTCCAGATTAAGTAGGAATCCTCTAGGTGTGTAGAGCGCCATTTTCACTCCAATTTTCTAACATTGTGCTTTAAAGTACGCAGCTCTGAATTAAACAGGGGGCCTGCCTTTATGAATAATTACCTTCTTTTCAAGGGGGCTGCATTGTCTAATGCACACGCAATGATGAAGTAACACTCTGAACAAGAGAATCAATTTTTGAAGGGGGAAAAAACAAAATTATTGCCCTCCACTCTGTTTTTCTGTGATAATGAGGAAATTAAAAGTGGAACAGATTCTTTAAAGGTTGTTACAGCATCGTCTGATAATGATCTACTATAATGAAATTTTTTTTCAGGGGTGGAGTACTCTGTTAAATTAAAACTCAAAGGTTATTAAAAAATGGTCAGACAGCACACGGGTTGTGAGAAAAAAATTGTTATGTCTTTACACTCAAAGCCATATGTCAGCACAAGGTCCAGAGAATGAAGACAAAACGTGGGTAGGTTTGTTAATGTTTTGAGTAAAGCCAATTGAGTCTAAGATACCATTAAAAGGCTATATTTAAGCTATCACTTTCAGTGTCAACAGAATGTTAAAATCCCCCACTATAATAACTTTATCTGTATTTAACACTAAATCAGATAAAAGGTCTGAAAACTGATCTAAAAATTGAGAGTAAGGGCCTGGTGGACGGTACAAAACAACAAAAAGAAGTGGTTTTAGTGCTTTGCAATTTGGATGAGGAAAACTGAGGATTAAATATTCAAAAGAGTTCTAGCTATTGATTGGTCTGGGACTAATCAATAAATCGGACTGAAAGATGGTTGCTACTCCTCCTCCTCGCCCAGTATTTCGAGGAATGTGAAAATTTAAATAATTAGTAGGAGTTGACTCATTTATAGTAACATAATCCTCTTGCTGCAGCCAGGTTTCTGTGAGGCAAAATAAATCAATCTGATTGTCACAAATCAGGTCACTAACTAGCAAAGTCTTTGAAGAGAAAGATCTTATGTTCAGTAAGCAACATTTTGTTGTTTTATTTTTATTTTTAGTCTGAGTTGTGTTTATTTTTATTAGATTTTCCTGATTTCCTCTTTTTAGATAATTTTTTAATCTATTCAATTTTGGCTGTGGGCGAGACACTATCTTAATAGGGTAATGAGTGGGTAGCAGTACAGAAGCTGCAGAGAGGAGTGTTAAACTATGACCCTGCTTCCTGGTCTGAACCCTGGGTTGTCAAAGTTTTGGAGAACTAATACATTCGGCCAGATTCCTAGAAAGAAGAGCTGCTCCATCCAAACTGGGATGGATGCCGTCTCTCCGGATCAGACCAGGTGTTCCCCAAAATGTTCGCCAGTTATCAATGTAACCCACATTGTTTTCTGGACACCACCTAGACAGCCAGCGGTTGAATGACAGCATGCGGCTAAACATGTTGTCACTGGTCAAATCAGGGAGGGGACCAGAGAAAATTACGGAGTCCGAAATTGTTTTGGCAAACTTACACACCGAAGCAACACTAACTTTAGTGACCTCCGATTGACGTAACCTGGTGTCATTACCGCCAGCGTGAATAACAATCTTACTGTATTTCGCTTATCCTTACCCAGCATTTCAGGATGATTTGTGCCCCCTTTCGGGCCCGGCAGACTTTTGACTATGGCGCTGGTTTTAGTCCCCACTTTTTGATAGGGAGTTGAAATTCCCAGAGTTGGTTTCTCAGGGGGTTCGCTGAGCGGGAAAATCTATTAGAAACCAGACGGTTGGGGTGCCTGTGGGCTGAGACCCGGACTATGTTTCCTCGTCCCGTCCCCCAGCCAGCCTGAGGCCGCGGCTGGCGGGCTCTGCTAGAGGGCTGTAGGGGGGGCTACCCCCGGTGCTCCCCTGGCTAAGGGGGCCCCGGCTATCTGCTGGTTTTCAACAGCGCGGAGCCCGGGCTCCAAACCGACACCCCCCCCCTCCAAAGCTACAAAAATGCTACATTTTTTACCAAAAACCTTATCACTAAAGGAGGCAGAGGGGTAATGAACATTGACGAGAAGGAGGGACTCAGAGAGAGAAACAGCAGAACGGGAGCCATGGTGGAGCTAAAGCTAACCCAAGCTAGGAACCCCTTAACACTAGAAAAAACCGTGTAAAACACGGAGAGTCGCCAAACATTAAATACAGCAACAGAAAGTATGTGTTTTAACGTGCTTATGTATTAGAAGAAGTAAGAGATATCACAGTAGAGAGAAATCAGATCAAACGAGAGAGCCTTCACACACCAAACAATCCACCAAGTGCAAAACAGAAAGTGACGAATATGCCTTACCACGCCTCCAGCATGCGCGCTTACCTCCAAAATCGAAATATACTGATTTATAGATTTTGACTGTGAGGGTTTAATTAATTTCTGCATGGATACATGGAAGAATCTCACCTCATTTTGACACAGGTGATTATCCTTTCATTTACACCAAACATCTGTCTAAAGAACATTATTCCAGAAGTCCTGCTCTTTCTCTACATTCTCTCTGGCAAACGTTAGTCAGGCCTTTGTGTTTTTCTTAGCAATTAAAGTTTTCCTTGCATATCTTCCACGGATGTTATACTTGTGCAGTCTTTGAATGTAGAGATGCACCTTTATATCAAAATCAGAATAGAATCAGAATGAGCTTTATTGGGCGAGATTGTGTACACAAACGAAGGATTTGACTTCAGTTTCACACACTCACAGCGTAGAGACATTAAATATAGGTATATCAACTCTAACAGGAGGTTGCTGTAAGTTTCATGGATACATTTTAGGGTTTTTCTAGACTTCTTTTAAGGTCTAGGGCCTTTTGTGGGGGTGAACCGGCTTGGATGTCTAGATGTGGTTATGTTGGCAGATGTTTTAAATTTCTGTCAGTTCTAGGTTATTTTTCAGACAGTTGAATGTCGGATTTCAAGTTCTTTTAAAAGCTTTAAAATCTAGAGGCCTCAGACAGCTCTTTCCCACTCATCCTGGTGTTCATTCTCACTTTAACAGTCTGCTGAACACCAAACTATGTGTCTGAGGTTTAAACAGGAAACTCGTTATTTGCTGAGTTAAATGCTGAGAAACAGTGTATTAATAATATGAAGGCAATGTGATACGCCTGTGTGAAATAGGGTTAGCCATTTTTAGTGGGAATAAATGGTGGGGGTGTAATTGTAATTCCCTTGTACAGAAAATTTTAAAAGGTTGTTTCATCAGTTTTTATTGTGTAATTATATCTCTTATTATTTTTTATATTATTGTTAAATATCCAAATGTCTAAAAAACAGATGACTATTTATTTATTAATTTAATTTATTTATTAATATTTGGCAATAGATCAATAGAAATCTAAATGGATTTTCAATTTATAAATGTAGATTTTGTCCTCACTGGAGTACATTTGCCAATATATTTAGGCTTTTCCTTAACAAGCATAAGAAAGGATAAATGCTATATTAAGACATATTTGCATAGTAGGAATTAGTAGGAACTGATGATGTATTGGCTTCTTGAAGTAGCGTATATTTAGATGCACAATCTTTAGATGTACAATGTTAGTGTGGATTATTAAAACTTTAAGGTGCCATTTTCAGCAAAATGAATTTGTCAAGAAAGGTTTGTCAAATGTGATACAGTTTTCATTACTTTCCACCATGCCTCCATAAACAACCTGAGGAAAGAGATGGACTTAACTAAAAGCACAGCTTCATTGTTTGTACAAAAATCATTTAAAGTGAAGTATTTTACCTTTACCTTTTAAACTGGTCTGAAACAAAAACTATCATTATTTGGAAGACATAAAGACATTTCTAAACCTCAGGAGCTACCTCGCTCTGTTATCAAATTAAGCCCTTTATTAATAACTTTATTCATTTTTTCCAGTGGTGAATTATTTTTTTCCCTTGTAGAATATTGAAGTTCGAGTTTATTGTGGCGACTTTAATGAGAAATGCTAAATGTAATGTTAAAAAGTTTTAATGATGAATGTTTGTGCAGTGCAGCAAATGTAGTTTCAAATGATAAGCTCAACTCTGCAGTGGAAATGTTTTTTTCATATACATTTTCTCTCTTTTTCCTTTTTTTAATTCTCAAACTTTTCTTTTTAAGATTAGACAAAGATAACCATGAAAATTTCAATAGTAGTTTTCAATCAAGGAACTTTATTATCAAGGGAATAAAGCCATCCAAGCGAACCTGTCCCTATGTGAAAACTTAATTTGACTCTAAACATCATAACTGGTTGTGCAACCTTTGGGGTAGCAACCTTTTGCATTTACAGGTAATTAGTCTCTTACATGGAGGAATCTTTGTCCACTCTTCTTTGCAAAATTATTTTAACGTAGCCACACTGAAGGGTTATGGAGCATAAACAGCCTGTTTAAGGTCATATTACAGTATCTGGATGGGTTTCAATTCTGGACTTTGACCAGGCCGCTCCAAAACCGACATTTTGTATTTTAAGCCACCCAGAGGTAGACTTCCTGTTGTGCTTCGGATCATTGTCTTGCTGCACAGCCCACGTGCTCTGGAGCTTATGATCTGGAACCTATGGTTGGGCATTATGTCTGGTAGAAAGCAGATTTTATGATTCCATGAACTACTCCAAGTTGCCGAGCTCCTGAAGCAGTAAAGCAGCCCCAGACCATCACACTCTCACCACTGTGTTTGACATATTGCATTGTTTTTTTTTTTTTTCCTGAACTGCTGTGTTAGTTCAAAGCCAGATCTTATGGGACATACTATCCGAAAAGTTTCCCACTTTTGTCCTTCGGTCCAAAGAAAATTTTCTTACAGGTCTTAGGGTTCATTAGAACGTTTTAAATCAATTTCCCAGTCTCATCCTTATTGCTAAATCATGAACTCTGACCTTAACTGAGGCTAATGGGGCCTTTAGTGCTTTAAATGTTCTGGATTATTTTGTGACTTTCTAGATTAGTCTACGATGTGCTCCTGAAATAAATTTTAATAGTCCAGCCTCTTTTGGGAGGGTTCACCCCATTCTATTTTTTTCTGCATTAAAGGATAATGGGTCTCAGTGTGGTTTGCTGGAGTCCCAAAGCCTTGGAAATGGCTTTGTAACCCTTTCCAGACTGTTAGATGTCAGTGACTTTAGCATCTGTTCTGGGATTTCTTTAGATCAGGGCATGATGTGTTGCTTTTGGTTTACTTCATGTTGTCAGGCAGGTTCAATTAAAGTGATTTCTTGATTCTACAAGTCAGGCCATTATCATGCCTGGGTGTGGCTAGTAAAATAAAAAAAAAATCATATTGGTTAAGTTGTGTTAAATTTAAATGTAGTAATTATTTTCACCTTCTTAACATTTTGTCCCCAAGAAGCTCCGATGTTGGCATTGTGGTTTAAAGACTTTAGTTTTCTGATGGATCAATAAAGAGTTTAATTTTAATGTTAATAAAATGTCCACTGAGTGTTTCTACTAATATATATGGCCGTTATTATGCTAAATCTTGAAATCAAATTATTTGCTAATCTACTAAAAGCATTTTTTCTACCTCATTAGCTGATAATTATAATAGCATTTAGACTTAGTTTAGCCTAATGTACTGTTTCATCTCACTGCTCTCACCAATAGAGAAGTGCTTAAAATAGCTATAAGACCATGTGTAAAGATGAAATTTCGTCATTAAAACTGTTTCATGACATTCATGTTGTGCAGTGAGTTGCGGAAATGGTCCGAAGTGAAAAATGTGAGTAACCTTCCACACCTTCAAGAGAACTGTGAAAACCTGCCTAATTTACCGTAATGCTTTTTGCAGTAGCAGGTGTTTGATGGTTCAGTCCCTCTCCTCCTCTGCTCCCATGGCTGTAAATGACAGCAGTTAAAAGGCCATTTGGAGCTTCTGGCTAGCTATTGGGTGATGGATGGCTACTGCAGTGTGGCTCTGTGTGTGGGTGAGTTTATGTTTGTGTGTCAGGGCATGCGTTTTTCTGTATGCATACATTGGTGTGTGTTAGAGATGTGAAAAAGGCAGTGTTTTATCTGTGTCTTAGTGTTAATGTGTCAGATTAACAGTGAACATATGCTCTACAATCTGTGCCAATGTGGTCATTATGTCCATCTTCACATGTTTAGTTCAACAGTATAATGTAGTAGATTTGTTTTCTGCTTAATTTGTCTGATACAGAAACTTATTTTCATTCTTCATTATTCTTGTCCCCTTTTCTTCCTAATTTTCCACCATTTTATTCTAATTATCAGTTTCCTTCTTTCTCATTTTCAACCCTTCCCTCATTTCCTATCTTCCATCCCCTTTTTCTCCCTAAACCAGCTTACATAATTAACTTATCCTCCTGTCATGTATTTCCATCACGGGTTAGGGTCATTATGTTACTGCACATACAGTCATTCCCAATATACAGAGCAACCATCAGGCATAAATGAGACAGCCAGTTTGCATCCACAGTGTCTTGAAAAAGTATTCCCATCTCAATATTTGCCATTTTGTGATGTTAAAACCACAAAACTTCATCTTTTTTGCTGTAATTTTTTGTCATAGACTAATACAAAGTAGAACATGATTGGGAAGTTGAAAGAAAATTATACATGGTTTTCAATGTTTTTGCAATTAAAATCTAAAGAAAAGTGATTGTGTTTGTGTTCAGCCCCCCTCAGTCAGCAGTTTTACCTGCAAGTTATTGAAGGTATGCGTCAGCTCTACCAGGGTTGTCCAGATAATAGTTTGACAAAATCGATCCTAAGTTATTAATTATTTAAAGACACTAATTAGGGCTGCATTAGGAAAACATGCAATGCACAATCATTTTAGCTAATATTGTGATGATATTGTGACTTGCCATAAATAAACAAATTTAATGAACAAACTAAACAGATCCAACTCTATCCAGCTGCTGTAAACAATTTAAATTCACTATTTCGATCTGAACAACATGCTTCATTGAAAAATGTGCATATGGCTACATCTGCTGTTTTCACACAGAAACAACTTAATTTTTTCTGAAGAATTAAAAAATAAGCATCACCAAATACATTTCTGTTATAGGGAGCCTGAATGCATTGTGTTTATATAATTAGTAATTTTATTTCCCCTGAACAATGTGAGTCAGTATTGTGAAAGGTGTTGTTTCTCCTCCTGATCCGTCCAGTCTGGAGAAGTCAGTGGTCATGTTAAACAGGTTGTGGGTTTTTGAGGTTCACAGTCCAGTTCAGTAGGTCCTTGGCCTTTTCTTCAATGCAACTGAATTCATTTGCATCGTGGACCAGTGTGGGTCATTCACTATCAAAAGCACTTCATGTTTTTATCTCACAAAGTTAAATTCATAAGATCCAGCCTTTGATCAGTCACTCAGCAAACCTTCCACACAGTGTGTTGTAGAGTTATCTGGCAGAGGTCAGATTCTCTGAAGTCATGTAACACTGAGCTCAAATCTCACAACAAAAATCAGAACTGATTAAATAACCTACAGTTTAGAGACCTGGATCCTATCCAAAGTTTTGTGTCTGCAAAGACTACTTTAGCAAAATCCTTTTCTAAAATAGTTTGTTAGCCATTTTTCATACTAAAAAATGAGATGCTGGTTTGAAAACCTTAGCAATTTTGTTTTACATGGACATTCATCATTTGCCAACTTCCCCTGGATCTTTATTGGACTGAAATTGAGTGCCAATCATTTCACATCTCAAATCTTGATGAGGCTCAACCATGGTGTGATTTCTGGCTCCTTTAACATCGCTTGCACTTTTTTTAGGTCATAACCTTTTTCCTTCAGTTTCAATGTTTGTGTTCAGTTGCTCCCAGTTTCCAATTAAAATCAATGAAATATTTGCTTCCATGGAGCACTATAGACTCTGGAACCCTGTCAGTCATGACCTCTTTAAATGCAATCAGAATTTTTTGATTAAACTGAATTGCAGCAGATTTCAGACAAGTTAAACAAAAACATTTCACATGACATGACATTTTTTTTTTGAAAATTATCCTTCAATCGGTTTGACTTTTTGGAAGAGTCCAGGGACCATTTTGCTTTAACCAACCACAGAGACTTCTGCAATTTTCCTATTCCAGCTTTCCCCTGTTTTGAAAAGGTTATCAATATCTAAGTTTCTAGGTTACTTAACATTTCTAGAGTTTTCCATATAAAGTTGGACTAACGTTCAAGCGACGCCTCCCACAACGTGTCAAGCGACGCCTCCCACAACGTGTCAAGCGACGCCTCCCACAACGTGTCAAGCGACGCCTCCCACAACGTGTCAAGCGACGCCTCCCGACACGTGTCAAGCGACGCCTCCCCACATAACGTGTCAAGCGACGCCTGCCCACAACGTGTCAAGCGACGCCTCCCCCAACGGTGTCAAGCGACGCCTCCCCACAAAACGGTTCAAGCGACGCCTCCCACAACGTGTCAAGCGACGCCTCCCCCACGATGTCAAGCGACGCCTCCACAACGTGTCAAGGCGACGCCTCCCACAACGTGTCAAGCGACCCCCCACAACGTGTCAAGCGACGCCTCCCCAACGTGTCAAGCGACGCCATCCCACAAACGTGTCAAGCGACGCCTCCCAAACGTGTCAAGCGACGCCTCCCACAACGTGTCAAGCGACGCCTCCCCACAACGTGTCAAGCGACCGCCTCCCACAACGTCAAGCGACGCCTCCCACAACGTGTCAAGCGACGCCTCCCACAACGTGTGCAAGCGAACCCGTCCACAACGTGTCAAGCGACGCCTCCCACAACGGTGTCAAGCGACGCCCTCCCACAACGTGTCAAGCGAACGCCTCCCACAACGGTGTCAAGCGACGCCTCCCACAACGTGTCAAGCGACGCCTCCACACAACGTGTCAAGCGACGCCTCCCACAACGTGTCAAGAGCGACGCCTCCCACAACGTGTCCAAGCAAGCGCGCCTCCCACAACGTGTCAGCGACCCTTCCCACAACGTGTCAAGCGGACGCACTCCCACAACGTGTCAAGGCGACGCCATTCCCACAACGTGTCAAGCCGACGCCTCCCACCAACGTGTCAAGCGACGCCTCCCACAACGTGTCAAGCGACGCTCTCCCACAACGTGCCAGCGACGCCTCCCACAACGTGTCAAGGCGACGCCTGCCCAACAAACTGTCAAGGCGACGCCTCCCACAACGTGTCCAAGCGACGCCTCCCACAACGTGTCAAGCGACGCCTCTCCACAACGTGTTCCAAGCGAACGCCGTCCCACAACGTGTCAAGCGACGCCACTCCCACAACGTGTCAAGCGACGCCTCCACAACGTGTCAAGCGACGCCTCTCCCAACGTGTCAGCGACGCCGTCCCACAACGTGTCAAGCGACGCCTCCCAGCAACGTGTCAAGCGACGCCTCACCACAACGTGTCAGAGCGACGCCTCCCACAACGTGTCAAGCGACGCCTCCCACACGTGTCAAGCGACGCCTCCCACAACGTGTCAAGCGACGCCTCCACACAACGTGTCAAGCGACGCCTCCCACAAATTTCAAGACGACGACCTCCCCAAACGTGTCAAGCCGACCCACGAAAGTCCCACACGTGTCAAGCGACGCCTCCCACAACCGTGTCAAGCGACGCCTCCCACAACGTGTCAAGCGACGCCCTCCCACAACGTGTTCAAGCGACGCCTCCCCACAACGTGTCAAGCGACGCCTCCCACAACGTGTCAAGCGACGCCTTCCCCACAACGTGTCAAGCGACGCCTCCCACAACGTGTCAAGCGACGCCTCCCACAACGTGTCAAGCGACGCCTCCCACAACGTGTCAAGCGACGCCTCCCACAACGTGTCATCCTGATTTTTAAATAAAATCTCTGAATTAGATTCATTAGCATACTAAGACTGTTTTCTGTTAAAGGTTTTTTGATGTCGGAGCCACAATCCAGGAGTGTGGGGTCACATGACAGGCGCTGTGGAGATGTTGCTACAGAGGGGTGCTTTAGGAATGTATCTGTTTCATACAAAGCCAAACAGTGAATCAGTCATCCTAAATCTGGGAGCCAACATGCTTCATTTTCCCAGGTTTACTTAATCTGCTGCAGCTGCAAACATTCAGGCTGAAGATGAAGGTGAACTCTATAATCTGCAGGTTTCAACTGCAGCTTCCCTCAGGTTTCCTGGGCTGTTAATGCTCAGATTCCTGCTTCAGGATGCAGAGACTAGCACACTAAAATATATTTTACAACATGGCATCATTAATTTCAGAGTTTTTACAAACAATCTTGGGCTGCACAGTGGTGCTGTTAGCACTGTTGCCTTGCAGCCTTCCTTTTCCAGAAAATGCTGATGGACTTAGGAAGACAGGTCAGTTGGACTGTGTGATCTGGAGCAGGTCAGGTTTTTAGCATTGGTTACCATGGCAATGTAATGTGGAAGGAAATGATCATTCTTTGACACTGTGGCCAAAACAAACAAGGTGCAAAAAGCTACTCGGAAACAAACCATACTACATTTAAGGAGAAAGCTTATTCATCCCATTAACAAACATCCTTTTTTACAGTGACATCATTCATACAGGAAACCTCTGAGTGGTTTTACAGTCAGAACTTCACTAGAGCAAGGTTGCTAATCTTTGACGGTGTAGCAACCTACCAGAAATAGTCTTTTTTTTTTTTTCTTATTTAAATCTGGGCAGCTGTAGAGATATCTGCTATAAATTCACTGAAAACTGTTACTTCAAATTAAAATGTTTTGCATTTTTTGCAATGGTAAAATAAAATGGAAACAATAAGCACAATGATACAGAAGTGAAAAAAAGTTAAAATCAATGTAAAAAAAACAAAAAGATTCAAATGGGTTGCCAGTTTACAAATTGTTTTAAAATCAATTTTATAAAAAAGTAACTAAATTTTTTTTAAATTGAAATTAATACAAAAGAAGAAAAACAAGTAAAACATTTTACCTTACACATTCTACATTTTGCCAACTGTCTGATTATAACAATAACGTGATCCTAAATTATTTATGGTTACTTCATATTTAAATATTTTTAAATAAATCTCATTTCCTCATAGAAACCTCTTTGGCCAAATGTTATAACCTTAATTTTTTCACCTTTAATCAGATCCGTTTCCTTCTTGATTCCAAATGTAAGCCCGCTGCTGCAGACTCCAACCTCTAGTTTGAAGACAAAACATGCAAGGCATTTTTTTATCATTATTTTTTAGACGAGCTGTGGCCACGGCTGGATGAAATTCGTTTATTGCTCCATGAATGTGCATCTCGCCCCCACTCAGGGCCAGCCGTGCACCGCCGGCCTCATCCTAAACGTGGTTCTGATCAGATCTGATCAGTTTCCGCTCAGCTTGCTCTCCCACAGCGTGAACACAAAGAGGCAGCAGCATACATTTCCTCTCTGCACTTTTCGGAGGATGATCATGGATTATAAAATGGTTTATATTAATGGTGCTCAACTTTACTAATTGTCTGCGCATCACAATAGACAGACGTATTTCATAGAAAGCATTTTAGATTTCTTTTAAAGCAAAATTGTTATTCAGTACTTTATGTACAGATTTTGCAGCTAAAGAAATCAACTGTCTAAATCAATACAACAGATTGTTAAAAACCGCTTTCATCCAAAGAGTGAACATGTAACTCCATTTAAACACCCTCTCCCATTTAGACGATTGTGACCATGTTACTTTCTGCAACACTTTAACAAGGGTGGGACTCTAACTTTACTTGTTTGGGGTTGTTTGGAGTAGTTGTGAATTGTTAGTATCTTACTTGCAGTAGAGTGATCTCCGGTTGAAAAATCAGGGAAGAATTCTCATGGTGGAGTCATGCTAATGGATGCTGAGAGTCAAGCTAAAAGCTAATCAGGGTTAAGCTAGCAGAAACCCACAATCAAGCTAAAAGCTTATCAGAGCTAAACTTATGGATACTCAGAGTCAAGCTGACACAGGGCTCTAAAATCCCATGCATTAACCATTAACCATATAACATGCATTTCATGAAGTGCACACGCCACACTTTGCATTTCTCACGCTAAAACACTAGCATGCATGCACAGGGGCCCTTTTTGAAGAGGAACCAATGCCTTTTTGAAAGGGAACCAATGTGCAGCACAATTTTTCCCACATGGACTGGAGCACAGTAGGAGGCATGGCGGCAAGTGGTGCCAAACGTTTCCTCTTTACATCCACAAACAGAAACTCGGCTACGGCAGTGCAAACATGATTCTGTGTTGTAATATTTGCAGACAAAGAGAGCAAAGGTCAAACCGGCAGTTGTTATGATCCAGCATAATGTGCTGTTTGCTGTTGCTAAACGTTTAAGCCCTCTAATGAAAGAGAGATTTCAACAACTGCACAACATTTTTAAATCCCTAAAACAACATGCATCATAAATGAGGCCGTGGCGCCAAAATGTTAAAACAAGCTGGTAATGATGAGGTCCAATCCATATACCTTAATCACCAACGCCTAATGATACAGGTATGATTCACCTTCATTTCTTATTAATATATTATCAAAGTACAGAATTATCTGTACTTTATCTTTTTAGGTTAAGAAAAAACAAATCCTCTTACTGTGATGATTTATGACAACAAGGCGTCTTCTTCACTTCCTGTTTTCACTGTTGCACTTGGTGAATTGTTTGGTGTGTGAAGGCTCTCTCATTTGATCTGATTTCTCTCTACTGTGATATCTCTTACTTGTACTAATACATAAGCACGTTAAAACACATACTTTCTGTTGCTGTATTTAACGTTTGGGGACTCTCCGTGTCTTACACGGTTTTTCTAGTAGTGGTAAGGAGTCGCTTGCTTAGCGTTAGCTTTAGCTCCACCATGGCTACCCGTTCTGCTGTTAATCTCTCTGAGTCTCCCCCTCTCTCCTGCTCTCTGTTTCAGATGTTCAGTTACTCCTCTGCCTCCTTTAGTGATAATGGTACGTGTAATAAATGTAGCATTTTTTGTAGCTTTGGAGGGCCGAGGGGTGTCGGAATTTGAGGCCCGGCTTCACGCACTGTTGAAAAACCAGCAGATAGCCGAGGCCCCTTTAGCCAGCGCTGACTCCACCGAGGGTAAGTCTCCCTGTAGCAGTCCTCCAGCAGAGCCCGCGCAGCCGGGGCCTCAAGGCCGGGCTGGGTGACGGTACGTAGAAAGCATAGTCCTAGATCCCAGCCCACAGGTCACCACCAACCCGTCTGCGTTTCAGATTTCCCCCACTCAGCGACACACCCGCTGAGAAAAACCAACTCTGGTAATTGCAGCGTCCATAGTCAGAAAACGTGGCACTAGAGATACCAGCGACCATAGTCAAATGTCTGCCAGGAGCCAGAACGGGCAACATCAAATCCTACCTGAAACTGCTGGCTAAGGATAAGCGTAAATACAGTAAGATTGTTATTCACGCTGGCGGTAATGACACCCGGTTACGTCAATCGGAGCAGGTCACCAAAGTTAGTGTTGCTCAGTTTGTAAGTTTGCCAAATAACAATGTCGGACTCCGTCATTTTCTCTGGTCCCCCTCCCCGTTTAACCAGTGACGACATGTTTAAGCCGCATGCTGTCATTCAACCGCTGGCTGTCTAGGTGGTGTCCCAGAAAACAATGTGGGCTACATGATAATTGGCGAACATTTTGGGGAAAACCTGTGTCTGATCCGGAGAGACGGCATCCAATCCTCCCACTTTTGGATGGAGCAGCTCTTCTTTCTAGAATCTGGCCGAATTTATTAGTTCTCCAAAACTCTGACAACCCAGGGTTTCAGACCAGGAAGCAGGTCGTAGTTTAAACTCCTCTCTGCAGCTTCTGTACTGCTACCCACACCATTAACCCTATTAAGACAGTGTCTCGCCCACGGCCCAAAATTTAATAGATTAAAAAAAATTCTCAAAACCGAGAAAATCAGGGAAAATCTAAATAAAATAAACACAACTCAGACCAAAAAGTGAAATAAACAATTAAATGTGGCCTACTGAACATAAGATCTCTCTCTTCAAAGACTTTGCTAGTTAGTGACCTGATTTCTGACAATCAGATTGATTTATTTTGCCTAACAGAAACCATGCTGCAGCAAGAGGATTATGTTACTATAAATGAGTCAACTCCTACTAATTATGTAAATTTTCACATTCCTCAAAGTACTGGGCGAGGAGGAGGAGTAGCAACCATCTTTCAGTCCGATTTATTGACTAGTCCCAGACCAATCAATAGCTACAACTCTTTTGCATATTTAATCTTAGTTTTCCTCATCCAAATTGCAGATAGCCGAGGCCCCTTAGCCAGCGCGGACCCACCGAGGGTAGCTCCCTGTAGCAGTCCTCCAGCAGAGCCCGCGCAGCCGGGGCCTCAGGCCGGCTGGGTGACGGTACGTAGAAAGCATAGTCCTAGATCCCAGCCCACAGGTCACCACCAACCCGTCTGCGTTTCAGATTTTCCCCACTCAGCGACACACCCGCTGAGAAACCAACTCTGGTAATTGGCAGCTCCATAGTCAGAAACGTGGCACTAGAGATACCAGCGACCATAGTCAAATGTCTGCCAGGAGCCAGAACGGGCAACATCAAATCCTACCTGAAACTGCTGGCTAAGGATAAGCGTAAATACAGTAAGATTGTTATTCACGCTGGCGGTAATGACACCCGGTTACGTCAATCGGAGGTCACCAAAGTTAGTGTTGCTTCAGTGTGTAAGTTTGCCAAAACAATGTCGGACTCCGTCATTATTCTCTGGTCCCCTCCCCGATTTAGAACCAGTGACGACATGTTTAGCCGCAATCTGTCATTCACACCCCGCTGGCTGTCTAGGTGGTGTCCAGAAAACAATGTGGGCTACACTGATAATTGGCGAACATTTTTGGGGAAAACCTGGTCTGATCCGGAGAGACCGGCATCCATCCCACCTTTGGATGGAGCAGCTCTTCTTTCTAGGAATCTGGCCCGAATTTATTAGTTCCTCCAAACTCTGACAACCCAGGGTTCAGAACCAGGAAGCAGGGTCGTAGTTTAACACTCCTTCTCTGCAGCTTCTGTACTGCTACCCACCCATACACCTATTAATACAGTGTCTCGCCCACGGCCAAATATTTCTAGATTAAAAAAAATCTAAAACGAGAAAATCAGGAAAATCTAATAAAAATAAAACACAACTCAGATACCAAAAATGAAAAACAAAACAATTAAATGTGGCCTACTGAAGCATAAGGATCTCTCTCTTCAAAGACTTTTGCTAGTTAGTGACCCTGATGTTCTGACAATCAATTGATTTATATTTGTCCTAACAGAAACCTGGCTGCAGCAAGAGGATTATGTTACTATAAATGAGTCAACTCCTACTAATTATGTAAACATTTTCACATTCCCTCAAAATACGGGCGAGGAGGAGGAGTAGTCAACCATCTTTCAGTCCGATTTATTGACTAGTCCCAGACCAATCAATAGCTACAACTCTTTGTGCATATTTAACTTAATTTTTTTCCTCTCCAAATTGTAAAGCACTAAAATAAAACCAATTCTGTTGTGTTGTATAGTTGCACCGTCCACCAGGGCCCTCTTAAACACATGGCCCAAACGGATGGCTTGACTCCCACATGAGGGTCAAGCCTGTAATCATGTGGTGCCACGTCCACCTCCTATGGCTTGTGAATCCAATACAGCCTCCCGTCAAGGTTGAAGTCTTACAGAGACCAGCTGAACTTGCACTTCGTATCCAACCTGAAGACTTCAAACTGCCCTGAGCCATCAAAAAGAGTTGTAAAGTTAAGGACGTGAGAAATAATCGGGGTTGAACGGTCGTTTACGCTCTGAGGACAGCGGCAAAAAAAAAAAAAACCGGTCTTTAGGTTGAAGGTTATTCATATACTAAACGATGGTGATGATGGTTGGTTTCCTTTTTCTGCCACAGTAAAGAACTCTCTGGTTGGATGCACCTTTAAACATAAAAATATAGAAGAAGGGGCCCAACATAGCCCACAGACTACATTTGACTAGACTAGATTGTGCCAGAGCAGGGTTCGGCTCCTCCACCTTCGTTTGGCAAGTATAAAAGGTCATACAGACTGTAGAGACCCAAACACACCAACTGTAGTTCGCCTGAAAACATGCGTCTAACTTTGCATACAGTAGGAAAATGCAAACAGATGACCCGACAAACTAAAGAGAAACTGAGTCATGGGTGGTAATTTATGGTGTTACAGTTAAGTCTAAAATGGTTCATACTCCTGGCAGTAAACTTTTTATTTGGCCAGGATGTTTCTTCTGACTTGAAGTAATATTAATGTTTTAGGAGCAGCCCAGCCAGAGTCCAGACTGTTGAGGGAGGTAAAGATTAGGGTGATGGCAAAGAGGCCTTCCAACCTCTAAGCCCTGGAGCTCATCACCAGATGAAATATGAAATATTCAAAAACCTGCTCAGCAGGTGTAAGAGTTTGATTGCTGTAATACTACTTATATAAAACAAATCCAATGAAATATAAATAAAGACACCCAACTATTGTTTAAGGTCACTCTTTTTACATTGGTTTATTATGTTTAATATGTCTGATCTCCTGTCAGAACGAAATGTCTGTTAAAAATGAATTTTTTCCTCTCATATACAGAGCAACATGCTGTACAGCTCATTGCTTCACCTGCTGCTCATACTGGGCAGCTTCTTGTGAAGCGGCTTTGTTTCCAGTACTTCTGGATTAAGTGAGTTTCCACATTCTTGTGTTCAGAACCTCCTGGGTTGAGGTTCAAACTTCCAGTTACAATCATGGTGGCAGCTTCGTGATCAACCGGCCCAAATCATAAGTGAACCCTGTCCACCCTTCAACGTGCTCTCGTGCAAGACGTCCACCTGGCGCTGCACTCCACCATCTCACTCTCCGCAAACTGTGCTTAACCTCCCAGGAACCTCTCAAGTATTCAAAGACTCACTCACCTTGATTTACTTGCCTCCTCAGTCTTCTCCAGTCCTGTGCTCCCAGACTCCACCTCTCTTTTCCCCTGGCGGTACCAAAAAAGTAGGTACCGGTACTGAAATAACAGTAATGGAAATGCTCACGAAGCGAGCAGAGTGAAGCTGAGTCGGGCCAAATCGAGCCAGTGGAAAGGGGCACATATGAGACAGATTGTTGGGAAAAAAATCAAGCTCCTCTGGCTCCTCCCAGTGGTTCTACTGCCATTTGCAGAAATACAGCGCTCCCGGTCAGAAACAACCAGAGCCAGGAGGAATTTCTCAGCAGTGTCAATCACACTGGTTGCTCACACCCCTCCCCCGCAGAGCATCTTTCAAGCTAAGGATTGCCAGTCTGCTGCAGCTATGCTAACAGCGAATGATACAGGAAAAATGCCAATTTCTCAAGTTGTACCTGCTCAGAGAACAAAGACAGGTAAACAGAAGAAGACCGATGACGAAAAGCAAGCTGCATGTTTATGGCAGGCTCCGCTGTGGAGGGAGAACTGTGGCACAGCAGAGAGCAAGAGGGAACGACCTGTAAGGTGTGCTTCTTGAAATTTTTAGGCTAAATCCACAGTTTCCTCAGAACTCCCTACTGCAGCTTTAATGATGTATTCTTTAAAAGTTTTTAAAGAAGACATGTGGTTGCAGTTCATGAGTTTTACAATGTTTGTAAAACATGGTAAATCAGGCCCTGGTGAATCACTGAATCAGGGATCTATTGAACAGGTTTAACTGAGTGTTAACAAACTCCGAGTTGGTTATCAGCTGATCTGGAATCAGAAAGTCAAAGTTTAGGTGTAGACCCTGCGTTTGTTGTACCTCCTTTCTGGGATACCCCCTGGTCATCAGGGACCTCATCACTCTGTGTTCTTAGGACCGGAACTAAACAGCATGAGGCAGCATTTAGTTTCTATGCTTTTCAGCTTTGGAACAAACTGCCTGAAAACCGGAGAGGTGCAGAAACTGTTGGCTCCTTTAAATCAGGACTGAAAGCATGACTTTTTACTGCAGCTTTGCCATAAAGGCCAAACATTTCTTTGTCATTTCTATTATGTTTTAGCTTTTTATTTGCTTAATTTTGATCATTTCTTTATGTTATGTATTATATTTTTATGCTTTTATGTGATTCTTGAGTCTTTTTGGCATCAGGTGATTTTTGTTTTGGTTTGATTATCTTACGTAAAGCTGTAATAAAATGTTCAAGGCTGAAAAATGACTGAAGGCAGGATAAATTTCTATTAGTTCTTTTTATTTGATCCCTTTATTTTGATGCTTTCACGAGTGTATATCAGTGTAGCTGAAGTCCCAGATATGCAGAGCTCATTTTTCCTCTATTACATGCTAATGGGTGAGATTACTTTCTGCACTCGCCGTCGTCTCTCCTCAAAGAAACACTGCTGGTGTTGATTCCTCTGATTCAGGCGCAGCAGCCACTGCTCCCTGAGCCTGACAGGAGAGAGGAAAACAGTGGAACGGAGGTGAGGGAAAGTACAGAGAGATTCAGCTGGAAGTGCATCACATGGATGGAAAAAGATTTTTATTAGGTTGTTAGATTACGCTGTACTAAAAAACAGCTGAGTTTTTAACGTGGTTTTTTACAGTCTTAATTTAGATTTGCTCGCGCTTCTAAATGATGCACACGATAGTGAATCTTTAAATGAAGAAACCAACAAGTAAAGAGAAAATGAGGGTGTTTGGTTTCACACTCGCTGGAATAAGAACTGGTCCGGTTAGTCAGTAAAGATTGAGCAGGAGAGCAGGGAAAGCCACCAAACAACCTGCTGATTTTCATGCTTCATGTTCATAATAAGACTGCCGGAGAAGGTGGGGGACATCCAGTGGTCCCTGGCCCCGGATCACAGAGGCGGAACAGGAGAGGGACAACATAAGCTCCTGATGTCTCACCAGATGTCTTCACAATGAGACACTCTTCATTTAATGTTGTTGCAACGGACTTTTCCAACATACATGTCCTGTGTAGGTGCAGAATATCCAGAGGTTTATTTCTGGAGAAGCTTCCTAATTTATAATCTCAGTAAAGTTTTTATATCTAGTTTTGTTTCTGAAAAAATTTAGAGGTTTATATGTGTGAAAATTTAGTTTTTTTTCTTTTCAACATCAAAATGATGTCTTTTTCTTAAGAATATATTGACATTACTCTGAGGTTTTTCTGGGAAACTTACTCCCATTCTTGTGTTTCCTCTATTGTCTGTACTGGTTGTGGAAGGTTGATTCCTCAGTCACTGCAGCAGGATAAGTTTTGTTATGGAAAGAGGAAGTAGGAGGATTAATCAGGTTGGGTCCGTGTTGTTTTGTGTCGAGCTGATTATTCTGCTGATCTCGGGATTCAAACATGTGCCCCAGCTGCCTCTAATCAACATTCTCAGAACAACGACGCGTTGATACGAAACAAGCTGCAAACATGGCCGAGGCATTTAATGAGCCCATCCAGATCTGGCTCTCGCACACAGAGAGAGAATGTAATAAAGTTTATTTTTAACATTCCCTTCCTCTCTGACCCCACGGCAGCAAGTTCATCCAGACTGCCATCAGAGCTTGTTCACCTGCCAGACCTTCATTTCCAAACACACTGAAGTAATGGAAGGAAGACATATTCTATTGTTTCATCCTATATTTGACAAAAACCAAACCAAGGATCAGGAGCAGTGAGTGAAAACTAAGTCCACCCCATGATCCAGCAGCTTGTAGAACCACCTTTAGCAGAATTAACTCTGCGTGGTTTTTTCTGTCTTTATCAGGAACTGTGTCCCACTCTTAGAGGTCTTGTCTTTTGGCACAGGTCTCTGAAGTCCAACCATAGTGTTTCAAACAGGTTGAGGTCTGGACTTTGACTGGACCATTACAAGTTACAGCACCTTGATTCTTTACTTTTTTATCCACCCTTGTGTAGATCTGCTGCTGTGTTTTCGGAATCAAAATTGTTCTGCTGATATCCCAGTGATGAATCAAGCTTCAGCTGTCAGACAGATGGACTCGCATGTTTGACTCTGGGAGCACACCAAATGGCTGCCAAACAATGCCACTAATCATCAGCCCTCCCCCACCGTGCTTGACAGTTGTTGTGGTGGTGTTAGTGCTGATCGACAGTGTTGCTGCTGCTGGTAGTTTACGGCCAAATATCTCTACTTTGGTGGGTCTCATCTGTTGAAAGCACAATTGTTACAAACCTCTTGTTCTTCTATCAGGAGCAGCTTTGCCAACCTAAATCATGCTGGAATATTATTTTTGATTAACTTTCAGATTTAACCTGCTAACTGAGGTCTGTAGAGTCTGCATTATTTCATCTAGTCTTTTCATTAGTCATTGTGTGGACGCATGTTGGAGCTTCCTGGAACTTCTGGGAAGACTGGCAGAGCTATCTTCCATGTTGTT
Organism: Crenichthys baileyi; assembly: GCA_036173005.1. Taxonomy (NCBI): domain Eukaryota; kingdom Metazoa; phylum Chordata; class Actinopteri; order Cyprinodontiformes; family Goodeidae; genus Crenichthys; species Crenichthys baileyi. Next base: position 99,631 of record JAHHUM010000622.1, on the reverse strand, counting down.
CCACTTGTGAAATATCTTTTCTCTGAGTACATGATGGGCTAAGTAGAAATGGTTGCTGATATCTTTCCGCCCTGACATTGTGTGTTTAATTTACTCCAAAGCAGCAAGCTGCCAAAATTCCTGTGGTTGTGGAGCGGCTCACACTGAATACGATCAACTCTTAAATCTGTTGAAAGCAGTCTACTTAGGGTTTTATGCTATACTATATTTATTTTGTGGTGTGTAGTTTTGTGCAAAATAATATGTGTATGTTTATCTGAGGTTGAATTAGGCCTCATTTTGAGACCTGACGAGGATAGAAAAGGGATTAATTAGCATCAAATATAGAGCTTCTGTCAGAAGTGAAATCCTGACCCCGCGATTCAATCAGATGTATTTTCTGACCGTGAAGAGAGCGCTGCTCCGTCATGCGGCTCTCCTCCTTGGCCCATCTGCTCGCTGTGCTGAAGGATCCGCTGCTCCGCAGAACTGCTTCAGTTTTTCTGTTTGTCATAATTCCGAGCCACACTCATGACCAGGAAGGATGTGACGGCGAAAAGGACAACAAAAATCCACAGAGGCAAGGCATCTGGGTATGGTTCTGTAAGGTTTTGTAAAGGTTCTGTTACTTACTTGGTCAAATTTTTGTTGTTGTTGTAATTCACTCTGCTCTTCATGTCCTTCATCTCCTAGTTTAACTCCTCCTCTTCTCCCCCACCGTTCAGACCTCTGGACTGACTCTCTATCCTTTCGGTTCTTATTCTAGCTTTCTCGTTTTCTTGACCTTTTCTTTTTGCATTTCTTTTATTTCTTATTTTAAAAAACTGTCTTTCTGTTTTTCTTTTTTCCATCTTCTCACTAAATATCTGTTTTCCAAATAATCTTTTCTTACAGCACTTAACACTCCACACTCCAGTGTCCCATTTCTCTTAGTCCTTCTTCAAAATAGGAAAGATAAGAGACAGGTTCATTCAAGTAAGGCAAATATTTGTTTTCCTCCGTCAGGAATGCCTCAACGAATACTAGAGCAATGATTTCCAACAGTGTAAAACAACTGGAAGTATGACGAACCAAGGCTGATTGGGACCAGCGTTTAACTTCTAACACACACGGAGAGAAGGATGGTGGCGGGGAGACAAAAACATCTCCAAAGCTCACTGCAGCTAACAGTTGGCATCCTGGGTTTTCATCGAGTCTCAATAGCATTCGATTGCATCAATCCTTGTGGTTTTAGAGGCGTTCCAGGGAAACCTCTTCGCCTGTTCCTACATGTAGTAGGTGTCGAACATCTGCGGGGACTATACTTGGAACTGTGATTTTGTTCAGATTAGCTGCAAACATGCCAGGTAGGTAGTCCGGGCTGAATAAAGAGATCGATCAGCGCTGAGGCTCCTGTCCTTTAATCCATTCGTGATGGGTGTGACGAACAGCCCCGGACAGAAGGGTCACACATGTGTTTTTTCGTCGGTGTACTCCTTTCCAAGGGATGTAAGACTCAATCAGTGTTTATCAGTTTTAGACTATGTTGTGACCAGTCTGGTGTCTAATTCTCGACCTGTGGTGTAATAGCAGCTGTCCATAACCCTGAATCTAACGCGTGGAATGCAGCAGTCTAAAATCACCAATCTAATCTAAACTTTATATCAGACTGCATCCTAAGATATAGTATTCTCAGTGAGGATTCTTATCCTATCCTAACAAAAGTGAAAGACTTCTGCATTTTTTTCTTTATTACTATGGTGTGGTGTATGAAAGCTCATTATATTATGAGTAAGCAAGATTATTCCTAACAATGGGAAAACACCTTACTACCCATGTTAAGCACAGTGGGAGATCAGTGATGCTTGGGGCCTGTTTCTCTACCAAAGGCTCCAGGAATCTGGTGGGACTGCAGGTCATTATGAATGCTTTGAAATGTCAGGACATTTCAAACTAAAGTCAGGTGCCAGAAAATGTTAACATGGGGTCTTTCAACAGGATAATAATCCAAAACATCTCTTAACCTCCTACCACGATCATCTCAGCCCTGCAGCACACCGGTATCAGGATGTGTGCGAGTTCTCTTTTCCACAGACGATCTCTGTTGGGGGCGCGGCTGACCAGTGGCAGGCAGCACACCTGTTCTTGCTCGCCCGCTGCTGTGACTGGGAGCTGAAAGACGATCATTCAGTGCCTGATGATTCCATGCTGTTGGTAGAATCAGGCCCCAGAACCTATTTTCTGAAACTGCTACTTTCAGCTTTACTTATCCATAAATCCTGATGAACCCAACCAGTTAGACTACAAGCATGTCTTGAAGACATAAAAACTTGGATGACTTTAAATTTTTTGCTTCTAAATTCAGACAAGACAGAAGTTGTCGTCTTTGGACCGGAGTCTTTAAAAAAGAAACTGCTTAGTCAATCACTTAACCTGGATGGCATTAAATTGACCTCCGATAATAAAGTAAAAAACCTTGGTGTTATTTTTGACCAGGACATGTCATTTTAAATCCCATATTAAACAGGTTTCTAGATTTTCCTTCTTTAATCTCCGGAACATTGCCAAAATTAGAAAATATCCTGTCCAGGAGTGACGCTGAAAACTAGTCCACGCATTTGTTACTTCAAGGCTGGACTATTGTAAATTCTTTACTATCAGGATGTCCACAAAATGCAGTTAAAAGCCTTCAGCTGATTCAAAATGCTGCAGCCAGAGTTCTGATGAAAATTAAAAAAAGAGAGATCATATTTCTCCTACTTTAGGCTTCCCTTCATTGGCTCCCTGTTAAATCCAGAATAGAATTTTAAAATTCTCCTCCTCACATATAAGCCTTAATGATCTAGCTCCATCATACATCAGAGATCTGATTGTTCCATACGTTCCTAACAGAGCACTTCGTTCTCGAGACTGCAGTTTTACTGGTGTTCCTAGAGTCTCTAGAAGTAGAATGGTAGGCAGATCCTTTAGTTATCAGGCTCCTCTCCTGTGGAAACCAAGCTCCCAGTTTTAGTCCGTGAGGCGGACAGCCCCTGTCTACTTTTAAGGCTAGGCTTAAAACTTTTCCGTTTTTGATAACAGCTTAATATGGTTATAGAGTAGCTTAGTTTATCAGGGGGGTAGCCTTCCTCCCTCCCTATTGGATGGAGTAAGGGGTGAGGCAGGTTTAGCCTAAACCGGCTCAGTTACGGTTGAGGTGCAAACACAACCTCTCCTTTTCTGCTACCTGTATGACCCCCTCTCTTTTCCAATGGTTATGGTCAATCTGACAGAGAGAGGTATCCCAATCGTTGTGGTTTTTAGTATAACAATGGCCATCAGTGGGCTCTAGATGGGAACAAACTGTCTACTTGTTTAAGGATAGGCTTAAAAACTTTCCTTTTTGATAAAGCTTATAGTTAGAGTGGCTTAGGTTATCCTGAGCTATCTCTGTAGTTATGCTGCTATAGGCTTAGGCTGCTGGAGGACATAATGACCACTTTCAACCCTCTTCGCTACATTCTCACACTGCTCTACAATTTTGCATTATTTGGCTGTTATGTTTCAGCTTTAACTTTGTTTCTCTCTCTTTTCTCTTCCTAGAAGCTACACCTGGCCGGACTCTGTGTCTACCTGTGACACCATTGGCCCTTTCATGTAGGGGCAATCGTCACCGACCGCGCTTCTGCCAGCAACAACTCTTATATTGCTCAACCTCTCACCGATGATCCACATGGCCCTGTGTCTTTCAGTGTTTAAAAACCCTTTCTCTCTCCTAGACATAGCTACTGACTGAGCTTTTACTGTAACTACTCTATGTGCGTCTCTTTTTCAGACTAACCTTGAAAACTGGCTCAGAGTTTATATTCTCTTTCTTTCTAGGTGAACCTCTAAAGGACTACATCCATTAACATTTACTTTTCCTTCCCATAGAAAGTACTCCTGGATCAGTGCTTCTTTGTTCTCTTGTTTGTGTCTCTGCTCTGTTCTCCTCTAACCCCCCATCGGTCGTGGCAGATGGCCGCTTTTTCACACTGAGCCTGGTTCTGCTAGAGGTTATCTTCCTGTTTAAAGTGGAGGGTTTTTTTGTCTCCACTGTTGGCTACATGCATGCTCAGTATGAAGGATTGCTGCAAATTCCAACTGCCAGTGACTGTCACTGTCTCTACATGCTCATCCAGGAGGAGTGAATGCTGCAAGTCACTGACTGGATGCAATCTGCTGGGTTTCCTTAGATAGAAAAACTTTGTTTACCCAAATTGGAATAAATACAGAATCTGGCTGCACTGTTCAATGGTTAGGACTAATTGGAATGTATGAACCTGACTTTTGTGAAGTGCCTTGAGACAACCTGTGTTGTGAATTGGCGCTATATAAATAAAACTGAATTGAAACTGAATTGAATTGCAAAAAAATAAACATTGATCATAATCCTTGCTGCTGCCAATTTGTGACACTGCGAGGCTCCAGGAATTTGCATATAAGATGCGAAAAACAACCACAACTTTTGTGTTTTTGATAAAAATGCGTCAGAACTGTTTTTTAAGGAGTTAAAAAGTCAAACAAATTCATGAAGATTTGCTCACTGGGGCAAAGACTGAGGATAATGGTGGAATTCATGAAGAAAACAAATAGCAAAAGATGTGCTGATGCGTTATATTTCATGGCAATCTTTACAGATGCTTTTTTGTGTCCAAGAGACACAGGTGGAGCACAACATGTAGGGACCCCAAGGAGACAAACTGTTTCCTCCATTTATCCATCCATCATCTCTTTATCACTTTATTTTCTTTGCCCAACATCAACACAGAGAAGTCAAATGTTTTCTGAGCCGTTTATTTGTTTATGTGTCTCCTTCAACGAGAGGCGAACGTCTGCACCTCCTCCCTGAAGTCATGGGAGGAGGTGCAGAGAGTCGTTTCACATTCCTGCTCTCATTCCCATCTTTATTAATCTGTTTTAAATCCATCCTCGCCTCCTGCTGCTTTGGCTCTGTTCACTTCCAGCTCATTAAATCTGCTCCAATCCCCCCTCCACCCCTGCAGGGAAACCAACAGCTTTTACACTCATTTGCTGCAGTTTCCGAGTTTGAGACTCTCCAGCGCAGAAACACGGCTGGAGGTCTGACCTGGAGACAAACCAAAGCCAAATTCACATTAACAGCTTGGTTTTTGATTGACTTCTGAGACTGTGAAGCTTTTTTTAATTAACTTGTTATGAGGAGTTGGCTGGTTGACAATGGAGAGATTACACTCTGATTACTGTGGGATTAAACAGGGGAAAGGACTTCCTGCTTCATCCTTCCCATCCCCATTGGTCATTCCTTGTGTTCCTCTGCTGCAGAAAAACCCCTGGTTTGGGTCTTTTATTTAAAGTTGAAGCCAAACAAAAGCTAGTGAAGGCTTTGCAGAGGAAAGTCAAGCAGGTTGATCTGTGTGAAAATAAGATCTAAACCTATCTCCAAGGAGAGCTGAGATTTGTGTATGACTGGACAGGAGATCTCTGCAGAAAATTCCTGTGGAGAAAAAGCTGGAGCAGAGAGAGACAAGCAGGACTTTATGGCAATGAAAGTGGCCAGAATGAATGGGGAACTTCCAGATAAACCATGAAAAGAGTCGGATGGCCTTTAGGAAGAAAGTTGCATCACAGCAGAGACGGTGCAAATTCTTCTTTGGTTTTTCATCATTTTTTATGCATATTGTTGGATCTTTCCACTAATGTCTCTATGTTGTAAAACCAAAACTGCTTCCTTTGTCTGTCTAAACACCTCCTGTTGAACATGAGCTAAACGTGGCAGAAGTTCCTCCAGATTCCTTGAAGGATTTCCATAGAATACGCAGATTAAACAGAAAGTCCCGTTCTAAACTCCAAATTTATTTTGTGGGCAGTGAACTTTTATTGCTAGATAGGCTGTCAGGATGTTTAAATGAATGCAAAATAATAAAAAAAACCAAATAACCGAATTTTACATCCAGCTAACACTGCTGTTAAACATTTCTCTGCATTTTCCATGTGTGGTTCTGGAACTTTTAGCTTGCCTTTAAGCTATCAGGTGAATTTTTTTTATAAAAACAGCATCCTAGGGGGCGTCTCTGCAATAGAAGAGGAGCAGGAGCCAAATTAAGCTCACATTTCACCGTAACGTGGGGAGTTTGACATCCTGGTGCTTTAACTGTGACCAGCTTCCCTGTCCCTGCTGAAGAAACGCTTCCACCACATTCAGGTCTGCAGGTGTGCCGTACTCTTTCCATCTGTAGAGCTCTGTGAGATGGCATCAGTAACATTTTCTTCAGATGAAAAAAACTCAAGAGGAAATTGCTAGAAAACTGATACGAAAATGACAGACATTTTCAGATAAAGACCATGAAGAAAATATCTAAGAAGATGACATCCAATCAGATCAGTTTACTTGTGCTAAAAAGCAGGACAGGTTGGAAAAATAACGAAGATTTAATCTTCTGGAGCGGTACAGCCAATGACGGTGCAGCATCCACCATGACGTGGAAGTCCTGTGTTTTAGGTGGAGATTCTGCAGCTTGATGCTAAATGCAAACAAATGTAAATGCTGAAAATAAAGAAAATAGCAGATAGAAACATTTAATGTTTTTACTTAGATCATGTTATTTAAACATGAAAGAGGCCCGAAAGCATGCATTTCTGCATGACTTTTTATTTTACTCAAATAAAACTACAGATAACTAAAATGTGTCCAAAACTAAACAGACTAAACGTACTGTTAAAACTAAAATGAACGTTAAGTTTGGGATCTTATTTCATGAGCTAATATTCCTTCTAATTTCTCCACAACTGTACCCAACTACTGAAGACATCTGGGTGAACTGGACTTTATTTAGGGTATCAGATTAAAAAGGGGTGAATACAAATGAACGCTACAGTTTCCACATTTCTAAATTTGAAAATGTTTTATTGTACCTCATTCCTTCCAATTAACTGAACAACATTTACAACAGAATACACTGAAGTTTGTGGTTGTAATGTGATAAAGGTATGAATACTTTGCAAGACAGGGTATAAAAATCATTTTAGCAGCCCCACTGTCATTAGATTATTTCATAAAGTAATCATTAAATTTGCAGTTTTTGACATGTGAGATCTCCTTATAGTCCTTTGGAAACAAACTTCTTGAGGCATAGTGTTAAATATTAGAAAATAATGTTAAATAATAGAAAAAGATTCATTATTTTGATGCCGCTGCTTACTTTTTGGGGTAGCAGCACCAGCAGACCAGCTGACAGACTGCAGAACAGCAGCTCCTGTGTTTGTTTAAGATAAGAAAGCAGCAGATAATCAAATCAAACCTCATCAGTAAACTGTGGAGATAACAGCCAGGAGAGAACGGCTCTCCTCTGGAAATACCTCCAGATAACAGAGTGACAGACTGGGAAAGACAGCAAAACGCTCCTGGACCAAAAAGTTAAACTGGTCGGCTTCAATGGATCTGATTCCAAAATTTAAATGAATTTCCCTTAAAACAAAACCCTGAGCAACAGCAACATAAATAAGGCATTAATTAAACACATTAGGGTTATATTTAAAGACAAAGTGTCACATCGGATCAGTTTGTGCAAGTTTCAAACAAGAATAACAGGAAGTATTTTCTTTCACACAAAAAAAAAACGTTTTCCATAAAAATCTTATGTACAGCTTCCTTCATTTCATTTAAATCTTTGAGACAAACACACAGCAGGGTTTATTTTATAAGAGGGAAGGACTACTGTCATCGCTACTACTGTTGAAACATTTCAGACGGTTACATAAAAACACATCAGGTTGTGTGTTCTCACTAAAATCTAAATTGTATCAACATCTGATTGGTCCTCAAGCTTTATGCATTCCGATGTGGGTCAGTTTAGAGCAGAAGAGAGAATAAAATTCCAAGTGACCGTGCTCGTTCTGGATGCACATGAAAGCAGCACATCTGCTTTCAAACCAAGAGGAACAGAGTTCCCGGTGGAGGCTGCTGGGTCTCGGATCGAGTCTCTGTTTCAGGGAGAGCATCAGAGGACGAGCAGTACAGGAAGTAGCAGCAGCAGATACAGGAAACAGCTGAGAGGAAACATCCTGACAGCCGACGAATGATACCAACGCACCTCCTCGTCTGAGTCATCTGGAGAGAAAATGAAAAAATAACTTTGGAGACTTAAATCCCACACATTCCTCTTAGCATTTAATATCATGTCTTTAGAGCCATCTTGATTGTAGTTCACCATCTGTTATCTTGTACTTTCTTTCACCTTCCCTGGGGTTCACTTTCTCTAAACATAGCTTTTCTTATCTCATCTTTCAGCAGTTCCTCGAGGTCTAAGAGATACATGTTTATCTCCCAGATTGGACAAGAAAAGCTTTCGCGCTCTACACGTCTGAAACGCATTCAATTTTGGAATGAAGACTGAAGGAAGTGATGCATCTTTTCACTGAGAACTCAAGTGTTGGATTACCTTGCTAAGATGCTTCCAAATTTATTCAGCTAAAAAAGTGGCACCAACAATTATGATGAAAACTTACTTTTTGCATAAAGTTGTTTAAAAATGTTATATCCATCCCATATATAGAAATAGATGCAAATTACATGAATAAAGCAAGACATTTTCAAGGGAATTTAACACCAAGGATATCACATTGTAATGTAAAACAATACATTTTGAATGTTAGTCAATGGCTAAAAAACATGCTGGAGAGATGCTTATTGTTCTGTTAAATGTAAAACACTTGACGAAAAAAAAATCCTGAAAAATCCTAAATTCACCCCAAAATACACAGCTGGTCAGATTTTATGTCATTTGCATGATCATGGCCAAAGTTGACTAAAAATGACATTTTAAGTTAAACAAATTTCCAGAGTCTCGGGAGGGTTACGCTACAATATGAGCTAAAAATAGTATATTTCTATTAGTGCTCAAACCTAAAAGCGTCAAAACAAATACAGAAGTTGGAGTTAAAATGAAGAACAACAGTTTAAGATCTCAAATTCTCAGTTACATGTCACCTAAACACAAGCAATAGACTATAGAACATCTGTATAAATCACATAAAATGGACAGGATTAGCCAAAGACATGATGCAAACACCGTAAATCTCATGTTTCAGATCTAATTTAGTTGTTCATGTTGCTGTATGGTCTGCATCTGTAACTCAATCCTAACTTTCAATTTTAGGAAAAATGTGAATATTACCCAGTGGTTTTTTCAAAGAGTTTAAGAATAATAATAATTAGCTGTGGATGTTGCCAGTAGCATTCTACTGCAAGCTAATATTAATGTTAGTTTGTTCTGTCTTCTCAGGCGGAGAAGAAGTTGACTTGATTTATTTATTGTGCTTGGATAAGATTAAAGATGAGAAATTACAATAATTAACAGTGGATGTTAACTAGTGATGTCAGAAATTAGCATTACTATGTGCTAACATAAGGTTAGCCTTAAAAGAGCGAGCTCGGTAAGCTGGTATAGGTTGTATTGGGTATTTTTTAAATATAATTCATAATCACAATTTAGCTCAGGATATTAGTATTTCTGCTAAAATTAACATTTTCATGTTCCTACAAGCTAATGCTAAAATTAACAGGCTCTGTTGACTCAGGGAGAAGTGGAAACAAACAATTTAGCAATTAGGATGTGCGAGAAGTTGTACTTCTTGGTATTTTTAACAAATTTGAAAAATCATGATAAATAACATGATGACTGCATTCAAATACATGCTAACGTTAGCAGTAGCATGTTTGGTGGACTCTGGTCCAGTGGATTATTCAAAACTTCAGTATTCAAATCGTCTTCAAAGTGTGCTACTTTCAGGATAACTTGATGGATCCTTGACTTGTAGATAGAGACTTTGGATCAGTTCTGATGAACCATACATGTGTTCATGTTGGTTCTGTGAACAAATAAAACCCTTTGGAAGGGAATTCAACAATTAAAACTTTTGACATATTGCCGTACAAAACTAAAACTTTTTGGACACGATAAGAAAGATTCATCAGGAAGTCTTAAGTCTGCAGGACACGTAATTCTATTTCAAGAACGTGTCAAGGAGGAGTTAAATAGGAGACCATTTAGGGAGATAAAGCTTTGAACTGTAAATGAGAAGGTGGGGCAAAGTCTTTCAGACTCCATTTACACTCAGAAGGAACATTTTTTGTTTTAGGGTGAAACGTGTGAATGGCGGGTTTTACAGTGACCTGTGGGTGTTGATTGCTCCTCCACACCTGAGATTACAAAACCCTTCAGAGATAACCCGAACCTCATCGTGGGGGACGAAGTGACAGAATTCAAAACTAAAATAAAACATTTGTCCGAGCTACCGCACCCTGCTGCCGGTCAGACGCCTCGGAGTCTCTCTAGTCTTTGGTCCCCAGAAGCGATCACACTACAATTAAAACCCTGACTCTTAAAGGAACGACTCGCAAACAGTTTCTAACTTTAGTTCGCACATTTAATCTAAATTACAGCGGAGTATGCATAATGATGTGACCATTTACAGGGGCTCAGTGCTGAGGGTCCTGTCTCGGACCGTCACCATCTGTAGAAGGATGACGAAGAACCCCGAAAGAAGGTCACAAGTAGCTTTATATCTGGCACTCCAATGCAATGGATGAGCCCTCCCTCACTGTTTATCTGTAGACTATGTGTCACCATTCTGGCGTCTATCTGGTAGGTTGTGTGGTAGCGGGTGTCCATCCTTAATTCAAGTGTTGCTGTACCCTTCTAATCAAACCAGTTACCATCTGTCCCATATCAAACCCAGTGCACTAAGCCAAAGGTCAATCATGACAAACCTTGGGCCATTTATCCATGTAATGTGTGTCGGTGAGCATTCTTATCCTATTCTAACATTTGACAACCTTGATGCTTTTCTCGGAATGCAAAGCTGGCAGACTCTCAGAATAACTGCTGTGTGGAGCCATTATTAGATTACATAAGGACAGATGCCACTTGTTGTAATGTCTGTAAACCTTCTTACCGCAGTCTTTGTGGAAAAACGTGAGGGAAGCAATGTAAGATGCCGTAGAAACAGCGACAATAGGAGCAGCCTTTCTGGACCCACTCACCATGAGGAATAAAATCACATTGTCTGAAACAGAGAGATCAGACAAAAGTATAAATTAGGAGGCAACCTTGTTTTTTTCAGCAGAACAAGTTAATGAGCCATAGCAAGTCTTTGCACTTCAATAGTTCAACAGAGCCTGTGAATCTGGTCAAAACAAAAGGATAACTGGTGTTAATGGCCACTGAAAACCTAGACAACTTTCTAGTTGTTTACCTCTTTCGGGTGTCGTACTCACAGCTCCTCCCAGTAAAGAATGGGGGGCAGGCACAGAAGCTGCCCAGGATACATGTTCCTCCATTCTTACAGCAGCTGCGACTCTGCTCAGCACCTTAAAAACAATAAAAAATATCAACCTGATTTTTAAAATGTTTTTAGCAATTTATTGTCTCAGTGAAGTGGGAAAAATTTGTTTTCCATCAGTTTTTAAAACATCAGTCCTAGTTTCTATCAATTTTCCTTCAAGCAGTGAGACTTGCTTCTTTTAAAAGGGGTGTTGGTCAATAGATCTCCAGCCTTTCTAAAGTGATTAAAAGGTTTTCTTTGGATTTGGTTGTTGATTTTTTCAGTCCAGTTCTTCAGATTGACATATTGTACAATATAAGGTTAAACATTAGGGATAAAATAAAAAATGTCAGGCCTAAAAAAACTACAGTACTGGAAAACATGTCTTTAGGAGAAAATAAAAAAATCCACCTGACAAAGGACTTAAGAGTCATTTTATTCTTTGTTTGCTGTTTACCAACTTTTAGCTAACAGCTCTTTAGGAATCATCCTTATAGAAATCCTATTTGACAAAACGTGTCATATTTTCTTTTTTTTAACCGATAAAGCAAATAAAATGGTAATAAATGTGTCACTCTAACAGTCTATTTCAAACTTAAGTGTTTCCTTGCTAAGTTCCTCCTCCATCCCTTGACTTTGGGGAATTATCAAATACATTTGCAACTTTGAAAAGATTTTAAGAAGATCGGCCCTACCATGTTCATCAGTGAACAGTGAATATGACAATATTAGCTCAACTTCACTCAAAAACAGCAAAAAAAAAACTGTTTAAAAAAAGAAACATGAAAAGCTAATTGGATCTTGTGGTTTTGTTTCAAGTTTCATTGTGAAAGATTAGGCCAGTTAAACTAAGATAACCTTTGACAACTTCAGCTAAAGCTTCAATTTGTTTTGAATGTTGAAGCTTGACCCAAGCTCAAAGCATGTAATTCTTTCCATTTTATGCATTTAAAAATGAACATGTTCACAAGTAGATATTTACAACATTATGTGTGTGCCTGGTTCAAAGACACATAAACCACCAGAAGCACTAGTGAATAGTTTATCAGCCATCTTCTATATAGGTGGCAGCCATATTAGATCGACTATCACTACAGGAGGAGTGAATGCTGCAAGTCACTGACTCGCTAAGATGAGATCGACTAAGCTATGCTAACATTAGCCAAATGTGGTTAATTTCAGTTAAGATTGAATAGGTTGGCTAACTATGTTAGCCAAGACAAAAAGTTGATAAATAAAAAATAAAAAAATAGGATAAAGTAGGCTGACTTAAGCTAACTGTGTATTTACATCAAAATATTTTTAAGAAACAATATGCATGTTAAACTAAATCTTCATACTGTATAAATTGGTCAATTAAGTGCAATATAACTAAAATTGCTGGTTTTATTTAAGTTTTTCTGACAAATCTAAGAAGTTGCTTCATTCTTCAGTTCATCTACTGAATGCCACATTTTTTTATTTTAGCTTTTTGAAAATGACCACTTTTGAGCTAAAATTCTAGTTTCTGTCTATAATTGCTAAAATTGCTAAGATTATTATAGTTTCAACCCGTTCCGTCATTCAGATTCAATTAAAGAAATAGTAGAAATTGTGTTTTTGTGACTGACTGCTGGTACCAGAGTACCTAAGAATGCCCCAAACATAACGCTAGTTCATCTTTGGGGTTTATAGGTTTCCTTCTGCCTAATTGATTAAATGGTCATACTAGTAGTATGGTATATATCGTATTGCTATAGCATTGGACAAAAAAAAGTAAAAAAAGGACAACATTCAAAGAAAATGTCCAAATGAACAATATTTTCAGAAAATACAAGATATTCTGGATCCCTGGAAGGAAAATGGTGAACAGTTATCTGAATCTGAAGTTTCAAGGAATACAAAACATGCAGTCTTTCTAACATGGATGCACACCAGAGGTATGTTGACATTAAATCCTTTATTTCCTGTTTTTTTCTTTTTAACAGCCTGTTACTGTCTAGTTTGTCTGGTTTTCAGTTTTGGAGTTTTATTGGATGTAAATATATACCATTCATTTGGTCTGTATGGGTTTTTATTAGCAGATATAGTCAGCAGATGCAGCTCCTCTCCTCTGTATCTGTGAAATAAACCAGAGTCTGCAGCTGGCAGCACATTCCAGCAGCACTCCTCCGCTTCACATCAGTAAACACCAAGAGTCTGAACAAACATCTGAAAATAACAGAAAAACACTAAAACTCCACTGATGATGGCCTGCAAGATTCAGACCCTCTTTAGAGTTTTAGAGCCAAATTAAAACAGAAAATCTGCTATTTTTTGTTTCTTTCTGCTACAAAAACATTGATGCAAATGTGCAATTTCACTTTCCTGACTAGTGTTAGAAAAGTCAGCAGGGTTTTCATGCATGTTTCCAAACTACATACATGTTAGCAGCACGTTTTTGTGTAAACAATCTGTGTGAGTGTCTGCTTTAGGTAAGCTGCAGAATCCGCCTCCACCTGTGTGTGCAGAAGCAAACTTACTGCTGGTGAGACCGATGAAGGGCAGCACGGCACTGGCATCCCGGTGTTTACGGTCCCCGCTGTTTGGAGAGCTCACCTGGGCAAACTGAGCCAAAAACTCCTGAGAGGGATAGGAGGATTGCATCACCGGAGACGGAGAAGATGGGGCAGCAGTAGAGGGAGAGTGGTGGCTTCCCTCTGGGTCTGAAAAAAATGGCAGGTTAAAATAAGTCAGGCAGAGGAATTAACTAATCATCACCTGCATCAAATTTTTTATTCAGAAGAATTGAAAATAAACAGCTGACAAATTTTGACCTTTAGGACTCTGAAGAAGCAGGGTGAGTGGGTCTGATTTAGGGTTAAACCAGTGACTTTACTTTGAAAACTAAAAACCAAATCTTGATGGCAAAACCCTTGTTGGGTTTCTTTTTATCTGTGAACAACCTTCACATTCCTGCTGACTGTTTCTGAAAAAGGTCCCATTATTACATCTGATTGATGTGCAAATTAGGAGAAACCAGTCGCCACCTGGACCCAAACTGGGTGTAAATGGCTTAAAAACCAGTTAAACTACAGTGTGACTGGTGATTAATTTATATTAACGCAGTGAATGTGAAAATGTCTCCAGGTTTTATTATGGTCAACAAGTTACAGGGGAGGCCAGCTTCATGATGCATTCAAGTACATATTGAAAACGAGACAATCCATAATTAAAAGGTAGAATTAATGATAAAACATCTACATTACAAGCAAACATTAGCAGATTCTTCTGCAAGTTGTTACTCTTGCTCAACACTTAAAGCTTGTCGCAGATTTCGCTCAAAAGCTGCTGAATAGTGCAAAATAAACAAGATGCATTGCTTGCTTTCATGGGTATATTTGAATGCATCACGAAGGCATGTATTATGTAATATTTAGCGTGGAGACGGATGGTGATGTTAAAAAACCGACCTGCAGAAGGCAGAGATGCAGCAGCAACACACCGGAGACACCAGACAGCACAGAACAGCGCTCTGAAAGAGAGTAAAGGGAGGAGAACAATTATTTAAATGAATTAACGTTTGAGGAAAACAAAAAAACGTGTTTTAGTTTTTCTTTTTGTCTCTGGACTCACCTGAGCTTCTGCGGATGCTTCATCTTATACAAGAAAATGTATTTAAAATACTTCAAATTCCAAATCCTTTTAGTTTTAATCTGAACAATTAAAAACACTCAAAATATAAGAAAACTCTGTGAAATTTAGAGATCAGTTGCTGCTCCCTCATAAAAAATCAGAATCAGTAAATCTGAGTCCCAGGTTTTGTCAGCCGCACTTGTGGGAAAGCTGAAGAACATCTAGAAGCAGGGAATCCAGCTCCTGTGTTCCTCCAAGCAAACATCATCCCTCCTCTCTGCTCTCCAGGTGATTTCCATTCAGGAGGGGGAGGGGCGCCAGAAGCCCCGCCCCTTCTGATCGTCTGTCTGCAGGTTGGAATCAACAAGAAACGACCTGACGGTGTAAGGATGCTGATTCTGTAGGAGAAATTTGTGTGTTTTAACCCAGAAAACCGTTTAACAAATGTAAGAGTTTATTTATTACAGAATTATTAAAAGGAGAAAAATAAACTAATGAAATGCTGCAAATGATTAGTTATTGAAATGACTTTGAAAAGTTGCAACTGTAACTCCTCATAGTAAATATCTGGGTTAGGATAGCAAAATGTCTACTTTTCTTTCATTTTTATTTCCTTTAAAATCTTGAAGGATGATTCTGTTTCTATTAAAATAAAATGTTCAACATCTTAAGAATTAAAAGAAAACTGAGTTTAAAAACAAAAAACTTGTTCAGATTCAAGTTTTAAATGAATAACAATTAGTTCAGCCTTTAAATGTATTTTAATATCTCTTAGTATTTTCTTCAGAGTAAATTCTATCTTTCCATTTGTTTTATTTTTGGCTGGAAAATCAGTTTTTTCTTCCTCTCTGGAGTTTTGGCTGTAGCTTGTAACCCCCACCCTGCGCCTGTTTCTGTCTTTTCATTCTTCCACATGTATGCCAACGTCATTCACCCATCCAGTCAGATGTAAATGACCCAGCTGCTTCCAACAGGAAAGACTCTTCAACAGAAAACATGCAGAAACTTTTCATGCATGCGAATAAACTGCACAGAAAGTGCCTGTTTAAACTTCATTTAAAGTCCATTCCAAGCAGCCTGACCACTTCTTCAGGCTTTCTGAAGACCTTTTAAAGTTCTTCTTTGGACTTTGGATACTTTTCACTCCATTTCTCTCCAGCACCTGACCATTTTCAGAGAAATGTTTCGTTTGTTGTTAGTTAAGCTACTTATGAATCATTCTGGTATAAAAAGGCTCCTAAAACTCAAGGGATGTTCCAGTGTTGTGATGGATTGCCGATCTGAAAGACCTCTGCTTATTACCCCATGCCAGAATGGCAGGTTGACATGAAATACATTTTTAAAAATAGAAATTAATGTTTTAAAATAAAAAATATTATATCAATATATGTAGCAACCTCAGTGGTAACACAATAATTTTCTGTCTTTTCTTAATGTGTTTCAACATCAGACACAACTTCAGTCATGTTACCGACTTTTCTGATCTGCTGTGTTGGATTCCCAGCTGAAATCTGTTTTCATCTGATGAGACCTCGTCCATCTGGAAATGTTGCCAACTTATATGTTTGTTAATTGTTGTTGTCGTCTCATTCAGTACCCAGGACCAGAGTAATAAACAACAGTAAGAACAGTAAAAATTAGTAAAAGAATAAAAGAAAATAAATAAAAGTACAATGAGTCATCACGCAAAACAAATAAAAACTATAAAATTGGCAGAGAATAAAATTAGAATTAAATGAATTGATTGTCCAATATGAATTCATTCATTCATTATTCATTCATTTAATTATATCCAAGCAGCATAAAAAACTGTTAAAGCTTTTAAATTAATGTATGTGTGTAAAGTTTTTTCTTATAGCGGATTATAGCAGAGTTTCTTCATATTTGTAGTTTTAAAAGTTTAAATGTGGAACCACAGAACCTTTTTACAATCTGCTCACATGACTCCAGTAAATAATATCTGGCAGCAGGAAGTCAGGAGTTATTTAATTTGAATAGGGGTCATAATCTGTCGTATATTAAAAGACTCACCTGGCCATACATGAGAGGGGAGAACATGCAGAAGGAGCCCAGGCTGGGAACCCAGTACCTTCTTGCTTCAAGGCAACGGTGCTACAAACATGCAGCTTTTGGAAAGTCTAAAACCTTCCATTCTGTACTCTTTGTGAACTCTTCTGTTGTTTGTGCAATGACCTCTGGGTGAGCTGCAACAACTCCAGCCGTCACATGGATCGATCTATATGTTGATCATTTTGCACAAATGCACAGTGGTGCAGTTCTTAGCACTGTTGCCTTGCAACAAGAAGGTCCTGGGTTTGAATCCTGGTGTGGGATTTTTCTGCATGGAGTTTGCATGTTCTCCCTGTGCATGGGTTCTCTCCTGGTTCTACAACTTCCTCCCACAGTCCAGAATTATGCATGTTAGCTTTACTGGTTGCCCTAAATGCCCTTAGGTATCAGTGTGTGTGTCTCTGTTGATTGACTGGTGGCCTGACCAGGGTATACCCTCCCTCTAATGAACTGAATGTCACCTGAATGGTTGTGTACACTTTTTAAGGACACTGGGTTGAGGAACATTGAAATAACAGCTAAGATTCTCTTATCTTGTCTCAAATTAGTCTTCTTGTGCAAAAGTCAGAAGGTTTCAGTCCAGCAAACTGTTCCATTTATATTCAAGGGAGACTGTGTGTTCCTATATCTATCTACAGCATACACACATCTACAGATTTACGCTAGTCTGTCTGTGAATGTTTAGAAAAGATCACCTCAGTTCTGACCCAGACCAAAACCGCCTACCTCGTTCCCCCACTTGGTTATTCTCCCTCTGCTCTGAGCACAGAGGGACAAATTGAGGTGGAAATGGGCATTTTGTCATCACAAAGCCGTCTGAGCAGATGCTAATACACAGCTAATAGAGGAGCAGCAGGAGGGACTACCTGCAGCAAGACATCTGCATCTGAAAGCTCCCAGCCTGCAGGAGGAGGAAGACTCTGCTGAGCAGGGCAGGAAGACGATGAAGACCTGCTGTCTTTTCACTCACTGCTGCAGGAAGTCAGGAAGACTGCATTAAATATCATAACAATGAGTCCAGCTTGTTAACAGCAACAATTATCCCAGTGACTTATAAATCTGAGCAAATGTCTCAGTCCATCCTTCTATTCTTCCTATTATCCCTCAAAACTGACAGATGTTTTTTTATCAGGTTTTGCTACTTTTGGTCTTTCAAGCTCTTTCAAAGACTTTCTTTTTACTTTAGCTGCTTTTAGTTATTTTCTGTTGAGTTTTTATTTCAAATAAAAATACCCATAGAGTGTCTTTCCTGTGCCTGTGTAAGGTTGTGTCTAAACTTGTCATTCTCAGAGAGTGAAAATCGGCCTCGGATCCCTCTTTAACTGCTGGCTAAATGATGTGGTTTCCTGTTTGCATCTTAGTAACGATGTCTTCAGATATTTTAGGATTTGGGAGCCATTTCTGGAGCATATGAGCAGTTCGGCTCCTGTGAGTCAAGGATTTACTGCATCTCTCCTGCTTGGTCTTCCCATCCTCTCACCGTTCGTGACATCTGACCTGTCAGTATTTTGAATATAAAAGTTGCTACAGTATATCTCTGATGTATCATTACCCTTTCCCTTACTTATTATTTATGATAATAATAATTATGATTTGAGGGAGTTGGAATGTTGACTCTCAGTTTTTGACTATTGTTGTAAATGTGTTTAAATCTTAACAGATTGTCATTGTTCTTTGTGTTTGTTCAAAATATTAAACAGAAAATAAACAGAAATACTCAAATTAATCACAGTTTAGCGGACAGAAAATTTGATTTCAACTTCAGTAAGGGAACCCCCAGCCAACAGAGAGGTTAACATCCTGTATTATTTAAGGATGTGTGTCTCAGTTTATTTCATAAACTTTAGGGCTGCATGGTGGTGCAGTTGTTGCTGGGCTAGAATCCCGGCCTGGGGTTTTTCTGCATGGAGTTCCTGGATGTTCTCCCAATGCATGCATGAGTTTTCTCTGGGTACTCCACCTTCTTCTACAGTCCGACAACGTGACTGTTAAGTTATTTGGTTTCTCTACGCTGCCCTTAGGTATGAGTGTGTGCATGGTTGTTTGTCCTGTGCCCTGTGATGGACTGGTGACCTGTCCAAGGTGTACCCTGCCTCTCGCCCAGTGACCAGATGGATGGATGGGCAGATGGTTGGATAAATGGATGGATGTACACTACTGGTCAAAGGTTTTAGAACGCCTTTCTTATTTACTGGTTTTCTTTATGTTTATGACTATTTCCGTTGTACATAGATTCTCAATGAAGGCATCAAAACAGTGAATGAACATCTGCAATTATGTAGCAAACCAAAAATTGTAAAATAACTTTAAATATGTTATATTTTAGATTGCTTAAGTAGCCGCCCTTTGCTGTGATGACTGAAATATTAACCTCTGACCGTCTCTCATTGAACCTCTGAGAAGTTCTTTCAAGACTCTTTGGAAAACCATTTCAAGCGACCTCCTCATGAAGCTCATGAAGAGAA
Source organism: Crenichthys baileyi (assembly GCA_036173005.1). Classification (NCBI taxonomy): domain Eukaryota; kingdom Metazoa; phylum Chordata; class Actinopteri; order Cyprinodontiformes; family Goodeidae; genus Crenichthys; species Crenichthys baileyi. The sequence goes on along the minus strand of JAHHUM010000622.1, from coordinate 80,222 downwards.
GAACGCCAAGAGAGCAAAGCAGTGATCAGAGCAAAGGGAGGCTATTTTGTAATAATCAAAAATGTAAAAATGTTTAGAGTTATTTCACACTTTTTGTTTACTATATAATTCCATGTGTTTTCATTCACAGGTTTGTTGTCTCTGGTGAGAATCTACAATTTAAACAGTCATGAAAATAAAGAGACTCATTAAGTGAGAAAAACGTTCTAAAACTTTTGACCGGTAATGTATCCAACAATGCTGTTCTGTGTTTTCAGTTGTTTATTTTGTCTGTTTTCATGCAAAACGTGCCGCAGGCAGAGACAGTAGTTTACAATCCAACAAAAAATGAGGGAATTAACAGATTTTTCGTATTTAAGCATGAAAGTGTATAGCTCTCTAAGCCTTATCTGAATGGTAATAAATTAATAAACTTATTAGAGTACATAATGTCACTTGATGCAGTTATAGACAGATTATGGGAGTTTTCACAAATAGGAGAACAAACAAATATATTTCTCTTTCAATACTGCTGCAGTGCTGCTGATCAAGAGAAATCTGGCTCATTCTTTAGCAGACTGATTGTTGCACCTCTGACTTAAAATCCAGATTTCTCTAAGTGTTACACATTTAACTGATCTATGCTTGTCTGGATTTCACTGTAGGATTCGGGCCCAAATGTAGACAGGCAGGCAGAGTTCTTCTGAGTTCTGAGTTCACTTAGAGATGTTATGGTTTGAGCAGAGGTGATAATTGAATCAACAGAAAAGAGGAACCAATTGTAATAAAAGGTTTTGGATGATAATACACCATTGAATTAAATTATATTTGAGAGTAAAACATAAAGCTTGCACAATGTTTTAACAACAGGGGTTTGAAAAAGTTTGTTTACAGGCAGAAAGGTAGGAAGCAGAATCAATCTGGAAGCCTAAAGACAGAAGCTTGGAAACCTGTTGTAAAATACAGTGGGACACAATAACACAGTCCCACCACCAGAGGGAGATCTTCTACAGGGATTTAACTCATCCCTCATTCTCTTTTGCTATTTCCTGTCACTCTTTTAATCTGTTTATTTTTATAGGGCCAACAAATGTGATCTGAAGGCAGTTTACAAGAACCAGTATATACCCAGTTATTCAGCATCCATATGCAATGATTTACCAAATACACTGACCTCCAGAAAACAGCTACTTACCCCGAAGGAAGGGAACAGTTTGGATGTAATTTGGTCAACATGCAAACAGATGATGAGGAAGGAAATCATTGAAATTTGAAAGGAACTGAGATATGCCACCAGAGGGAATTTCTTTTTGGTGTTTTGTATTTGTTTTATATTTCTTTCCATTAGAACATTACATTAGGATGAGTAAAATGAGACAACATACGTTTTATTATCTAAAATTTATTAATTGTTTGGATGTAAAATTTACATTTTTGTAAAACTATAAACAGACAATAATTTGCCTATAGTTGCTAGGAATTTACAGCTTAGTTTTCTGGAACTTACAGGTCACAGTACCAAAGAGTACAGGTTACTTTTACAGGACTCACAGGATTATTTCCTGAAATTCAAAAGTTTATTTTCTGGAACTCACAGGAAACTTTCTTGGAACTTATAGGTAACGTTCTTCAAACGTAAGGAATATTTTTGCCTGGAAGTTATAGGAACTTGCAGGTTACTTTCCCCTAACATATAGATTATTTTCTCAGATCTCAGGCTAATTTTCTGAAAATCTGCAGTTAACCTGAAATGTAAGGGTTAATTTCATAGAACTCACAGGAAGTCTTCCCAGAAGTTACAGGGTATTTTACAAGATCTCTCAGTGCACTTTCCTGAGATGTACTTTCCCGGTACTTACAGATTACTTTCCTGGAACTTACAGGTTACTTTTTTGCAACTGAGGGTTACCATACCAGAATAGACAGCATCATTTCCTGAAATGTTGAGGTTACTGTCCTGAAACTCAAAGAAACTCTTCCTTGAATTTACAGTTTATCTTCCAAGAACTCACAGACAACTTTCCTGGAATTACAGGTTGTTTTAGTGAATCATATATGGTAACATCCTGCAATTTACATGGGACCATTGGTTTTTGTTTGTTTATTAGTTATTTTTCCTCATGACCCTGTACAGAAGAAGCGGGTATAGAAAAAGGATGAATGGATGATTACTTTTCCAGAACTTACAGGGTATTCACCCCCTGTCTCCATTTCCATTCCATTCCTCTGTAAGTACCCTGTGAGTTCCAGAAAGCACTGTGACAGTTACCTAGGACAATACCCTGTAAGGTTTTGAAAAGTACCCAGTAAACTCTTGGAAAGTATCTTTTAAGTTTAAGAAAGTTATCCTTTAGGATTTGGAATAGTACCCTTTCCAAACCTTAAATTTTATGAAAGTAGCCTAAAAAGTCCAAGAAAAGTATGTTATAAAATAATTGTGTGAGCTCGTAAAAACACCCTACTGGTAGTTAGAACAGTACCCTGTGAGGTTTGGGAAAGTATCTAGTAAGTTCTTACAAAGCGCTTTGTAAGTTTAAGAAAAATACCCTTTAGGAACCGGAACAGTACCCTGTAAGGTCTGAGAATGTACTCTGTAAATTCAGGGAAAGTACCCCATAAGCTGTTGGGAAATATTCTTGTAAGCCTTAGAAAAATACCCTACAGGTAGTTGGATCAGTTCCCTGAAAGTTTTGGAAAAGTAGCCACCCTCTACATTTTGAAGAAGTACCCAGTAGGTTCTTGGAAAGTATCTTATAAGTTCTGGGAAAGTTCTGGTTCTATTATGTGATTTTACATCCACATATGGTAAAAAAAACAGACCTTAATGATCTGAATGCTGCTGATGCTCCCTCAGCTTCCACAACATTCATGAAAATGTCTCAGTTAATAATATTTGATAAAGTTTCAGCTTTCCTCCTCTTCATCTTCTTCATCCTCTTCATCCTCCCCTTTAACTGTGTTCATTTTCCAGCTCAGGGCCCATTCCCTGTTCGGGATTCCGTCAGCTTCCTGCATCAGTCCCACGTCCTGACGACTTCGGTGCTCCGAGGAGAAACACATCACCTCATCCTCATCCAGTTTCCTCCAGCGACAGATTCTCCAGGATTCCTTCCAAGCCTGCCACTCCGCTCCCTCCTCTTCCTCCTCGTCTGCCTCCTCAGCTCCTTCGGCTCCTCCTCTGTAAGCAGCTGCGACCATCCATGACCGCTTCCAGGAGGGAAAGGATGCGTTCAGTTTGTGGAACTGCAGGTGAAGCGGAGCGTCGGGTTTGTTTTTGACTTGTTTCCGCTTCTTCTTCATCTGGTTTTGGTCTTCTCTCTCATTCTCTTCAACTTCATCTCCATAAATCTCCTCTTCCTCAGTTTGTTTCTCAGCTTTTCCATTCTCTTCATCAGTATCCTCATCTTCCTCGTTAGCTTCATCTTTGTCTTCACTGATTTCTTTCACCTCCACACTACTGTCCTCCTCTTCACCATCTTCGTTGTCATTCTCCTCGTCTACTTCTTCACCCTCCTCTTCTTCATAGCTTTCATGTTCATCTATTTCTTCTTCTTCTTCCTCCTCCTCTTTGTCATCCTCATCTTCTGAGCTGCTGGGCCTGTGTTTGGTTTCCATCTTCTTACCGTGAATGTTTGCATCTTCATCCTTCTGATCTTTGTTTTCTTTTGTCTCATCCTCCTCCTCTTCATCGTCATTTTCAGCAGGCTTCACTTCCTCATTAAGTTCCTGCTCTTCTTCATCATTTTCCTCATTCTCTAGTTCTTCATCGTTTTCTAGATCTGGACTGTAAACTTCCTTATCCTCCTCTTCGCTGTGTTTGTCGTTCTTTTGTTTTCTGTCTTTATCCTCTTCCTCTTCCTCTCCTTGCTGTTCTTTGTTCATTTCTTCCTGCTCTTCTTCTTCATCATCTTCCTGTTTCTCCTGTTCTTCATCTTCTAAATCTGGGCTGTCATCATCCGCGTCTTCCTTTTTGTCATCTGTCTTATTCTTTTTTCCATCTTTAACCTCCTCTTCTTCCTCTTTTTGTATTTTTTTGTCGTCCTCTTCTGCCTCCACCTCTTCCTCATCCTCTTCTAGGTTTACGTCTTCATTCTGTTCTTTTGCTTTTACCTTCTCTCGTCCTTCACCCTTCGCATCTGCATCTTCATACTCTTCCGTTTCCTCTCCTTCCTCATCCTCATGTTTTTCCTCTTTGTCTGACTGATTTATCTGCTTCTCTTCATCTCCTTTAATTTCATCGCTCTCGTCATCAAAATCCTGAAACTCCTCATCTTCTTCATCATCTGTTTGGTCTTCCTTTTCTTTTCCCACTTTTGTGGTATTCCTTTCCTCCTCCTTGTCATTTAATGCTCTGTCGTTTTCCTGTCTTTCTTCCTCATTGTCAGCTTGATTGTATTCCTTTTCCTCCTCCTCTTCCTCCTCCTCCTCTTCAGCATCCTCTTTCACCTGGTCAGGTACATGATCTGGACTGTCTGTTTCGCTTGTTTTGGCATTTTCCTCCTCTTCCTCATAAATTTCCTCCTCATCCATCTCGTTGACCTTATCATCTGACGTCTTCTTGGTGGATTTGTATTCCTGCTCCTCCTCTTCATCCTCCACATTGTCACATTTTTCTTCATCTTCATCTTCCTCCTTTTCAGCTACTTGCTCGAACCTCTCCTTCATTCCTCGGACACCTTCATATGTCTGCTCCCCATCATTTTCTTTGCTCTCCTCTTCCTCCACTTCTCCTCTGTCTGTATCCTTTTTGTCTTTTGCTTTCTGATCTTGGTTTTCTTCCTCTTCCTCATCTACCCCTTCATTCTCATCATCCCCTTTTTCCTGTTCCATCTTTTTGTTAAAGTCTTGGTATATTTTTATGCTCCTCTCCTCCTTGTCCTCTTTATTCTGACTGAAAACTTCCTCTTCCTCTTCCTCCATTCCTTCATCCTCTTCTTCATCCTGAATGTCCACGGCTTTATCCCCCTCCTCATCCTCTGTTTCTTCCATTGTTTCATCTGCCTCTAGCTCATCATCGACATCCAGTTTAGTCTGTCCTTTTAGAGCCTTCCAGGCCTCCTTCCACTCGTTGAAATCAGTGGTATCCTCTTCCAGGCCGGATGTGAGGAGGAGGTTTAAGGTTTTCCGTCTCCTGGTCAGCTGGTTGCTGTGTTGGTGATGGGAGAAGATGGAAGCTTCACTCCATCTATGGAAAAAGTCAGTTTAGTTTGAGAACTCATCAGATTAATAAAAACATCAGATCAAGGCTTTGAATAATAACATTAAGAGTTTCTACAGTTGAACTTCCTCCTGACTGTCCATCCATCCATCCATCCATCCATCCATCCATCCATCCATCCATCCATCCATCCTGTTCCACTTATCCAATGTTGTAGTGCACAGTTATTAAGTTTAGGACAGAGACTTATATATCCCTCTCCTCAGAGATCCTCTTCAGCTCCTCACTGGAGATCCCATGAATGCTCCTAGTACAACGGAGATAAGTGGTCACTTCATCAACTTCTTGTTTTGGTCTGGGGTCTCCTCTAAGTCTGACAAATCTCCAAAGGGAGATCTCCAGAAGGCATCTTGAAGGCTACCCTCAGGATTTTCCACCACAACAGATAACAGCAATGCGCTAATAGTTGTAGACAACAAGGTCCATCCATCAATCTCTAGTTCTGTCCTGCCATTGTCACGATTTTGTGTGTGTGTGTGTGTGTGTGTGTGTGTGTGTGTGTGTGTGGGCCTGTGTGGGTGAGTTTTTCCCTGTCCCTCCTGAGGAGCTCTGCTGGTGGGCGTAATCATCTGCTGCAGCGTTCTTAAGGAACGCTGCAGCGTTCTCCTTTTGACCTCCAGGTAGTTTCTAGCCTTTTTTTTAATTCTTCCTGAAGTCCTCCTTCGCTGTCTCCCTTTCCGAGGTTTATGAAGCCACTTTGCTTCCGCATTTCTCCATTCAACTTCACTGATGATGAGCTTGTTTCTGGAAAACCTTTCTTCTGCCATCCTCTGCAGCACCTGTCCGCTCCAGCCTCTGCCTGCCTGCTCTCCAACACTCCCCCGGATTCACCAGCTCAAGTTCCTGTAATGTCCCACTACAAGACTCGCCACCAGAATCTCAACCCTCCCTCAGCGGGGTTCCATTGTGCCCAGAACTGCAAGCCTTCTCTACCTATTAATTCTCCTTTTGATCAACCATTCCTGATAACCAACTACAAACTGCTGCTCTCCTTTCTAGACGCCTTAAGCCTCAAGCACCTGAAAACCAGAATTATCTCCCCGCCTTGGTGTCGAAAAAAATCTTTTAATAGTTTCTTCACCTCCTGACACGTCAGCCATATCTCAACAACATACCTGAACGCCTGCGCTTTTATAGCGCTTTATCAGGTCCCCAGAGACCCCAAAGTGCTTCACACTACAATAAGTCATTCACCCATTCATACACATATTCACACACTGACAGTGGCGAGGAAGGTGAAGTGTCTTGCCCATGGACGCAATGCCCGAGATGGACAGAGCGGGGGTTTGAACCGGCAGCCCACAAACTCCTACCACCTGAGCAACAGTCGCACCACTCAACTCAGAGAGCAGTACATTTATTTCTAGAGGAAAGCTCCTTCCTGCTTGGAGAAAAACTCAGATCACTCACTTTAAGAAAACTGCTCAAAATATAATTTATTGAATTCTCTTTTTATCTTTCTTGTTTGTTTTCTTGTTGGGTTAAATGAAAGGGGTTAAGGTCCTGGTCCTGGTTGCCAGGGGATTACCAATCAAAACAACCTCTGTGATGGTCTGAAGTGCCCTATTAAAAGCTCATTTCCACTACTCTGATGGTAGCAATAATGCATAAAAGTCCAGCAGAGCTTTTAGAACAACATCTGCCACCTTCAAAATCACATCTATTCCAGGAACAGGACCATGGAAGACAACAATCTCCACACATTCCTAAGACATGGCTGAGGAACAAGAGGGTACAGCCACTGGACTGGCTGGCATGCAGTACTGACCTGACCGTAACAGAGGACGATGGGGACAATAACATTTTGTTGGTAATCTAAAGATGTGTTCTGCATGAAGAATGGGAGAATATAACATCTGCAACTCTCTTGGATTGCTATTTCCACTGCCAGAATGACATTTTGTAGAAATGGGAACGATAAAGCAGGAAAAACCTCCTAGAAACAACATGTTTGGGAGTTTTTGAGACTGAATGCATAGATGGATGGGCATGAACCAATGGAATCAAATATCTGGAGTTAGTATTGACTATAGAAGTTAAAAGCAACCTACCTGATCTGCTGCTGGTATCCCCAACACGAGCTCCAGCTTTTCTGGCGTTCTTCGTATTCCTCAGGAGGAGCTGCAGCCAGCAGATAGGATTTGCTCCATCCTGGCATCAACCAGTCGTTTATGCTTATTGTGAATGTGGCGTCAGAGATGGAAAAACTTGAAATCTCGTCTGTTATATCTTCTAAAGCAAATTGTGCTCTTGATAGTTTCCATGAATCCACCCAGCCTTCAGGCTCGTCCTAATTGAGGATCAGAACACAGGTTTTCTTTGGTCACTCAGATTTGGTGCTAAAACTGTGAACTGCAGAGAAAAACAACAATCCCCACCTGATCCATCTGTAGTTGTATAAGATCAAATTTATCCAATTTGTCACTCGGATCCTGTTGGTAGTTTTCCCAACCACAGTCCCAGTTCTTCTTCTGCTGCCTGAAGGGAAAGTTCATGATCTTCCAAGTTCCAGCCCAGACAGGAAGAGAATATTCTCCAACTTCCACCTTGCTGACCAACACTTTTTCAAACAGAGCATCCCATTGAAAGTCCCTATCCTCTGAGTGCTCTGACTGAGCAGGACTTTTCACCTGGAAACAAGAAAAACATTTCGTTTTGGTTGATTTTACAAGGCAAGCCACACATATGCCTGAACTCTGAGCCAGGCACCTTCTGTTTTCATGTCTCTAAAGTGGAAACAAGAACCATCAGTTCTAGGATGGTACAGTACATCGTAATATGGCCCAAATGGACTGATCTCCAGGCTTTGCAGGCTCATTATTGATTTACTTGTTTATTTGAGAAACATGACACATAAAAACAATGTTATGCATCAAATGATGCAATCATTGTGATAATTATATGTTTAAATTCACAAAGCTGCATTACTTGATGCTGAAAATGCAGAAAGAAAGGCAAAAGCATTGCTCCCAGTCTGTGTTCTTTGGGACAATAGTCCAATTCTCAAGACTGTTGAAAATACTAAGAAGTAGCACTAACTCTGTGTCCATTTTATGTTTGATGTGGGCAGAAACGCAAAACACGTTTGGGCTAAATGCCATCATCAGCACATTCAATCTGATTCAAAGAAATAGCTGTTCCTATAGTCTGAGGTTATTGAATCAAAACCTTTCAGTGGGCCCACACACCCACTTCACCAACATTATGGGTGACATACCAGAGTTCAAAAGAGGACAAATTGTTGGTGCACGTCTTGCTGGCGCATCTGTGACCAAGACAGCAAGTCTTTGTGATGTATCAAGAGCCACGGTATCCAGGGTAATGTCAGCATACCACCAAGAAGGACGAACCACATCCAACAGGATTAACTGTGGACGCAAGAGGAAGCTGTCTGAAAGGGATGTTCGGGTGCTAACCCGGATTGTATCCAAAAAACATAAAACCACGGCTGCCCAAATCACGGCAGAATTAAATGTGCACCTCAACTCTCCTGTTTCCACCAGAACTGTCAGTCGGGAGCTCCACAGGGTCAATATACACGGCCGGGCTGCTATAGCCAAACCTTTGGTCACTCATGCCAATGCCAAACGTCGGTTTCAATGGGGCAAGGAGCGCAAATCTTGGGCGTGGACATTGTGAAACATGTATTGTTCTCTGATGAGTCCACCTTTTACTGTTTTCCCCACATCCGGGAGAGTTACGGTGTGGAGAAGCCCCAAAAAGGGTACCACCCAGACTGTTGCATCCCAGAGTGAAGCATGGGGGTGGATCAGTGATAGTTTGGGCTGCCATATCATGGCATTCCCTTGGCCCAATACTTGTGCTAGAGGGCCCGGTCACTGCCAAGGACTACCAAACCATTCTTGAGGACCATGTGCATCCAATGGTTCAAACAATGTATCCTAAAGGGGCAGTGCCGGTATCAGAATGACAATGCACCAAAATACACAAGCAAAGACTGGTGAAAGATTGGTTGATGAACATGAAAGTGAAGTTTAAACTCCCCCCATGGGCCTGCACATCACCAGATCTAAATATTATTGAGCCACTTGGGGGTTTTTGGGGAGTGAGTCAGGAAAACGTTTTCCTCCACCAGTATCACGTAGTGACCTGGCCACTATCCTGCAAGAAGAATGGCTTAAAATCCCTCTGACCACTGTGCAGGACTTGTATATGTCATTCCCAAGACGAATTGACGCTGTATTGGCCGCCAAAGGAGGCCCTACACCATACTAATAAATTATTGTAGTCTAAAACCAGGTGTTTCAGTTTCATTGTCCAACCCCTGTATCTTCCCACTGAGTTTGGACTGTGTGGATATTAAAGCAACTGAAGACATTTTTATTCCAGGAAGCTTTTAGTTAGATTTAAGCTTTTTGTCACATTTTGGACAATTTTTTTAGGACCGACATGCAGTCCAGAGCCTGAGAGGAGCATGGTAAGCTAAGTCTTCTTTTAATAAGGAAACTTACAAACAGAGCTGGTTTAAGGAACACAGGGAGGGCGTTAGACATGGAGCTAGGTAAGAAACAGTACGATCCAGTAGTGAAAATAGAAACCCAGAGAGAATAAATACTGAGGTAAGGAGGAGAATGGACCAAGGAACCTAGGGAACTAATCAGGAGGAATATGATTAGGGAGGCTGATTAATACAGATGAGCAATGACTTCAGGGAAATAACAAAACAAGTAAACAAAGAAACTAACTTAAACAACATAAACAGGAAGAAACAGATCCGCAAGGAAACTAAAATATCTAACACGTGAATCTAAGAATTTAAACACAACAATGAATGGTTAATCTAATCAACCTGAAATGATCAGGAATAGAAGCTACTGAAGAACATGGCAGTGCAAATAGAAAACCGATAGAGATCAAACTGAAAACCTAACAGAGGCGGACTGTGACACTTTATGATATGTATTTATGATTGTATTATATTTTGTTTTCTGTATTGTACATGGCTGTATATGTACATCTGTCTGTGAAAACATGCTATATAAATAAACTTTTACATTACTTATTTAAAGGAAAAGAGCTAACGAAAAAGGAGACATCTTTGCAAAGCGGAATACCCAGAGAGAACCTACTAATCAAAGGGGAGAACATGCAAAAAGACCTCAGTCCAAGATTTTAAGCCAGCAACAGTGTTTACATCAGTGGTACGATGCAATCCGAATTTATGTAGCTCTTTCATAGTCATACTGACCTCTCATTGCTTTACACTAGAGCCACAATCACCCATTTGCACTCACAAACACGCACACATTCATAAATCTATACGCAGATCAGTAGATGTGTTGGGGTTAAGTGTTTTGCCCCGGGGCACATCGACATGTAGCAGGAGGAAGCTGGAATCGAACCCACAACTTTCCAATTGCAAGATGACTCCCACTGATCCACAGTAGCCCCTTTTAAACATAGCTCTACTGACAACAAGTTAAGATCCAAGCCAACCGGGGGGCGACGGTGGTGCAGGGGACGAGTCATCAATGTTTGCCGCATGTCTTCTCCCTCTCTCCTCCCCATTTCCCCTCAGCTTACTTTCAGAAAAAATTAGAAAGATAAAGGCCACTAGTGCTGCAAAACAAAATATAAAAAAAGATCTCCAAGCCAACCTAGCCCTATGTGAAAGAGTAATTACCCTCCTTGTTAAACCATGTGATTGAACAAATTGTTAGTTTAATTTTACTGGACACACCCAGGCCTGATCAATGCCAGACCTGTAAATTAAAGAATCACCAAAATTACTCCAAGATCTCATCAATCACTCATCAAGGAGGTCACAAACGAACCCAGAACAACATCTAAAGCACTTGATGTTTCAATTGGTTCAGTTAAGACACAGTCATTCGAGGGCCTGCAACTTATAGATGCATCGCTGCTTAAACACACCTGAATCAGATATTTGGGTCATTGGCAGGACTCTGTAGAACTTCTGCGTCTGGTTTAAAAGTAACACAGCATTTCATAAAAACATCATAATATACCTACAGTCAAACATGGTGGTGGTATTATAATGGTCTGGGACTGCTTTGCTGCTTCAGGGCTTTGACGGCTTGCCGTTATTGATGGAACAATAAATTCTGCTCTGTAGCAGAAAAATCCTGAAGGAGAATGTCTCACCATCAGGTTGTGAGCTTAGACTCAAGCTCACTTGGGTGATGTAGCAGGACAGTACTCTGAAGCACAACAAGAAGTCCACCATTGATGCACTAAAAAAAAAAACCCAAATAAAATCAAGTCAAATAAAATCAAGCCAAATAAAATTAGTCAAAGGCCTAGTCATATTCTGTACTTAAATTTGGTTGAGATTCTGGGCATGACCTTAAACAAGCTGTTCATGCTGGAATGTCCTCCAACGGGTCTAAATTAAAACAATTCTGCAAAGCAGAGTGGGTCAAAAGTCCTCCAGAGTAATGAAACACTCATTACCAGTTCTTACAAATGCTTGATGGAATCTGTTGATGCCAAAGGTGGAACAAGCAATTATATTGGTTAGGAGGTAATTACTATTTTAAACAGGGCCAGGGTGATTTGGACAGGTTTGTTCCCCAAATGAATGAATTTCCATCCATTGTCGATAAACCGCTTGTCCTTGCAGGGTCGCGGGAGGCCTATCTCCAGCAGTCGTTGGGTCATATGAAAACTGCTTTTTGTTTTTACTCAGGTTGCCTTTGTGTACTGTGAATGTTTTTTTTTTTTTTTGTGGACTGAAACATTTAAGTGTTACCTTTGTGTTTTCTAGGTCTGTGTCCCTGTTCAAATTATCAATCCTCTACCGAAACCAGGGCTCTATACCTTCAAAACCTAGAAGAAAATGCTCTGTTCCTCATATAACTCCCCTGCTCATACCAGCCTCACCTGCGTCCAGGAATGACTCCATTTATTAATCAGACCCTTCCATTCAGCATCCCATCCGCACATCTTTGCTGTATATTTCCTGATTTTGGGACACTCTATGGTCATCAGCCATGTCCTCCTTTCTTTAGCCTCTTTGGCCTTTAGGTAAAGGTACTTTGGAGGCTTCAGGCTCATCCAGGACTCCCTCCAGCACAACTGAAACACATCTACTTCCACTTTGCGTTTTTGCCTGTGAGGTTTGGTGGAGGAAGACCTCCTGCGGGGTGGCGGCGGAAGAGGAGAAGGCTCAGCCTTGGATTTTGGAGGTGGAGGAACAATTTTGAATTTGATTTTAGGCTTTTTATCTTCTTCATCTGTTCGGCTTGTAACCCTCCTGAAGTCAGAAATCTCATCCTTCATCTGGTCTCCATTAGACCAGTGATAAGTCCACTTGGAGAAAAGACTGTGGATCAAAATAAAAGGAAATAAAAACAATCTGTCAGATAATGAAGAGATTATGAAATCATTGCTTTCCCATGACTAAGTGCCCTTTCCTTAATTCTTCATATTTCCCATTGTGTAATCTTTCAATATTATCTTTGTCAGAAAGGTTCCACACTTTCTGAAAGTTTTCTTTGGACATTGTCTGCTTCTTCAATCCACTCCAATTCACTTTATTTATGTAGCACATTTAAGAAAACATAGGGGTGCCAAAGTGCCTAAATTGATACATAAGCAGCCAAATATCCGTAACACAATAATAAACAGTATTACACTGATTTTTGTCCCATGATTAAAACCATGACTGTGTTTAATTGCACGGTCACAAAAATGTGCCTCAAGGCTCTGTTTGTGGTCATTCTCTCTTTAAAATGTACATCACCACTGTAGACCAGAATGTTACTGTTTATACCGTTTTGCTGATGACATGGTTGTTATTGTGTGTTGCCCTGGTCTTTGTCTGTAGTATTTATTTGGCATTATTTAGTCCCGTTTGTTCTGTCTCAGACTTTACTCAAAACCAACTAAGTTAGCTTCTCTTAAACCACTGTTAGTATTTTTTTTCCTCCTTGTATAAATATTTCAATGTTTTGACAAAAAACAACTGGGGTCAATCAGCTAGATGTAGAAAGGGCTAATTCTCTTTTTATTTACTTTATGTATTTAATTCCAAATAACAACAAAAGTTATTCTAAGGCACTTAACATAATAACAAAGTGACCAAATTTAAGTCCAGTTACATTTATTTCAGTCACTGTCTTTATGAACTGCCTACTGCCTGAATTTATATAGTCATATAAAACAAAAATTGTTTTGCTGTCAAGCAGATTAAAATATATATAGATTGTTAAATTAAATATATATAGCACATACAATAGATGTAAATGTAGGAATTTAGAATACAATGTGCAACTTTTTGCATAATTTGGCATAACTCTGACCTCTACATAGCAACAATTGCATCCAATAGGACCCTTAGTATGTGTGGAATATGCATCAACTGGCATCAGTGGACATAAGGATCCAAAGACGTTTGTTGAATGGTTGAAATACAGTAAGTTGTGTAGAAATAAAAGTTGTGATCCTCACATTTTCAAGGAGCTTTTCTGCTTCCATTCAGCCTCCTGTTTGCACTGGTCTGCCATGCTCTGGGCTCTCTTCTCCCACTGGTCTCTCAGAGGTCCATTGCTGAAGGATCTCTTCTCTTCCTTTTTGGACAACATCGTGTTTCCTGCGAGCCACATATAGATAGATAGCTTCATTGTCATTGTAAAAGAGTATTACAGTATTATTATTATGAGATTTCAGTAGCAACTTTCTCAGACTGCAATGTAACAGAAAATTAATCAAATAAATGTGACTGTTGAGATTCTTATGGCTTTGGAATAATAACTGTCATTCATTATTATCCTGTGAACCTTGGCTGCTCTGTACCTCCTGCCAGAGGGCAGCAGTTCAAACAGATGGTGACCATCCTGGTGCTCTGCTAAGGTGGCATGTGGTAGAAATGTTATCCAGAGGTGGCAGCTGGCAGCCAATGATCATTTCTGCAGTCCTTACCACTCTGAAGACACTTCTTATCTGCAGGAGAGCACTCTAAGTATCACACCGTAAGATCATACATTGGGACAGACTCAACTGCAGCCCTGTAGAACGACTCCAGCAGCATTTTATTTTGTGTTGGTCCTACTGAGTACTCTGAGCCAGTGGAGTCTCTGATGGGCTCTCTTAACTGCAAGTATATCTGCAACAAGGAAAGGCGTATCCAAGGTAAGGGAAGGCGTCACCTCAGTAAAGCGAAATACATCATAGACGGGTATGTCACCATGGGCGTATCTTTATGTTTTAAATGATTAGCTACTTTTTCACTAATAATTCTGAAAAACCAACTTCATGAGTGAGGAACGCGTTCCCTTCATTCTTTCCGTCCTGCCTTTCAACTGCTGAAAGTGAGGAAAAGAGGAAAAACGGAGAGAAAACAGGGCCAACTGACCAATCCAATTAATGTTTGTTCACACAGAATGCCTAAACATTCGAACAGCCCACTCACAGTCTGCGATCTCCTTAACTGTGGCTGTGTTTCTTTATTGACCCCAAGGAACTTAATGGACTCCAGTCTCCCTACACACAGCCTGACGGCGTAGAGGGGGGCAGGGTCCAAGCCACATCTCTGCCTGTAGTATAAAAACCATCTCCTTGATTTTACTAGCGTTCATATACAGGTAATTATCTGAGCACCAGACTATCAGTCTTTGGACCTCATCCCTGTCTGCTGACTCGTCCTCGGCCAAGAATAGTCCAACCACAATGGTGTCGTCTGCAAAGTTAAGGATGGTACTGGAAGCAGAGAGTTATTTCATATTGATTGATTATGTAATTTAGACTGTAAATCAGGTTATATTTTGCCCCATTTCCAAAAGAAGGCATAGGAGCCACTGCTTTGTGGGAGCAACATCTGGTAAACTTTTTGCCTATTACTAGAAATTTGACATTTTAATAAAAAAAAAAAAACATAAAGTGGATATTAGTAGATTGCTAGTTAGAGGAAAAATTCTGGAATTAGTAGTAGTATTAGGATCTTTGCTTGGTCTGGAGTCTGGGGTTTGTTGATACTGGGGTCCTGATTAAGGAAACTGTGTTAGGATGCTCATATGCTTCTGTAAAACCTGTTAGAGTTCCAGGAACCTGAAGCAGAAAAGCAACAAGTCGCAAGTTGTTTGCTCAGAGAATGATCTGTGAAAAAACTCAACCTGTAGCAGGACTATAAAAGAAGCTCAGCTAGCATTTCTTTGAACTGCTACACCACACGATTAATGGATTGGCACATAAATCCAGACTGGGTCCAGTTCTGAGGGAAGTGTTTTCGTAATGTCTGACTCATCTGACTGTGACAAAAAACAACAAGCGGCGCTCTATAATTAAACACTGCCCGGCAACAACAACCCCCTCCAAACCCCAAACTGGGAAAGATGGAAATACAAAGATATAGTTTTTCATATGAAGCCGATGATATTGAAACGCCTTTGATCCAGAACCAGAGCAACATTTCTGCTCACCCTCATCATTCCATCATTTGGTTTGCCAGCTGAGTTTATGTAACAGAAAAATTGTAAATATGCAAAACGTTTTAGTTGAACATATGAATGTGAAAGAGCATGAGGTTTTTAATTTTAAACTTGACGTCACAAGGCTTGATCCAAGACTGTCTGGAGGATTTACTCTGGACTTCAGCTTTATCCGTCTTAATGAATGAGGTTGTCATAAAATTAGAAGATGACTTCAGGGATCCTTCACCACCTGCTTTCAGAGAGGCCCTCCCTGCAAACTAAACATCTTCCACTGAGCGGACGACATGTTTTAAAGCCAGTGAATAAAATCTGTAACACAAAGAATCTTAACTGATAAACTGAGTTTTATTTTAAAATAATTTATGGAAAACAGCAAAATAAAAATGCACCTCAAAATATGCAGCTGCATCAACACAGCCAAAGTTATGAAAAATGAAAATTAACATAAATGTCTAGGAGTTCAGGAGGGGTTTATGTTGAGGAGCATAAAGCCTGCAAGCTGCTTGGTTTTTAGCACAGCGCTGCTTTCCGTTTACTTTGGAAGTTGGATCTCAGATATAAATGACATCAGCAACATTGGTATTGTCTTTTTCCGCTTACAAAAACGTAGACTGTTTGCCTGTGTAAATGGATAAAGAAACATAAATTAAAAAGTCTTCATTTGGAAAACAATAATCTGGCGGACAAATCGGAGGTGGAAAGTTGGAGTTTCTTTCAGAATGCCGGCCTCAGAAAAAAATACTTTATTTACATTTTGTCAGTCTGATCTGACTGAATCAGGCTGGAATGTGTAGCAACAGAGTTTAGAAAGCATAGAGAAATATGTTATCAGCCTTTAATGATAACAGCAGTGACTGGGACATAGTTAAAATGGGTTTGATGTCACTTATAAATTGAATTCCTTTAGAGTTCCAATAAAAAATTCATATTAAGAAATACATATACAGTACTTGCAAAAGTTTTAGACAGGTGTGAAAAAATGCTGTAAACAAAGAATGCTTTCAGAAATATAAATGATGATTGTTTATTTTTATCAATTTACAAAATGCTAAGTGAGCGAAACATACAGCCAAAGTCATTGAGAACTATCTTCAGTGTAAAGAAGAACAAGACTTGCTGGAAGTGATGGTATGGCCCCACAGAGCCCTGATCTCAACATTATGGAGTCTGTCTGGGATTACATGAAGAGACAGAAGGATGTGAGAAAGCCTCCATCCACAGAAGATCTGTTGTTAGTCCTCCAAGATGTTTGAAACAACCTACCAGCCGAGTTCCTTCAAAAATTGTGTGCGAGTCTACCTAGAAGAACTGATGCTGTTTTGAAGGCAAAGGTTGGTCACACCAAATATTGATTTGATTTAGATTTCTCTTTTGTCCATTCACTGCATTTTGTTGATTGATAAAAATAAATGATTAACACTTCTATTCTGTGTTTAAAGCGTTTTTTCACACCTGCCGGGCCTAGTTTGAAGGACTCAGGTGACCATGGAAGAAGGTTGATTTAGTGTCTGTTGAACCATCTCTGTGTTGATTTGGCTGGATGTTTTGGATCATTATCCTGCCGAAGGACCCCATTATGAGCCGCTTTCAGTTTTTTGACTGAAGCCACCAGATTTTTGATTAAAATGTCCAGGTATTTCAAGGAGCTCATGATGCTGTGCGCTCTAACAAGGTCTCCAGGGTCTTTGGAGACAAACCGGCCCACAGCATCACAGATCCTTTATTTCACAACAGACCAACCTGTAGTGTTTGCTGCTTAAGAAGCTTAATCTCCGTCTTGTCTGACCAAAGCTCACAGTTCCAGTTAAAGTTCCAGTAGAAGTCAGAAAACTCCATGTGTTAATATTAGTGACAGTAGTACGAAAAAAACTCTTCCGTGGAATCAGTCCTACAGTATCTAATGGTAGTTATGGAGACTTGGTGACCCCAAGATGCCCCTCTTTGCAGCTCTTCTCTAACAGTGATCTTTGGAGATGTTTTTTGGACTATTTGTAAATTTGGATAAGTTTAGACCAGGAGCTATTTTTTGTTTCCATCTTCTTATTTAAGGAGATCACACACAACATCTGCCTGACTTGAATGACAGACCTCTGTGTCACGTCATATTTACACCTCAGGGAACCAGGAAGTCAGGGATTACACACTTAAAGCTTCCTGAAACAAATCAATTTAAGGGGTTTGAACCTAAAACCAACATTTACAACTATTTTGTGGTAAACCTGTGTTGAAAACCCTGACAAAGTAAGCTTTGGCTGAATGCACACAACTGTTCTTCATTATTATCATGATGTGCCTTTAAATGACCTTTATTTTACACAGTTTTGGTCCATCTGTCCAAGTTCAGCATAAGGAAGCCATATTGATCTATATTCTTTGAAAAACACAGCATGAAAACTGCCATAATTAGCTCTCAGGACTTGGTTCTCTGTAGTCTCTGAACTAAACCATCTCTGTTACCCAGCTCTCCCAGTTTGAAGCGCTAGAACACCATCACATTTCATGCAATCGCACCTCAAAGTGTCTGCTGTAAAGCAGAACTGTCAGCCCCTTAGTGTGAAGATGTCCTCCCTATTTTCTTTCAACAACATGCAATACTAGAATCAAATAAAAACTGTCTGAAAACATCAAATATTGTGATATAAACATTATTAGGTAAAAAAAATCTCTCATCTGACTCACTTGTTTTTGTCCTTCTCTTTCAGCCCTTCTTGTTTTTACATTCCTCTTTAAATATTACGGTGCTTAAGCTGCAGAGACCTGAATGTAGCTCCGTGTATTTGACTGTACTCTGTCTTCATGAGGTTCTTCAGCTCTACATTTGACCGACTTACTCGGAGTCTGTCCTGAAAAACTGCTCTCACCGAGCCGGCTTCCCCCCTCCTATTTTTACATCACAACACATTCAGGGCTGCTGCTCTAAATTTAGAGCCGGGGTGAGGCAGCCAGCGGAGAAGAGACGAGGATTATATGAAAAACACATTAGTGAAATGAATCTTTGTTCAACAGGTGCAACTAACAGGACAGCTGCAGGTCGCTGTCTAAGTTGCTAATTTTGCATGCAGGGGTGCTGCTGGTCGCTCAGTGTCCTGAGAGAAGAAGACCAGACAAAGACCTGACCTTACACACTGTCATTGCCTGGCAGGAGGCCACTCATTGCACAGATATTTATAGAGTAACAGTCATTTAAAGTTGCTTTGTAACAAGTTTTTTTTAACAGGTTTGTGATAAATGATGGACAGATGCACAGGTTGTTTTATACAAAATAATCAATTTAGTGTTATTTATTCATTTATTTTTTCATTACCGTAGTAATAAACAAATTATGCACAAGGTCTAATGCTGTGATAACGATGAATTTTAATCTGCCATATTGGGTAGTTTGCAATATTGTGGGTATAAAAGGCAGAAGGAAAAAACAGGAATGTTGTTGCTGTAGCACCATTAGTGAACAGGAAAAACAAAAACAATGCAGCAGAAACAGAGCTTCAGCGTTTCTGTTTCCCGTTCTCATACAAGTTACTGTTAGCACCACGGCACAGCTGGCTGCTACAGAAGGTTAGAAAAGCAGCAGTTTCAAACTATCTAATGTACTAACACAAACTTCATGTGTGTAATAAAATATATAAACCAGTTATGCCTATAGTGATATTGACAAAATAGTCTTTTTGTGAAGTTGTTATCACTGTTGCCTTGCAACAAAAAGGTTTGAATCCAGATTAGAGGACCAGGATTCTGCTTAACGTTTGCAAGTTCTCCCTGTGCATGCTCTCAGAGTACTCTGGCTTCCTCCCACAGTCCAAAAACATGTTATGTAACATGTTAGGGTAAATTGCCACTTTAAACTGCCCTTACATGTATCAGTGTTTGTGCCTGGCCCTGTGTGTCTCTGTGATGGGAAGAAATGGAAGCATGTCTTTGTGACAGACTGCCGTCAACATAGAGCCTATCCCATTTAAAACCATTTCTTTGCTAAGTTGCCTGTTATGTGTTGACATAACATTGACTTTTCCCTTGGGTTTAGGAGCCTTTTTATCTCTGATAGTTACAAACAACAAACAGCTGAAAATGGTCAGGTCCTGAACTGAGAATGAGTGAAAAAGCAGCCAAAGTCAGAATTAAAATCTTCCAAAAGCCCTGGGAACTGTTAATGAAGAACCATTTAAAATAGGAAAAGAAAGTCTGCCTGCTTGGAAAGACACTTTTGCACAGCAAAAAAAAAAACTTAAAGAAATGAAGAAATGTTTTGCTGTAATAAATGAGACTGCTAACGATCTCTGCTTTAGACTTTGTGTCTTTGACACATCCAAGAGTTTATTGTGACTCTGTGTGGTCTGAGCATGTGCAGTAAATGTTACGCCACTGCGCAGCAGGAGACCTTCACCTGTAATAAGACCCTCAGATCACTTTGCTGCTGATGTCAGAAAGCTGCTGCAGGACCTTAGTACTATTTTTACTACAACCAAACACTAGATTCCATACATTTGTTCCCAGAAAAAAAAAAGTTACTTTACCAGAAAAAGAATTTTTTTTGGGTCTTTTCTTCAGGATTGTGTTTGTTTAAATACTCCCAGGTGGAGCTACCAAGGTGTTTTAAGTGTTAAAAAGTATATAATTTGTTGATATTGACAAAGATCACCAGAGGTAAGGTAATTATTTTAACACTGTTCTTAGAGCTTATTAAACTGTGAGCTGATCTACTCTGCTTATTCTGTTTTTATTTATTTATCTCTTTATTTGAAATGTATTACATTTTGCTCATCTTAGGACTGTTTGTTTCCCTATGAATTTAGTTGCACTTTAGTTGACTTCTGACATTGCCACTAGAGAGCACTGTTGTGTAATTTATCTTGTCCAGTGAATTACCTTAAACCCCATTTTTTTATGCAATAACATAAAAGAACCAACCAACTTCAAAATACATATTTCTTATTTCTATTAGGAGAAAGCCCTTTATTTTGGTTATTTTAAAAAGCAAGATTGTGCAGCAGTGTAGTAGAGATCCAGAACAAACACAGTAGGTTTTATCTGTATGACTGAAGGTCCATCTGTTTATTTTAAGGTGTTTAAATCAGCTGTGACGTTTTACCCTCCGAAGAACACAATGAAATTTATTCAAGTCAACTTGTGGAGAATTTCGCCATCTAGTGGTCGGATGCACAAACAGATTGTTGCACAGAAAATTAAGTTGTATCTTCCAGTGTGTTACGCTGTTCAAAAAATGAACCTGTTAAACACAAAGTTAAATATAAATTACATTTTTAAAACTTGGTAAAGATTAGATTATTTTTACAATTTAAAACCACGAATTTAGAAAGGATCCTCTTTTCTTTCACTAGGACTGAAATGTAAATTTTGAGCTTTTTGTTTGTTTATTTTCTTTTTTTTCATTCATATAAATTATAATCTAAATATAATTACAACAATAATCCTATGCCTTTTGCTGATAGATGTTTGGAGAGGCTGCACCAATCTACAGTCTCTTTCCTATATCCAAAGACTGAATGACAAAGTGAGGTATACTAGTGATGCTAATCTTCTTAAATGTCCTGCAAGAATGACAGGCTGCATAGTTGGTTGTCTTTGTTTGGTCTGGAGTGACTTATGAGTTAGAAGTTACAATAGGAATCTGCAAGCCACACTTTGACCAAAAATGATATGAAGTTTGTGATATATAATATATAAAGACAACTAAAAGGACTAGTGCGTTAAGTGTGCTATTTGAGCAACATAGACAGTGGAATGGACTCAGTCTTTTTGTACTTTGAAAAATATATGTTGATCTTTGATGTTTTCCTTTGTTCTAAAACCAAAGAATATAATTAAAATTAAGGGTGTCATTTTAATTTAAAACAAGAAAGCAAGATAGTATATATTTATAAAAAAATAATAAAGTCCGTTTCTTTTACAATCATGAAGTAAATGATTGATTGTGCAGTTAGACAAAGCACCAATCACTGCTGGGTTAATTTCTAGACTTTCGGTATGTCTTCCATGGCGTAAGGCACAGGGAGGAGGACTCAAATGTAAGGCTCAACACAGTGGCATAAAATCAGTAAACCTTTAATCTAGTCCAAGGTTTATACACAGAAATCCAATCCAAGCTGAAGTATTCAAACACAGGCAGAGGCAAATCCAAAATACAAGCTGGGTTGAAAATCACTAGAAGCCTGCACGGGGTGAGGAATAAATAGGCAAATAAACATTTTGGTCAGGTAAACGACTGTTACTATGTTGCTCAGCAGCTCAACAGGCATCGCAGCTCTGACGTCACCAGAGTTTATATAAACCCGAGGAAACAAACTTTTAACGTGTCCCTGCCGTTCTACAGGCTGATAGCCGCCGTCGAGACGCACATACAGAGAACGGCTTCACTAATTGTAATTATTAAGTGCTGTGTGGTGTAATCACACCACCAGAGTGTATCTCTGATCTTTATTCGTAAGAAATAATTTTTGGTTAGAATTTAGTTCTTCTAAATTATGATTTTTTTATTGTAATTCTTGATAAGTATTTATAATCAATAATCATAATTCCCTACAAGACACAGGTGGATAACAGTAAGATGTGGCAGAAGCTGATTGAAGGCGGGAATCGCAGGAAGTGAAGTTCTCTGAAATGAGACAGGAGACAAAATAAAACAGGAAGTTCAAAAAAAGGGAAAAACACTGCAAAACCTTCCACCAACAGAACTTCGCTTGACATTACCAGATCTATCCACCAGGTGGAGTCAGTGAACCTTCGTTTTTATAACTTTCAAATTGTAATGAAACAGCTGACTGAGCAGCAGCTCTTCATTCCACGACTCTCCAGAAGTACAAATGGATATGTTTTTCAACTGGATTTAGGTCTTACTGATTTACTTAGGTTGTGAGTTTGGTTTTAGGCTTCTTGTGGCTTCTGAAACAAAGCAAGTGAAGCAATGTGAACCAAGAACCCATAAAATGCTTCAGGTTTAATGAAGCAATCAGATGACTCCTGCAGTAACGCGGCACACTGAATGAAGACATATGACAGTTTTTTTTTACTCCTTTAATCAAGAAACAGAAATTGCCATTATATTCACTTTCATCATCAATGTCATGTACCTTCATGAACATCGGTGCTTTCTCTTTCTCAAAGTATTATAATATTCTCATATTAAAATATTAAATTACACTTACAGTTTTCCTCCTAACATACTTATCCATCTTTCTTTTGCCTTTTTCCATAAACTGTTATGCCAAACTACATTGTTGTTCTGATTTCTTTGTCCCAAGCAGACACTCCATTGCTGCTGTTGGCTTTCTATCAAAAATTAAATTCTCATTTTAATGGACAAAATGCAAATAAAATCGCATTTTGATCCTTGGGTATTACAGCCGTGTTTCTTGGGTTCTTATATGACAAACTTATAATTTGTAGGAGTTATATTTTGCCTTTAGGTCATTTGTGGTTTGGTTGAAGGAGGAACTTCCAGGACTCATCCCAACCCAAGAGAGGCTTAAAGCTTATCTGTTTCTTTAGGCTTTCAGGACGGACCAGGAACCTCCAAGACTCCCCCCATTCCTCCAGGAAATTCCTATTGAAACTGTCTTCAGGCTTAGGCTTGTTGTTTGAACCACGGCCTTTCTTAGGAGGAGGTTGGGTTTTACCCAGGAGATTGCATCCTGCCCATTTCCTCTCGGATTGTTTCTCCTTCTCCTTGTCAAAGTATAAATGCTTCTTTGTTTTGATCTTTGTTGTAAAAATCACCCTTGGATCACTGAGATCTTTGGACATACTTTTGTCTTTAAACTGAGCTTTGGGATTCTGCAGGAATCGGTAGGAAGTTGCCCACAATGTGGCAGAAGCAAAGCTTTTGTTTAGGTTGGATTTGTTGTTGTTTTGTTTCTTATTTCTTCTTGACCATAAAACCAGGTAGTAACTAGGGTTCTGGGAAGACTCCATCCAGGGTTGATCCAGTTGGGGCATTGGGTTGGCAACCCTGAAAGATTTTCCCCATTTACACCCATAATCACTCATAATGGGATGTTGCTGCTGAGTTGAGATACTTTTGCTTGGCTGGTAGCTTAGAAGGGATTTAACAGACCATGAAGAGCTCCACTCTTTCTCAAGGTAAAATATCTTGTTGTCAAATGAGCTGCTCATTTTGGCTTCAGCTCCGTTTATACTTTTTGGGTGTTGGATTTCAGTGGACTCATCCACCCACCTCTCTGTAGGTACTTGACCAGTCCAGTTTGGTGTGTGGTAGATGGAACACTTCCAAGCTTCCCTCCACTGTGCAAAAGATGGTTTGTCATGACTCAGCTGAGTTTCTGTGACCATCCAGGCATTTTGCCAATCTGATATGGACCTGGCACGAGCTTCATGTTCCTTTGAGTTATGAGGAACTCTTGACTTCCCTTTGCCAACTTGTTCCTTGCCTTGTGAAGGTTCTGATCGATGCTGGTACCTTGAGAACTTCCAGGATTCTCCCCAAACCCGCTCACTTGTTGGGCCATTTTTAGGGAATTCTTCCACTGAAATCTCACTCTGGTGCCTCTCCCAGTTCACCCGGATTTGTGTTGTGGTGAACCAACCTTGCTGCCACAGCTCAGGGTTCTGATTCAGAGGCAGGCAGGTCAACTTCCAGGAGTCTTTCCACTCTGAAGCATTGGGCTTTAAATCTTCCCCTTTCTCGGACTCTCTGAAAGGCTTCAGAAGATCCAGCTTGTATCTTCTCCTCTCCTGTCTCATTCTGTGTTTTATTACCTTCCAAGAATCCCTCCATTCTGAAGGTAGCAAGATTTTCTGCAGGTGCTTCAGAAGAAGTAGCTTTGACTGGGTTAGTTTGCTCTTTGTGTGATGTATCACATCATGTCTTAGTTGCTCGTGCCGTGGGTCTACTTTCTCTGTTGAGTTACTGACCTGAGGAATCTTCTCCACCCTTTGAGTCTCAACATCCATCTTTGACGGTAAGGTTTTATGGACTTTATCTATTTGTGCACAAGGTTTTGAGTTATTCTTTAGTATCTCCCATGACTTGTTCCAGTCATTAATCGCTTTAAATTCATCGCAGAACTGAAGGTCTCTCGTATGAGGTGCAAAGGTGTGATCGTCAAAGCCACGGCCATGATCGTAGTTCTGAGAGTAACTCTGTTGGTTGTTGAAGGCAGCTGCTGTTGTTCTGTGATCTTTTTGATGATGAGGAAGCTTGGAACTGTTGCTGCCATGGTGGTTGAGAAGCCTCCAACATTCCTCCCACTCTGGACTTTCTTCTCTTTCCATATTTTTGTTATTACCAACAGTCACATTCAATAAACCTTCTTTTGGAGCAGTGCTGAAATCCTGCTGGTCTGCTCTCTTGGTGGACATCCATGAATCACTCCACTCTGATGAACTCAAGATTTCATTTCGGTGTTGGGTTTCCACCAGTGAAGTGAAGTATCCATGTTTGAAGACAGCCGAATTCTTCTTGATTTTGTTGAATCTTTTCCAGGATGTTTGCCATTCTTCAGTGGGTATATTCTGGTCTAGCTGCTGTGATTCAACTATACTGTAATTGGCTTTTCTCCCGAGATGAAAGCTTTGTGGATCCACCAGGTCGGGCTCATGTGGCCAAGGCTTACCTTCTTCGGAACGAGGTTGATAGGGGGCAAACATCCAACACTGCCCCCAGTCGGAGCTTCCACTGGAGCCCTCTGCTGTTGATGGTAAAGACTTGTTGAACTTCCAAGCCTTACCCCACACCAGGGATGAAGGCTGAGTTTTAGTGATTGACATAAGTAACTGTAGTTTGTTGAAACTCTTGTCTTGCCCTTTTTTGTCCTTGAGATTTGGGGTTGGAGCAGAAAAGCTTCTTGCCTGGAATCCTGGTCTGCCACAGGGACCAGAACCTCTACCAGAAGGAACTGCCTGAGGAACCAGTGGTTGCTTGCTCTTCCAGACATTGTCGTCTGTTTGACTATCAGAAGGTTTAGCTTTTCTCTCCACTTTTTTGTTTTTTCCCGTCTTGGCAGTCATGCGATCCACCCAGTCCTTGTTGATGCTGTGCAAACAAAAAGAAAGGAAAAATATGCAAACTGTTATGCCTTTGCATATTTTCAAATGCCTTGAAAATTAACAACTATATATTTTTTTATATAGTTAGCTTATTAGCTAGCTATCTTATTAGCCTCCACTGGATTGCAGGGTTGGAGACATTGGTTTAGGGCACTTTAAATGGGCCAGAGTTTTGTTTTTTGTTTTTTTATATTTTGGGGTCAACACCTTTAGACTACCAATGATCACAAGTACCGGTTGTCAGTAAATGGGACAAAGAATTTAAAAAATAGGAGGCGAACTCAGGACAGAGTCAATGTGTGTCAGCGTGTTGAGGAGATTACTTCCTTCTGCATCCCCACTGCAGACTGATTACAGTCAGTGGAGGAAATGTACGATTTAAAACCTGCAAAAATAGCCTTGAAACAGTACATTACTTGCAGCCTCACAGTGTTCACCATAAATCATTGTGTCACTGTGTCCAAGTATTCATTACGCCTCCCGCTAAATCTGTTCGGCTCTTCAGGCTGCTCTGGAAGTCGAGACATGCAATGCATTCTTGGACAGGAACCTTCTGTGGAGATCTGGTGGTGAAGCTAACTGGTGACCTTTAGTGTTCTGGTGGATCAGGTTTCCTGCTCTGGAGATCCTGATTTCTTTATCACCATGATGTTCCTGAGAAATCAGCTCTTAAAGAATAATTTCAATAAATACCTATTTTAAGGCAGAAAGTTCCTCACACTTCATAAAACATTAATACAGATACATTACTGTCTACAGCTGTTACTAACAGGTCTGATCTGTATTAGAGGTGGATAAAATACAGCCTCCGTTAAACAAGAGACCTGATCTAGACCCACTGGGACTGGGATAATGATAAGTACACCCTGATTACCAGGCTCGTAAAGAAAGAAATACAAAATGATAGTAAAAACATTTAATGCAAATAATAAATCAATTTCAGTAGAAATAAGGTCATCTTTAATGGTTTTTGATTGTAGCAGTCCTCCAGGCTAATTAAATGCCCTTTAAAGCTTTTCTTTGGACTTTTGCTGCTTTGGTACGCAACTTCAGTCCAGTAGCTGACCATGGGAGCATGTGGTGACAGTGACCGGTGTGTGTCATAAAAAGTAGTGAAGTCTCCAGCAGATAAACAGCATTTAAAGGTCATGTGATTAAGAAACAGGAAAATAATGAAGCAAAGACCTGACGCAGGACCTGAGAGATGCATCTTCCTTCCAATGATCTACTATATGCCATGTTTTCACCTGACAGTTTTTTGGGAATCACCTGGTTGGAGCTAAAATCCTGAGTTTAGTTTGTAAACTGTGTTAATTTTGTGATTTGTCATAGATTTCACTTAGGAAATGGGAACAAATTGTGCATTTCTGCCAGACTGCTGAAAAATCCTAAAGATCCCAATCTTTACCAAACACTGGTTCATCCCTTGAGTTTAAGATTAATTGATAAGATAATAAGGTGCTGTACTGAAACTGGGTCAAGAAAAAAGCCAAAAAACGCTTTGAAAGATGTTTAGAAAGACTGGAGCCCTTTTCACCACAATAAACGGAGTCAGGAAATCTGTTTGGAGTCAAGAATCTATTCAAAACAACGAGTCTCTTTAGAATTAAGATTTTGTTCAGCACCAGAAATCTGTTCAGCATTTAAAAAATGGTCAGATTCAAGAAATGGACTGTAAATAAATGTCAAAAGTAGTAAATGTCAAAAGAAAACTTTGAAAGACCTTTAGAACTATTGGAGAACTGATGACCAAGCTCACTTTGAGTAGTGTCAGGAATCTGTTCAGTGACGGGAATCTGTTCAGTAATGAAAATCTGTTCAGGACTGGGAATGTTAAGGTACAAGGAAGGGACTAAACTTGAGGGGGAAAGCATCTAAACGCCAAAGAAAACCACTGGAAGACCTTCAGAAAGCCCAGAGAACTGTTGATCAAAACCATTCATAAAGATTAGAGGAACATCTGACAGCTTGGAAGGACATACGAAAGAAATTAAAATTTTGCAAAGAACTGTAGCTGTTAAAATTTGTATAATCTCTAAGCTAATAAAAAACAAGAACTGGAAGATCACCAAATACCAACAAACTATGATTTAGTAGCTTCCTGTCTGAATTAGTAATTTTTCAACAAGAGAACTAATTTAGGTGGGCATACATTTCCACGTGAAGAGAAGGTCAGCTGCAGGTTTTGTCAGAAATAATCTGATACAACGAAGTTTGAAGGATGAAACTACAACCTCACAGTTTGGATATCAGAGCTGCAAATGTCAAAGCAGTTTGGATGAACATTTGGATACACATAGCTAACAGCAGAATGTTCTGGGCAGTTTGTTCAGAACTGCATCGAAAACATGCTGATGAGGACAGATTGGTGCTGTTTGGGCCCAGTTTCTGGACGGAGGCTGTGAGACGATCATCTCAGCGGTTAAATAGGATGAAGGCTGCAGTTCAGCTTAAAAACGCTGCATAGTGAGAAAAATTCAGTCAAGGTTGATTGTGAGTTATAATTTGGGCATCACCATCAGAACAATGTAGAAGTTTGATGATGATATATGTTTTAACATCAATTATCTTTTAAAATGTGTCAGAAAATACCAACAGAAGCACAACACCGTGCATCTGTATGATGTTGCTTTTCATATTTAACAGCTAAAAATGTTTAATCCAAACCTAAAATTAATTTTATCTCCTTTAGCTTTTTGTACCAGAGTTTCACAGATGAAATATTTCTCACATGGCCAGAGCGCTCTTCTCCAGACGTTCCTGCTCCAGACGCATCCTCAGTCCGTATTCCCTTATTCTGATCTCCCAGACATTCTTCATGATGGAGGCATCGCACCCCACCACCTCTGGACTCCTTTCACTGGACATCTTCAGCCAGGTTCAGACCTCCTGCAAGGAACAGACCCACAGAGGGGTTATTGTTGTAATCACATCCACACTGAGTCTGTGTGTTAGATCATAATGAAATCTAAATGTGAGACCTCCTGCAGGGACGGAGCTTTCCACCGGTGAAAATCTGTGTGGAGACGCTGCTGACAGCTCTGCTAATTTATACCGACACTCTGAGAGGCAATAACCAGCTGATAGATGTGAGGGGCTGCACTAACTAAAAATACACCCCAACCCCTAACTACGGCACACGCACATTTTATGCACTGGCTCACTAATGGTCACCTAAATGTCTCTACAAGTGACTCTCTGGTCACAGATTTTCAACAGGGTTGAGGTCAGAGCTTTTAGAAGGCCATCCCTGAAGCTTAATGTTATCCTGCTTTATCCATCCATCCATTTTCTATTCCCTGTATTCTACTGTACAGGGTCACGGAGCTGGTGCTTATCTCCAACGTTCTACAGGCGAGAGGCAGGGTACGCCCTGGACAGGTTGCCAGTCTATCGCAGGGCAAGACAGAGACACTCAACCATGTCCACACCCATTCATACCTAAGGGCAATAGATAGACCAATGAATCTAACAGTCATGTTTTTGGACTGTGGGAGGAAGCCAGAGTACCCAGAGAAAACCCATACATGCATGGGGAGAACTTTTACAAGAGAGACCTGGTCAAGAAGGTATTAGCACAGTGACATTACTAAAAGCAATAAAGTAACATAGACTGCAACGATTTAAACTCATTGAGTGTCTCCAGAGCTTTAAGTTGAAGATCAGTTTGTGGTTGAATCCAAGTTTTGGGAGCTGAGAACCACAATGATTACTTGCCTAGTTCAGTTCGAACTTTGGGAACAGCTAATTGTAGAACATCCACTGTCTGTATTAAAATACAAGACAGCTGAGATAGGGTGATGCATAAGATGGTTTTGAGATGATGGACACACAGGGCCATCATGTTAACTTTAGCATAGAGGGTACGGTGATGAGTTAGGGGGCTGAGTTAGCAATGAGTTTCAGTGAGCCATGTTACACACTATTAGCATCTGGAGACAGTGAACATCACCCTGGTCAGAGTTAATTTACACCAGTTTCTGTTTTACAGTAAAAAAAAACAAGAAAATCCCAGTAAACGTTTCAGTTTGGTTAAGATATAATAAATATATTCATTAAAAGTCATGTGATCATCAATTAAAAATCCTATATTTTTAATGGACAGGTAAGACTTAAGCAGTAAATCAGTTCCGCAGCATGATGCTGCCACTGTAGATGAAACTAAATGGAAATCGATCAGGATCCTAAGAACCATCCCGAAATCCACCAAAGCTTTAGCCTGTCCTTCTCGGTGGCTCTGTCCAGTGGAGCCACTGAGAGGGACTCGACCAACAGAGAAGAACCAGCTGCAAAATAATTCATTTGGTTTGTTTGGTCATGTGACCTCATGGTGTAACATAGTAACCTTTTCCCTGAACACAGCCGTTCTAGGCACTAGCTTACTTGCAGACTCAGTCCATTGTAGGCTTTTTCATCAAAGAGAAAAATTCAAAGATATTAATATAAATGCATTATATCTCAGGGGCCTGCACAGTGGTGCAGTTGGTAACACCATTGCCTTGAAGCAAGAAGGTCCTGGGTTCAAATCCCTGGCTGAGGTTTTTCTTCCACTAGATGGTACGTGGGTTCTCCCTAGGTATCCCAATCCTTCCTCCAACAGTGCAAAAACATGACATCCATCCATCCAGCCCTGGATGGATCCATCCAGGTGGAAGAAACTGATGGATGAACTACCTTATTTAAAAGGTTTTGTTATTTTACAAGATCTTACTGTCACAGTGTGTTTTTGGTTCTGTATTTGTTTATGTTTAATCGGATGTCTTTGAGTTCCCGTTTCTGGTGTTTTATTTCCTAGGTTCTGTTCTGTTGACTGTGTTGTTTTATTGTATTTTTAGATCTGTTGTTCTCCTTGTTTTTTGGTTCCCTGGGTGTGTTTTACAGTTTGTTTCTTCGTCAAGCTCCTCCATGTCCTCGTTTGTCTCTGTCTGCTTCACCTGCTCCCTCTGCCTCCCTGTCTCCACGTCTCACCTGTTCCCTGTTTTCCTGATCACCTGCCCTATTGTTTCATGTTCACCTTCGTCCCTATTTAGGTATGTCTTGTCCTTTGTTCCACGCGGTGTCGTCATGTCTTTATGTCGTGTCTTTTTCATGTCTCTTTTGATGTCTCCTTTTGGATACTCGCCCTGCTCCGGATCTTGTTAGGTTCTGTTTTGGAGGATTCCCTTGTTGTCCGGATTATCTGTACCCCTGCTCCTCGCCTGTATGTGAGTTGACTCTGTGAATTATGTGAATATGATCACATTCCTCATGTGTTATTTAAGTTTTACAAGCATTTACGCAGCTTACAGTATGAGGCCCACAGCTGATCCCACATATGCACAGTTGGATGTATAAAATATAAAAAAACATAAAATATGAGCGATTTCCTCTGAAGGAAACTCTGTAGTCAATATGTTTCAGATATCTGACCTTTACTCCACTTGTTCACTGCTTTGACCGTCTTTCTGGTGTTTAGATAAGTGAACCCCTGTTACTCATGTTCATTATGATGATACATCACAAGAATTACCCTCTGAAAACTCAATGTTTGATCACATGATCTCCTGAAAAAAACAAAGCTGCAACAAGGAAACTCTTTGACTAGACAGGAGCAGATCCAAAGGTGGCCAGTGGTGGCCAAGACCCCCAGTCATTTCAGCCTGGTGACTCCACACTGTAAAACACACACTGTGATATCTGACTTCCTTAATTGAAAGACTGAGCTTTAAACTGAAGGGAACAAATGAGAATTAACATAGCTTTATTTTTTAAATAGAAGAAACTGAAGGGAACTTTAAGGTGACCACCGGTGCAGAGCTTGCTGAACACTGGCAGCAGGTAGGTGTGAGTGCATCTGTACGATCCGTGAAGTGAACACGTTTGGGCAAGAAGAACAACAAAGAAGCCACCTCTGTCTCAGAAATTCAGCCAGGAAAGTCTGAAATTCTGCAGGAAGTAAAAGGAAGCACATCAGGAGACTGAAGCAGAGTTAGTTTCTCTGATGATTCCTTACTTTGGTTGACTGGGATATCTGCAGAGAAAGACTAACATCCACCATGAGTTCTACGTGGTTCCACTAGAGAAACATTCTGATCCAACCCATGAGTGATGCTGCTTTTCATTCAAGTTCTGCACTGGTGGAACGCTTTATACACAAGAAAATAGAAACTGCTTTCCAGGAAATCAAAGGAAAAACATTAAAATAACAGAAACCTTTAAGCTTTGCTTAAATGTAGAGCTTGTTAAAAACGTAAAAAATTTTCTGATCAAAAGCTGCGTCAAATAAAATGTTTTCTGTCCTGATTTTTAGGGAGTTTCTTCTAGAGCCAAGGAGGATAGAAACTACATGTTGCCTTACCTGGTTTAGTTCTGGTCCTGGACACACTGAGCAAGCAGAGGGGTCTACATGGTTCATAACAGACAAGCAACACAGAAATGTATTTCAACCCAAGACCATTTAGTGCCTGAATTTTAAAATGCATCCCTTGACAAGCTGGGAGTCAGTGCAGTGACATAATACATTTTCGTTGTGTTGGTCAGGACTCTGGCAGCAGCATGTTTGATGAGCTGCAGTTGCCTGGTTGATTTTTTCCAGAGACCAGTAAAGACCCTGTTGTAGTAATCTGATCTAATGAAAATAAAGACATGCACCAGTTTTTTCTTTGTTCTGTTTTCACAGGAAACCCTTTATTCTGTTTTTTTTTTAAAGATGATACTAAACTGATTTAGCAACAGATTTTTGTGATTGTCTAAATTTAGATCTGAGTCCAAAACCACACCCATATTGCTTGAATGCTCCGTGTTCTTTATCCCGATTGATTCTAGTTAAACACTGATCTCCATCCTTGCTTTTTTTGGACAAAAACTGGACTTTTCAACATTAAACTGGGAGAAACTCAGACCCATCCACTCACTGATATTAGGAACATCCTTACTCAGTGACTGTAGTGGGATGTGGTCATCCGGTGACTCATTGATGTAAAGTTGTGACTCATCAGCATACATGTGGTAAGCAATTAGTATTCTTTAATCTGAGCTAAAGGGGAAGCATCTAGATGTTCAATAAAAGTGGCCTGAGAATGGACACCTGAGGAACCCCATAATTAACATCTATTTTCCAAGGTTTATAATTACCAAAAGACACAAAATAGTCTATGTCTGCAAATTAAGTCATTTCCCACAGTTGCCCAAAAACACTGCCATGGATAAAGTGCGGGATTGATATGTTCTCCATGTTTCTAACTGTTCTTCCTATTTTACCAGGAATCATTGGCAATAAAACAAGTTGTACAGACTTATGCAGCATTTTCAGTTTAATAATTTAGAAAACATCAGCATCTTCTTCTGACTCTTTAAATAAGTTGTGATTTCCAGAAAGTGAGTAAACAGAATAGACTAAACAGTACGTCCACATGTATAAGCCGGTATATCCTGTGAATGATTTACAGTGCTGATATTTGGATGAGACGCAGATTTTCTGTCAGGCTCTGGAGGTAAAAATAGAGCCACACAGACTGTATCCACATATGTCATCTGTGACATAAACACTGGGCTGCTGCTGCAGTCAGAACCACATCAGAATCTGTAACATAGAGGAGCAGTAATTTAAAAAATGTCACACAAGTAACTGAAGAAACTTTGGCATCTAATAGTTATGTTGTTTCCCATCCAACATGAACAGATAAAAAATACAGCTGCATTCAGAAGAAATCCTTCTGATTCAGTGTTTGACTTTAACTTGATGTCAATGAATGCAACACACACACTCATACATATAGATGCATCTCAAAAACTGGAATATAATTAAAAATATTATTTCATCCATCTATCCATGCCATATCCGACTCATTTTCCTTGCAGAGTCACGGAGGGGCTGTTGTCTATCTCCAGAGGTCATGGGGCAAGAGGCCTGTGGCAGAGTCTGGACTTGTCACCAGTTTATCATAATTCAAGGTTAATTTATTTCAGTAATTTGATTTAACTTATGAAACTCAGATTATCTAGATTTATTACACACAAAGTGATATATTTCAAGACCTTATTATGTTAACTTTAATGATTACGGCTTTCAGCTGATGAAAACCCAAAATAAAATTTCTCAAAAAACTTGAATAATACATCAGATGAATAAAGATGCATTTTTAATACAGAACTGTTATGTTATGGGCTCCAGAATAGTAAGGAAGACTGCTGACTTGGCAGCTGTCCAGCAGACATTGACACCCTCCACATGGTATGTGGTGGGTCATTGCCAAAGAAGCCGGTAGTTCACCGCGTGCTGCATTCAACCATATTACTAGAAGGTCTAGTGGAAGGAAAAAGTGTGGTAGAAATTGTGCACAAGGAACAGCAATAACAGCTGTCTGGAGAGGATTGTGAAGCAAAGCCTCTTAACGAGTTTATAAGAGATTCACAAGGTTTGGACTGCAGCTGGAGTCAGACCCTCTAGAGCCACCACACACAGACATATCAAGGACCTGGGCTACGACCATCACTATGTGTTAAGTTGCTCCTGAACCAGAGACATTGTCAGATGTCTTACTTGGTCTGGATTGTAGCTAATTGGTCCAAAGACCACTTTTCAGATACAAATTAATTCTTAATTTAATTCTATTCAGTTTATTTATATAGTGCCAATTCACAATAAATATCGTCTTAAGGCACTTCTCCAATCATACAGATTCAAAGTCAATTACATACATTCAAATATAGTCTTGGTTATTTAATAACACAAAATTTAGTTTATCATTCAAAATTGGTAACAAAGTTTTGCATTCCATCTGGAAATCCTGCTGGTGGACACCAGTGGTGAAGGAACCCATCAAGCTAAAGAAGGAAGCCTTCGAAGTGTAGTAGTATAGAGATATACATATAAGTTCCTGTAAGAACTTCCGGTTGACTCAAGTGGGTGTGGTATAAAAGAAGCCGCCCCACGCCTCTGAGACACATGTCTCCTGTGCACATCCACTGAGTGGCTCGCGTCCTGTTGGACTTGGCTGCAGATGAGTGACAGATCGCAAAGTGTGGTATATGCGGCTTTGATTTCCTTGTGATAGGTGTTCTCTCTTGCTGCACTATGGCTGATCTTTGTAGAAAAGTTAAGTTTAGTATGATTATAGGTGAACGCCACAGTGCTGCTTCTCCTTTCCCCCCTCCTGTGCGTATGTGTGCACGGCTGTGTGGATCGGCAGGTGGACAATTATCTTAGGCCAGCCATACCTCAGTACTGGGCCCTGCGACCGGTAACCTCAGCTCCTGTGGGGTTTTTTGCAGAATATGGCAAATTACAGCTCTATGAAGTTTGAGTTTTTGGCCCTTAACTGGGCCATAACCGATAAGTTTAGAGTATCTGTTGGGTAACAAGTGTATTCTGTACACCGACAACAACCCTCTTAGTCATTTGGCTAGTGCTAAACTGGGTGTCACTAAACAGAGGTGGGCTGCTCTACTAGCGTCTTTCGATTTTGAGATAAAGTACCGGTCAGGTCGGTGTAATACAAATGCTGATGCACTTTCTCGTCAGCATCCACCTGACCCACTAGATGTGAACCCATGTTTCCAGGTACAGCTATGCCTAAAGCGTTGCAGAAACCTTTGAGGTTGGAGAAGGTTGAGGCAACGCAAGCGGTTGTCGCAGCTATGCCACAGTACACTACTGCTGAACTCTGTGTGTTGCAGCAGGGTGACCCTGTGCTTCAGAAACTGTTGGTGTTTTGGAAGAAAGGGCAGCGTCCCAGTGGAGAGGAGCGGGCCCAGCTGGCCCAGCCCACATTGGTTTTGTTCCGGCAGTGGGATCGCCTTGTCGAGAGAGATGGAATTCTCTATCGAAAGATGTTTAGATCAGATGGTGCTGATACTTTGTTCCAGTTGTTGTTGCCAAGTGTGCTCATTAAAGATGTTTTAACCCAATTCCACGAAGAACATGGACACCAGGGAGTGGAGCGAACGCTGGCACTCCTCCGTTCTCGGTGTTACTGGCCTCATATTACCTCTGATGTGGCCCAATGGTGCCAGGCTTGTGAGAGGTGCCAAGTGGCAAAGGATGTCCATCCTAAAGCTTATGGCTACATGGGACATCTACTGGCATCGTGCCCTAATGAAATTTTGGCCATTGATCATACCACCTTAGAGCCCACTCAAAATGGTTTGGAAAATGTGTTGGTCTTGACAGATGTTTTCAGTAAATACACAGTTGCTGTCCCCACACGGGATCAGCGGGCTGCCACTGTGGCGAAGGTTTGGGTGTCTGAATGGTTTTACAAGTTTGGTGTTCCTGCTTGGTTACATTCCGACCAGGGTCGTAATTTTGAAAGCCTCCTTATCCAGCAGTTGAGTAATTTGTATGGTATTGTAAAATCTCGTACCACTCCATATCACCCAGAAGGCAATGGCCAATGTGAGCACTTTAACCACACGCTTCACAACCTGTTGCAAACACTGCCTGCGTCCCGGAAGAGAGACTGAACTGCTTGTTTGGCACAGGTTCGTTATTGTTACAATACAACTCCTCATCGGTCTACTGGGGAGTCGCCTTTTCCTTTAATGTTTGGTCAGGAACCTAGACTGCCTCTAGATTTTTGATTGGGTAGAGTTGAGAGTCCAGTTGGTGGTTCTGTGCACAAGTGGGTGCAAGAGCATCAAGCTCAATTGCAGGTAACCTTTGATGGGGCCAGGGAGCACTTGAAACAGGCTGCAGATCGCCAGAGACAGGCCCATGATGCCCATGTGAAACATCTGCCATTAAATGAAGGACAGTTGGTATTTTTGAGTGATTTTAGTGCTAGGGGGCCTCATAAGATGAGGGATCGGTGGAGCTCTGTGAACTGTTGGACTTGGCTGCAGACGAGTGA
The DNA here is from genome assembly GCA_036173005.1 of Crenichthys baileyi. NCBI lineage: Eukaryota > Metazoa > Chordata > Actinopteri > Cyprinodontiformes > Goodeidae > Crenichthys > Crenichthys baileyi. The sequence continues at coordinate 43,764 of JAHHUM010000622.1, read as the reverse complement.
CAGATCGCAAAGTGTGGTATATGCGGCTTTGATTTCCTTGTGATAGGTGTTCTCTGTTGCTGCACTATGGCTGATCTTTGTAGAAAAGTTAAGTTTAGTATGATTATAGGTGAACGCCACAGTGCTGCTTCTCCTTCTCTTCCTCCTCCTCCTACGCGTGTGTGTGCGCGGCTGTGTGGATCAGCAGGTGGGCAATTATGTTAATTCTCATTGTCGGCTCAAGTTTCGTACTTTAACTGAACTAGTGATCAACTAATTAAATCTCAGAGGTCTCTCCTGATAACTGGATCGCTGCTGTTTTGTCTCCGGACCTCTGTGTGAACTGTTGCGCCGCACTAATTTCAGCACGCTCTGCTGTTTCCTACGTCTGGTTTCCCGGGGGCCTTTCAGGTTTTTAATTGTTTGGGGGTTTGGCATGGGGCGCCCAGCTCACATCCACTGCGGCGTGCTAGTTGGCCACATTTGGTCCCAATCCTCTTTAACTTAGGTTGGGGAAATTACTGGTTTATTTTGCTTTATTTTGTAAATTACTTAAATTTTTTTTATTATACTGGGTTTCATGATTTTTTATTAATTGTTGTTTCTTTTGCAGCTGAGGCCCGGTGGTGGTGCTGGTGACGGTGCCTTCCTCCTTTGTGTGCCGTGATTCCTCAGTTTGGGTTGTCTCACTGTGTCTGGTGCCTTTAATAATGGTTATTTTTGTTTTTCTGTGTTTAGTGGAGGACGTCCCTCAGTACTGGGTCCTGCGACCGGTAACCTCAGCTCTTGTGGGTTTTTTTTTTTGTTTGTTTTGTTTTTCTTTGCTATTTTTTTTTCTCTTTGATAACAAATCTTTAAAATTAGGATTTAATAAATTGACTTTGTAAATTCGGATCTCGTCTCAGTTTTATCCTTGGGTTTGGGGTTATAGTACCTAATAGCTTGGTTGGCTCTTGGGAGTCCTGACTGATATTGGGTGGCCAGAAGGAAAGCAGCTTTTCAGGTTAAACTCAGGGAGCATCCCAATGTGTGTTTGAAGCTTGGGGGAACTGCAGTACAGAGTAAGACCAAGGATATATGTTGGTCTATAGAAGGAGCACATTCAAGATCTGCTTAATCCAGCCACCAAGTCCTCTGCACAGGCAGAGTCTAAGGACTCGGGAGCAGGGGAGTTTAGGAGTGGACTAGATTAATCCTGAGATGCTGAAGATTATTTACTTTTTAATATAAATGGGATAAAACAGTTTTAGATGCTCGGAATCAGGTGTAAAAACCTTGAGATTTACTACTTAACATAACTTTAGAATTACTTCATAAAGAAATTAGAGGCGGATTAAAGATCTTTCAGGGACAAAAAGTTACAGTATTTTTTCTTCACGCCCGGCTGTTTTTATCTTGGCCAGCAGGTGGCGAGAGAGAGTTGGATGCAACGACATCGTTTAACCCTGAAATCAAAGATCGTCTATTCAGAGCTGTGTGCTCACACACTGTTTTGTTGTAATTGTAACTGTTTTGTTGTTTAGACCCGAACTACAGCAATGGTATCAGTGAGTTCTATTGAACCAGACTGGACCAGTGAGACACGGTTAGTGGAGTAATTTATATACATAGGTGATATTAATAAACTGGAAACTTTCATTTGATCTGATTCAACTTCCTGTTCCGGCGCTTATGTGACGTAAACAGCGTGCGACGGCATCTGGAGCTCCGTGTGGGAGCAGCAGCAACGGGCAGAGATGGATCTGTTCCCGGAGCGGAGCCGCGGCGGGGTCGGGGCCTGCCTGTGGCGGCTCACGGTACTCCTGCTCTCCGTGTCCTCGCTGCCCACGGCCACGGCGCTGCTGGAGGGGCTGTACTGCGGGACGGAGGTCTGCTACGATGTGCTGGGAGTCACCCGGGAGGCCTCCAAGGCAGAGATCGCCCGGGCTTACCGACAGCTGGCACGCCGGTACCACCCGGACCGATACCGACCCGAAGAGCCTGGAGAGGAGGAAACCGCTCACAACAAGTTCCTTCTGATAGCTACAGCTTATGAGACGTTAAAGGTCTGTAACAGTTACCTCCATGGTCCAGCATGTTTCTGGGAGACTTTTGGCCCATTCTTCAGGCTGCTTCAGGTCATTGAGGGTCCTGAACAGCTCTCTGAAGGTCCTACCACATCATGTTAGTCAGCTTGAGCTGTGGACTTTGATTGGACCATTGCAACACCTTTATTCTTTTCTTTTTCAGCAGTATGTTGTAGATTTGCTGCTGCTTTTGGGATCATTATCCTGTTGATGACCCAGTTTGGACCGAACTTCAACGGTCAGATAACCTCACATTTGACTCTTCAATACTTTGAAATACAGAGGAGTTTATTATCGACTCAGGTGCTGCCTAAGCCCAAGTCATCAGCCCTCCACCACCGTGCTTAAGAGTTGGTATGTTTGTGCTGATTTTCTTTGGTGCTGTGAATTATAGCCAAACATCCCTACTTTGGTCTGATCTGTCCAAAGGACATTGTTCCAGATATCAGCTGCTTCATTCATATAGGTTGTGCTGCCATATTGGTTTTAGAGAGGAGAGTCTTTCTCCTTCAACCCTTCCAAACAAATTATACTTGTTCAGTCTTATACTTACTGTCCAGTCATGATCTTTAACCTTTAACCTGCTAACTGAGGCTTGTAGAGTCTGAGATGATTCTCTTGGGTTGTTTGTCATATCTCTGACCTTGGGCTGAATCTGCTGGGATGTCCTGTTCTTAGAACATTGGCAGTTGTCTGAAATGTTTTTCATTTGAGGTTAATCTTTCTCTCTGTAGAATGATGGACTTCAAATAGTTTGGAAATGGTCTCGTAACCCGTTTTAGATTTAATTGGCAGCAACAGTTGCTTCTCTGATGCCATTGCTGCTCTCTGTCCACCCTGGCATAGTGCTAATACGCACCTGTCTGCTTCTGAGCAGCAAACTGCCAAAACCCCTGTTTTATTGAGGTCCTCATACTGATGATGAAGCCGTGCTGGAGGACCCCTCTACCAATTAATTTATGGAGCTGCTCTCCATCAGTCAAAGATCTCGTCTGAGCAAAAAAGTGAACAATTAAAGTTAAAATAAAGCCACTCATGGTGATTACATTATATTCTTTCTATTTGAAGGTTTTCAGATCAATTAGTGCCGTAAAACTTCAGGCAACATTTTTTTGTTCTTCGTTTTTCTTTAAATTGGTTAAACTGATTGAAGTGATTTATGTTTGCTTTGCCAACAGGATGAGGACACGCGGCGTGACTATGACTACATGCTGGACCATCCTGAGGAGTACTACCAGCACTACTACGCCTACTACCGCAGGCGGCTTGCGCCCAAAGTGGACGTCCGCATCGTCATCCTCGTCACCATCTGTGCCATCTCTGCCGTCCAGGTAGAACCGCTGCGTCGGAAGCGGCAGCTTCTTTTGTCCAGTTAGGATCTGATGATTAAATCAGACGTCCGGATCCAGCTCCTTGTTCCTTTAGATTTTCTTCATGAGATACAGATTTTCTTGTGGTCTTGATCAACAGTTCTTCAGGTATTCTGGAGGTCTTCCCAAGGTTTTCTGCAGACTTTGGCTGCCTCGTCCTTTAGTTCTTGTCCAGTTCTTGAACGTAAACTAGCAGCTTAGGAACAAACCCTTTTTTAACTGGGACTTTTGAACCTCTTTGGTAGCAGCAGGCTGTCACAGAAAATACCAACGAAAACACCATTTGACGGACAGGAAACGAAGTGATTTCCAAAGAGCCGTTAGCAGAAAACGTGGAATAATCAACATTCCTTCGCAGTGTTGAGGGCTCTGGAATCTGCTCTCAGTTGTTTCCAGGCCTGAGAAGGTTTGGAGAAACATTTATTCTGGTAGACTTTATTCCCTGATTGGTTTCAGTGAAGGTTAAAAATACAAATCTCTTTTCATGCATATTAATAGCTTTCGTTCTGACTATAAAACACTTTGGAAATCTTGATAAATTCGTACATAAAATCACAGCTCAAAAAATAAAGGGAACACTCAAATAAACAATCCCTAGATCTGAATGAATGAAATATTCTCATTGAATACTTTTTCTGTACAAAGTTTGATGTGCTGACAACAAAATCACACAAAAAAATCAATGGAAATCAAATTATTAACCAATGGAGGCCTGGATTTGGAGTCACACACGAAATTAAAGTGGAAAAACACACTACAGGCTGATCCAACTCTGATGTAATGTCCTTAAACAAGTCAGAATTAGGCTCAGTATTGTGTGTGGCCTCCACGTGCCTGTATGACCTCCCTACAACGCCTGGTCATGCTCCTGATGAGACGTCATTTTGCAGGGCTCTGGCAGTGCTCCTCCTGTTCCTCCTTGCACAAAGGTGGAGGTAGCGGTCCTGCTGCTGGGTTGTTGCCCTCCTACGGCCTCCTCCACGTCTCCTGGTGTACTGACCTGTCTCCTGGTAGCGCCTCCAGGCTCTGGACACTACGCTGACAGACGCAGCAAACCTTCTTGCCACAGCTCGCATTGATGTACCATCCTGGATGAGCTGCACTACCTGAGCCAGTTGTTTAAGTGCTCCCTTTATTTTTTTGAGCAGTGTATAATGCAGCCTCCAGCACCATATCGTTTTTTCTGTCAGCTACGACGAATGATCTGCAGGTCAGATACTGAAAAGCCCGATTCATTTTTTTCCTTCTTGTGAATCAGATTCATTAAAATGGAAATCTACTATTTTCAATAGCACTGAGACGGCGGTCAGGGACGGATGCTTTGACCCAGTGTCCCAAATAATCTCGTATTTCCTTCATTATCTGTTGGATTAACAGCTACTGTCTCCACCCAGGAACCTGCAGCATGTTCTTGTCTTTCTGCTCAGTGGTCGTGGTACTAAGTTGATGACGTAAAACAACGTTTTCACAGATGAGTTTGAACATTTATGGTTGAATCTGGGTCAGTTTGTACCTGCGTTGCCTTTTTGTCTCTTCCTGCTTCCTTTTCATACTGTAAACAAACAGTTTTGTACCTGTGTACTTAAAGCATAGCCTATTAGCTCTCTTTTATTGTAGTTGATTGTTTTAATAAATTCTGAAGATTAAGAAAATTCTAAAACTGCTCAAATATCATCTAGTTTAATTTAATCAAATGTTATTTTTTGAAAACTTATATTTAACCCTTATTTCTGTTTAGTTTGGTTCTCGTCTGACTCTTTTATTATTTGTAGGAGTCATAAAGACCTAATTTCCTAACACTAGACCAGCAGTAGAATAAAATGGTTTGTACTTTTACAGAGCGAGCGCTTCACCCTACATTCAGTCATCCGCCCATTCACACACTCACAGTGGTGAGCTACATTGTAACCACAGCTGCCCTGGGGCAGACTGACAGAAGAATAAAGACTAAATCATCAGTGCTCTAAGAGCGCCCCCTCCTGGCTGGTAAAGAAATAAAAACGTGTGTTTTGGTGTCAGGCTGCTGATAACAAAAAGTCTATATTCAAATTTCGATCCGTTAGATCAGTGGATTAAGACTTAAACAAGATTATCTGGTATTATTATTTTGGTTCTGGACTGGATCTGAGTGAAAAATCTGCCAAAGTCCAGAGAAAAAGCTCTGAAACACCTCCAGGAGCCCTGGAGAACTGCAGATCAGGACCACTTTAACAGATTACAATATTTTCAGGATTTTCCTCAGTTCTGGTAAACCCATGAGACCAACAGTGTTTCCTCCAGGACATCTCATCCCAGTTTCTTACGTGACCAGAATAACCCATGTTTGGTCTCCTCTTCAGTACGTCAGCTGGTGCAGCAGCTACAACAAAGCCATCAACTACCTGGTAACCGTCCCTAAGTACCGGATCCAGGCCACGGAGATCGCCAAGCAGCAGGGCCTCCTCAACCGCACCAAGGAGAAGGGCAAGAACCGGCGCTCCAAGGAGGAGATCCGGGAGCAAGAGGAGGAGGTGATCCGTGACATCATCAAGAACAAGATCGACATCAAGGGAGGCTACCAGAAGCCGAGTCTGTCGGACATCCTGCTGTGCCAGATCGTGCTGTTTCCGTACCACCTGAGCAGCTACGTGGCGTGGTACGTCTGCTGGGTGTACCGCTTCACCATCTGCAGGGAGGAGTACGGAGAAGAGGAGAAGCTCTACCTCATCAGGTCAGTAGAGGCTGACGCTGCTCCGGCTGCTCGGGTTCAGCGTGATTCTGACCTCAGTGTTGTGATTCCATCAGGAGGTACATGAAGATGTCCCAGGCTCAGTTTGACAGCCTGGAGGAAAACACCAAGCAGACGTTCCTGGAGAAACGGCTCTGGATCAAAGAGAACTATGAGGTAGGTCCTCGTTGAAGCTGCACCTTTTCTCCTTAGACATAAGTCTGCTTGTGTTTCCTTGTTTATGTTGCGGTTTAAAATCTACTTCATCCATAATTACTGACAAATTTTAACTAATATTAAATCAGCGATTATTGTTTTTATGAACACTAGAACCAGATCTTTTTACCTTCTGAGCTTCAAATCCAACCTTCTTTAACATCCCTCTTATTATGGGATGTCTGTGACCTTTAATAAGAGTTAAGACCAAGTTCACTGGTGTGGAAAAGTATTTGCCCCCCCTACAGATTTCCTCTTTTTTCCGATTATTTGTCTCAGTCAAACGTCTCTCACTCTGCTTTGCTGAATTATTTTAATTCTGCCGTATTGGAGAGATTTCCAGCATGAATGGCCTGTTTGAGGCCATGCCACAGCACCTCAATCAGATTTAAGTTAAGACTTTAACTAGACCATTTAGAGGTGAACTTGCTGGTGTACTTCGGATCATTTTCCTGCTGTATAATCCAAATGAGCCGGACCTTAAGGTCATAAACACATGGCTGGACATTCTCATTCTGGATCTTCTGCTATAGCAGGTCTTCCAGGTCCTGAAGCAGAAAATCAACCCCAGACCATCACGCTGCCACCACCATGTTTGACTGTAGATATGATGTTCTGTTTCTGAAACCAGATCTAGGAGAAGTGGACCTTCCTAAAAGGTCCACTTCTGTCTTGTCAGTCCAGAGAATATTTTCCCAAAAGTCCTGAGGACCATCAGCATATGGTTAGGTAAATGTGAGATGGGTCTTTGTGTTCCTTTGGGCCAGCAGTGGTTCTGGCCTTGCAGCTCTCCCATTGAGACCACTCTTGCTCAGTCTCTGTTTCTTATTGTTGAATCCCGTTTTCAGTCAGTGGGTGAAAACTTTCTTGGTGCATCTTCCAGGTTTACAGGAAAGAGCGGGAGGAGGAGATGAAGGCAAAGCTGGCGACCGACCCAAAGATGAAGAGGTACCGCCGCTGGATGAAGAACGAGGGACCGGGCCGGCTGACATTCATAGATGAGTGACGGCTGCGCGACCCATCCAGAACGAACACATCTGCCTCAGTGCCGGCTCACAGGGACAACGCACGCTGTGCCGTGTGGACAAACTCAAAGCTGGTTGTTTTCAGTTATTAGAGATATTTTCACAAAGACAGGCCTCAGAAGGACTGACTGCGAGCTGAAGCTTGACATATTTCTGTATTCTCCTAACATTTTTTACAATGCACCTAAAAACCCACCTAAAAAAATCAAGTCTGTATTTAAGATTAAATGAAACTTGAGATATTTATGTTAGTCCCTCTCCTCCACACCTTTTAGTTTTGTCCTGCTGGTAAAAGCAGGTCAACGATCAGTTTTTATGGCTGAAATATAAGTGTCCTTTAAAAATGCAGCAACAACCAAACTTATGCTGCTGTTGAAGTGGTTGAACTGATAATTGTTTCAATTTTAGTCCAAATTGTCTTTTCTTGCAATACCACAGGGAACCTCCAGGGGCGATGATGTGTAGTGATGCTTCTCTGAATTGTTCAGACAGTTCTTTACATCATTGTTTGATAACCTGGTGGAGATTTGACTGCTAGTGAAGTCCATCTGATTATGAAGCTATGCAATGTGGGGCTCAAAGTGACAAGATGGCAGCAGACCTTTTTCACTGCAGACATTTTGACTTCTGACAGAAGAAAAAGCGCTAACAGGAGGTGCGTTGTTTTTAAGAAGGGGTAACCAAACTGGTTTCCATACTGGGGCTAGTGTTTTCAGTCCCAGCACCAAAAAAATTACCAGTTCTTTGTACTGGGTCCTGGAGGTAAGGTCATGAATGCAACCAATCATAAATGTTGTGTGCCACATTTGAAATTCCTCCCTTTTGCTTTTAATAAGCCCAATTTAAAAAAACGATAAAAACTTTACGATTCCATGGTAATAAAAGGAAGAATATATAAATCTTGATTGGGACTCTGTTTATAAACCAGCTGGTTCTTATAAATCCTGAAATGCTGTGTGTAACTCCTGTTTCACATAGCTGTTTCATAATTATAGGCTGATTGACGTTGTAGAAAGCCCTTACAAACACTGAATGTTTTTAAATCAGCGTTTATAAATTCAGTTGATTATATTCAGACATCTGTTTGCAGAAATAATGAGACGAATCCCTGAACTGTGATCCTCCACGGAAAGTCCGACCCAACAGAGAAAGATCATTTACTGCAGTTTTAGGTACAGAAAGATGTGGTTCTGAGCGGATTATCTGGCTCTAGCACCAGCTGGAAGCTGTTTGGTGAAAAAAACAAAAAACCAACAGCTTCAAAGAGTTTTACAGTAATCAGATAAAAGCCTGAAGTTGTGGCACGGTTCTTGACCCACCGTGCTGGTCCGTTTAGATGAATGATGGGAGGCGGGTCCTTCAGGAGAACCACTTGTTTTCATTATATTTCTCCAGGAATGATCAAAAGTTCCCGGTAAATCTAATCTCACCAGTCAGACCAGTAAAAAACCATCAAATTAACAAAGACAGGATTCAGGTTAAAAGAAAGTAACGCCGCCTGTAGGCAGAAGACAGCACAGACCTCTGGGTAATTATGTTTTATGCTTTTATGATCATATTTTAAATTAAAATAATTATGATAAACCAAAAACAAAAGTTTCATTTTTATTTTGATAAATTTTGAAATCCTGCATAATCGTGACTGCTCTCCTCAATTTAACTACAGGTCAAACCTTTGTTGGATTCAGTCTGACTATAAAAACTAAAGATTGGGCTCTTTTTAGCGAGCTGAACCAAATGATCTGGGTCCTGAGAAGATGCCGAACCATCTCCCATTAAAACGTATCATTATACCTGAGCTTCTTCAAGTCAGCATGTCTGCAGTGAAACTACTCTGTTATTTCCTCTGGTGTCGATTTGAGGGTAGAAAATGATATAAAATTGTAAGTTGTGCTGTTCTTGAGCTATTTGCAGAAAACTGCAGCAGTGGCACAAAAACAGTGTGTGTCCTGGTTGGTGTCCTGGTGGAATGTGATGTGTTACAGTTTTATAACTGAATAAACTTTAATAATAAAATAAAGTATCAATGTATACTACATCAACTGTTGTTTTCTGCGCCGATTACAGCAGAGAGAGGTCCGTAAACTAATCTGAAAGCTGCATAGTTAATAAGTTGGATACATTTGGTGTGTGGTTTGGGACTGAAAGGATTTGTGGTATAAAGCACAGCCCGCATTAATCAGATAAATTATTGATACTGTTTTCTGAGAAATATGAGCTGAGGTTTTGTTTAGAAAAGCCGAAGCTCAGAAGGCAGTGGCCTCCCAAAATGTCCAACCTGGTGCTCTCAAAGGTCTCTTTACTGAAGCTTGAAGAGGTTTAACAAAATGGTTACGCACAAGAAGAGTTGAGATGATCCATAAAAGAGAAATGGTTACACGGAGAAACATGCAAAGATAATGCTTCGAAAATTCAACAAAAGTAATTTAACAAGCAGATAAATAAAGAGGAGAGGTGCTGCTGCTGCTGTGCTACAGTCTTTAGGTTTAATGAATGTTTTGCAATAAATGTAAAATCCGTCAGCTGTTAGTGAGTTTATGTGACTTGTGACGAGCATCGACTGCTGCTTCTCTGGAGGAATCTGTTATACCTAACGAGGAACTTTACCCGCCTGGTAGTGCAGATTACAGCAGTAATGTTCACGCTTTCTTCACGCAACTCAAATGTTTTTGTTTGCATTTTAGTTTACTTACATTTCGTCCGCTTTTCACCACAGACTTTTGCAAAGAGATGAGACCCCATCAAAGCTGCAGAAAAAAAGAACAGCTGGTGTTGGGGTGAAGTAGGTGAAATAAATGTTGCATGTAGAAAGGTTTATAAAAACCTTTTTAAAAACTGCGTATTGGTGAAAGCCCAGTCAATGAGGATTGGACCTCCCCTTTAAAAAGAGTACAGAAACGTGCGCCGCAGCTGTTTTATGAACCTGAGCACTGAACTTAAGGGCCATTTCACAGTTTTTGTTTTCATCTCTAGCTTAAAATCTAAAAACACTTTAACTGGTCATGTCTAAACTGGGGTTTCTACACTGAGCAGATATATTGTTAAACACAGATTGAGGTTTTTAAACCCTTTACATGTAAATGTGAAAATGTACAAACAGAACCTTTAAAGTTGTTTTACTTTCAGGACCAGCTTTAATAAAGACAATCATGAAAATCACAATATATCGACTCATCATAATGGGACAGTGTTGTTCTAAATTAATTACGGATTCAGTCTGGACTTTGACTAGCCCACTCCAAAATCTTTATGTTTCTTTGAGACATTCAGAAGTGGACTTGCTGGTGTACTTTGGATGAGTACCCTGCTGGATAACCCAAGTGTGGGTCAGAAACTGTTGCCTAAACATTCTGCTTTAGGATTTTTTGCAGAGTTCATGGTTCCATAAGTTGCAACAAGTTGTCCAGGTTCTGAAGCAGCAACTCAAGCCCAGGTCATCCCACTACCACCACCATGTTTGTCTGTTCTTTCTCTGCAATGCGGTTAGTTTGACTGGAGAAGTAACGGGACGCACACCTTCCAAAAAACCCTCACTTTGTCTTGTCCATCGGACGAATAATGGCACCGGAGGTGCGTCAGGCAGTAAAGCCCAGCATGCAGATTGCCAGCCTGTATCTTTACAAGTTCCCGGAATCCTTTGGTAAATGTAATACAGTCCTTTGTCGGGTTTGTTTTGGGTCAGCAGTAGTTCTGACCCTGGAACTTTCCCATTGAGGCTGTTTTTCCCAAGTGTTCTTATTATTATCTGACCTTAACTGAGGCAGTGAGACCTGCAGAGCTTTAGATGTTGTTTTGGGTTCTTCTGTGACCTCCTGTATGAGTTAGTGATGCCCTCTTGGAGAAATAATGGTAGGTAAGCCACTCCTTGCGAGGTTCTCCACTGTGAGAACCATGTTTCTCCATCTGCGGTATCTGGAATCCCAAAGCCTTAGAAATAGCTTTGTAACCCTTTTGCCACCAGCCCTGCCAAACCGTTCTGACTAGACAAAGTAAGAGAACAACAGCTTCAAGGTAATTTCCATGACTCAGACTCAGCAGAGGAAGGACCGACGTGAAACCTGTTGTAATTCCTTCCTAGACATGTTGACCTGAATTTGAACCCTGCACAGTGTGGCATAAAACGTATCTTCTACTTAAACTAAACAGAGCTATCTGACCTGAACCATGCCATACATCAAGCCTGCTGCAGGGGAATAAAGAAGAATACTTTTATTAGGTCATCCACAGTATCAGGTCATAAACCAAGGCCATTTCTAAATTTTCCTCAACTGCCACTGATAAACCACAGTTCAAAACAACACTCGAAGCAGCATATCATATAGAATGTTCTCAGAAGGTGCTGCTATAAAGATATTTGCCTTGAAATAGTTCATAAATACCATCTATTTAAAGCAGTCTTTCAGTTTTTCTGAGGTAGAATTTGTATGGGACTGAATTGGATTAAAACCTCTCTCAAGACTTGAGGCTGCACAGTGGTGCAGTTGGTAGCACTGTTGCCTTGCAGCAACGAGGTCCTGGGTTCAATTCCAAGCTGAGGGTCTTTCTGCATGGAGTTTGCATGTTCTCCCTGGGCATGCATGGGTTCTCACTGGGTACTCTGGCTTCCTCCCACAGTCCAAAGACATGCCTGTTAGGTTAATTGTTCTCTCTAAATTGTCCTTAGGTGTATGAATGAGTGTGTGCATGGTTGCTTGTGTGTTGACCTGCGATGGACTGGCGACCTGTCCAGGGTGGACCCTGCCTCTTGCCCGTAGACTGCTGGAGATAGGCATCAGCTTCCCCGCGACCCACTATGGAATAAGCGGTAGAAAATGACTGACTGCAAGACTTAACTGGACTGAATTTAACTGGTCTTTGTTCTCTGCAAAGGAAGCATATGACACCTTAAATAATATTTATTAGTTCAAATGGAAATACATATAGGTCATCCTGGGGAGAAGAATGAGAGTTGAATGAAAAAGATATATATATTTGAGAAATGTCTTCTTAGATTTCAGTTTCTGTGTGGTTCAGTTGCTGTTCCTCTAACGGCCACTAGATGCTGCTGATTGCATCTTCTCAAACTTCATGAGAGAAACCACAACTTCTTTATGGTCCTCCAGCAAAGAAACAGGTTCTTTTGTGAGATCTTCCTTCTTGGGGAGCTGCTGGTTTATTTTTGTTCCTCTTTAGGTTTCAGCCTGAGCAGGAAGAGAGTCTAAAAGGAAGAAGGAAATACATCACTGTGTCTGAAGGAATGTGGACGGTTCCAGGTAGTCAGTGAGTTAAAAACAGCTTCCTGATGAAGACAAAAGCCCTGCCTGACAGCTACTGGGACAGCTTCTTTGCATCATGTGGTCCAGTTTGGACTTGAACATAAAACAGATAAAGGAGATAAAATCCACCTTCAGTATGACTGCAGACACATGTTTTCAACTGCTCCTTCTTCCTCCTAATGATACACCTCCCTTCACAACTCTAATAAATCTTATTTAATATAAATTATATTTTATCACAGCAGCATGATCCCTGACTCTAAAAGGGCGACTGTGGCTCAGGGGGAAGGAGTTTGACCCGGTTGCCGGTTGCTCCAACTTTGTGAAAGGTTTTAGGAGAAGACTGAGAGATGTCATGTTGGCTAAAGGAGGTTGGAGGATGTATTACCTGTAGAAATTAACCAAAACTTCACATATGAGAAAAATTAATACAGCAGAAATGTTTACCACTTAGGTTTACTCTGACGAGTTGGGAAACTGTGATTATGTGTCTAAAATGTGAATTTAAGGCAGTCTCTGGACATATACATATTTGATTTTCCAATTTAAAAGCCGAGGCCTTTTTTTATTTTTTGTCCTGACGCTTTGATGTCTTTATTTTCCTGTTTGTATTTATGTTATTTTTGGTTTCATTAATTTAGTGTTTTATGTATTTTTTAGAACATCAGGCCGTTCAGCTTTTAAATAAAACAGTTTTGTATCGTATTTGTTAGGTTTGATAAAAGCGGGGATTCCATGTGTTTTTATCAAATGAGTCACACGGAAGTGAAGCGCGGAATTAAGTTCCTAAAACAAAACATAAAACGGATGAGTTTTAACTGATCTTTGTTTTAAAAACCGACACCAAGCATCACGTGCGTTCTGCAGGGTGGGCGTGTCCAGCATGGGTGGGCGTGGTTACACGAACAGAGACAAACATACATCTGACGCAACACTGATGACAAGTCTACATCAAACGTGGCGAGTTTAAACCGGAAATGGCCGAAAAGATTTTCACATTAAAAACAAACACTTTTAAATATATTCCTCTTTTACACATTTGTTATGAACTTCATTATTATTATTATTAGCAGTTTGCTCCAATTCTTCCAATGCATTTCATTGCAACATAGTGAAGATAGCAGCTTACAGATAAAAATATGACTCAATGACAAAATAAAACGTGTTCATTCTGTTATTTAAAAAAAATACAGGAAGGCTTTGTTGTATATTTGTTGTAACTTTATGGTTTTCTTCTTTTTTTAGGCAAATAGTTTTCTTCTATTATTGGCTGCATGTTTTTTGGTTTTAGGGGTTGATTAATACACTGCTCAAAAAAATAAAGGGAACACTTAAGCAACACAATATACAGGGGTTGGACAATGAAACTGAAACACCTGTCATTTTAGTGTGGGAGGTTTCATGGCTAAACTGGACCAGCCTGGTAGCCAGTCTTCATTGATTGCACATTGCACCAGTAAGAGCAGAGTGTGAAGATTCAATTAGCAGGGTAAGAGCACAGTTTTGCTCAAAATATTGAAATGCACACAACATTATGGGTGACATACCAGAGTTCAAAAGAGGACAAATTGTTGGTGCACGTCTTGCTGGTGCATCTGTGACCAAGACAGCAAGTCTTTGTGATGTATCAAGAGCCACGGTATCCAGGGTAATGTCAGCATACCACCAAGAAGGACGAACCACATCCAACAGGATTAACTGTGGACGCAAGAGGAAGCTGTCTGAAAGGGATGTTCGGGTGCTAACCCGGATTGTATCCAAAAAACATAAAACCATGGCTGCCCAAATCACGGCAGAATTAAATGTGCACCTCAACTCTCCTGTTTCCACCAGAACTGTCTGTCGGGAGCTCCACAGGGTCAATATACACGGCCGGGCTGCTATAGCCAAACCTTTGGTCACTCATGCCAATGCCAAACATCAGTTTCAATGGTGCAAGGAGCGCAAATCTTGGGCTGTGGACAATGTGAAACATGTATTGTTCTCTGATGAGTCCACCTTTACTGTTTTTCCCACATCCGGGAGAGTTACGGTGTGGAGAAGCCCCAAAGAAGCGTACCACCCAGACTGTTGCATGCCCAGAGTGAAGCATGGGGGTGGATCAGTGATGGTTTGGGCTGCCATATCATGGCATTCCCTTGGCCCAATACTTGTGCTAGATGGGCGCGTCACTGCCAAGGACTACCGAACCATTCTTGAGGACCATGTGCATCCAATGGTTCAAACATTGTATCCTGAAGGCGGTGCCGTGTATCAGGATGACAATGCACCAATACACACAGCAAGACTGGTGAAAGATTGGTTTGATGAACATGAAAGTGAAGTTGAACATCTCCCATGGCCTGCACAGTCACCAGATCTAAATATTATTGAGCCACTTTGGGGTGTTTTGGAGGAACGAGTCAGGAAACGTTTTCCTCCACCAGTATCACGTAGTGACCTGGCCACTATCCTGCAAGACGAATGGCTTAAAGTCCCTCTGACCACTGTGCAGGACTTGTATATGTCATTCCCAAGAGGAATTGACGCTGTATTGGCTGCAAAAGGAGGCCCTACACCATACTAATAAATTATTGTGGTCTAAAACCAGGTGTTTCAGTTTCATTGTCCAACCCCTGTAACTCCAAGTAAATCAAACTTCTGTGAAATCACACTGTCCACTTAGGAAGCAACACTGATTGACCATCAATTTGACATGGGGTTGTGCTCACAGCCCAACACCGTGCAGGACGCTTGGCGTTTGCCAGAGAACACCAGGATTGGCAAATTCGCCACTGGCGCCCTGTGATCTTCACAGATGAAAGCAGGTTCACACTGAGCACATGTGACAGACGTGACAGAGTCTGGAGACACCGTGGAGAGCGATCTGCTGCCTGCAACATCCTTCAGCATGACGGGTTTGGCAGCGGGTTAGTAAAGGTGTGGGGTGGCATTTCTTTGGAGGGCCGCATGGCCCTCCATGTGCTCGCCAGAGGTAGCCTGACTGCCATTAGGTACCGAGATGAGATCCTCAGACCCCTTGTGAGACCATATGCTGGTGCGGTTGGCCCTGGGTTCCTCCTAATGCAGGACAATGCTAGACCTCATGTGGCTGGAGTGTGTCAGCAGTTCCTGCAAGATGAAGACATTGAAGCTATGGACTGGCCCGCCCGTTCCCCAGACCTGAATCCGATTGAGCACATCTGGGACATCATGTCTCGCTCCATCCACCAACGTCACGTTGCACCACAGACTGTCCAGGAGTTGGCGGATGCTTTAGTCCAGGTCTGGGAGGAGATCCCTCAGGAGACCATCCACCGTCTCATCAGGAGCATGCCCAGGCGTTGTAGGGAGGTCATACAGGCACGTGGAGGCCACACACAATACTGAGCCCCATTTTGACTTGTTTTAAGGACATTACATCAAAGTTGGATCAGCCTGTAGTGTGTTTTTCCACTTTAATTTTGTGTGTGACTCCCAATCCAGGCCTCCATTGGTTAATAAATTTGATTTCCATTGATGATTTTTGTATAATAATTTGTGTAATAAGGGCTAAATATAAAACATAAATCAAACATCATATTTACACTGCAGTGACATATTTAAAGACTGCAAGCTTAATAAAAAGTTACAATAAATAGTAGGTGTCGTGCTAGATTACGAATTTATTTTTTAGGTCTCTAACCGGAAGTGTAGTCGTCATCATATTAAACTTGCCGGATGTCCGCGCCTTTCAGCCGGCTGTAGCTGAAGGAATCTGGGTTTCACACCGGGACTGACCCACGATTCAGTTTGTCCTGTGGGTTGGGGACACGCGTGGAATCCACCGGACAGAGCTCAGTTATCTGGAGCGTATTTCAGCAGGGATACACGATCTGCGGCAGGATGTCAGCGTTGGGCAGCGCCGGTCGCTTGTTTCTCTGTGAGTCTCTGAATGTTCAGGAATTGTAACCAAACTAAAACTGCGCTCCGGTGTTTTAAATTTAGCTCTGATTTATAATATGATAAAACAAAGTGCAGCATTCTGTGTCGCGTTGTCCTGAATTGTTTATTTGCCCTTTGAGGCTTTTTGTGGACACTGACATTGACGTTACATGTGAGCGCATCAAGCTGTCAGAAACATGAAACAACTTCCTATCGAGATTTTCAAAATAATGCTGCACTTTCACTTTTAAGCGCGTTAACCTGTCTTGTTGAGCTTTCAAAACTCTATGTAAATCAGCAGTTCATTATTTAGCATTTCAGATGCCCAAACAACACGTCTGCTATCGTTCTTAATACTTGGGTGTGTTTTAAAAGTCTTTAAATTAGCTCAACGGTTCCGCTCTTGTTCCCTCCTCGGACAGAAACTGTTTCCGGTGGTGATTTTCTCTGCCTTGGCGAAGTTTCCAGTCTAACTGTGTGTTTCATTTTAATGTCAGTGTTACATAATGACCTTATCCCGCATTTAGCGTCAATAAGCTGCTCCTTGAACGTACCGCGGTTCTGTTAACATGTTCTCGCGGCGGGAAATGAAGTAACAAGCTAACATGTTACAGGTTGTTACACAACTCCACACTTTTCAACTTGCGTAACCTTAGAAGCCCCCTGGCGGCCAAGCGCTGTACTGTAACCGCGGGGGTCATAAAAGTTAAAGATTTGTTTACTCAAACCTTGTTTTTAAACTATATTTGCATTTCTTATGCAATTAAACGCAGGGATTTATCTATGATATCTATAAAAATCACGTTTGTGTATATATATGTTTTAATTAAACATTTAGAAAAAACAAAATAACCAAGTGAGACACAGATAGTTATAATATAAATCTAATATATATCCTCAGATTTGCTTTTTATTGTTTTTTTTTCTTCTAGCAAGAAACTGTTCAGATTTTATAAACTTTTAAACAAGAAAATTTCTCAAATCTTTAAACATGCTATGAATGGACACATTTAATAGTCTTTTTACTTCCTTGTTACAAAATTGTTTATTTATAAACAATACATTTTTTAAACAAATGATATCAGCGTTTTTATTCAAGTGCCTTTAAAGTCCCTGAGTAAAATCTTTGCTTTGAATCAAATTTTCTTACTAGAACATTTGGTTTGGATTTTGGCATCCCTGTTAAAATCTTGGTTTTCTTGGACAAATACTGCGCCGACTGATTAAACTCAGACCTTAAACGTAAACTCGAATAATAAATGATAAGAAACATATCTGAGTAAGAGTTTTTCATGCTCTGTTACAGTTGCCAGGAGCAGCGTCGGCCTGACTTTAAGGAGACGATCCACGGCTGCAGCTTTAGCCCAGAATGCACCTCCAGAATCACAGGAGAACAGGTATCTGAACCATCCTGACCGGATGGAAACGGAGTGGGCAGAAAGTAGGATTCCAGTTGAACACTGGAATTGTAGCACTGTTCCTTCAGGACCTCCACATGCTCTGAATATATCCAGACACATTTGCAAATAGTAATTTTGAACTGATTAACAGTTTTCTGATGTGGATTTTCTCCAGAGCTTCAAATCTAAAACCTTCAACTGCTGCAGGTTCATCTGCTGATCTGAGGATCTGCCTGTTACTTGTTTTATAAATTCTTCCTGTTTTCTGTGTTACAAAGTTGCAAAGAGGAACTCCTCTGATGTCCAAACAGACAGAAAGAGGCTGGCATCACCTTCTACTTCTGTTGAAATCTCCTCAGAAACCTAAAACATTATGGATTTTACCAGTTTGATGAATGAATGGATGATACATTGATGGATGGATGGGTGGATGAAGAGATGTATGTACGATGGCACGGATTGATGGATGGATAAATTATGGTAACTGTTGAAACAATGGATGGATGTAAGAACAGGTGGATGCACTGTAGATTCAACAGGTGGCTGGAGACACCAATGCATGGGCTGGTGAATAGAAATCTTTGCAGAATCTTCTATCTTCTGCTGAAGGATGTATTTTTTCTGCAGAAAACCTAAAACAGGAATCCTGATGCTGAACATGGGAGGACCTGAGAAACTGGAAGATGTTCATGACTTCCTGTTGAGGCTCTTCATGGACACAGATCTGATGAAGCTCCCCGTTCAGAAGTGAGCACCAACACGCAGCACTGAGCATGTTGTTGTTTGCAGGAGCAACTTGTGATGTTAGCTGCTTCTGCAACAACAACAGACAGAACCCTGCAGGTTCTCTTCAGCTTATTGGAGCTTTAATCCCACTTGCTGTGGTTCAGGTTGGAACGTTAAAACTGGACTGTTTTGTTCAGGTTTGTGGAGTTGTGTGATTCTGGCGTAACACTGTAACGTTCTTTGTTCGGCAGTAGGCTCGGTCCGTTCATCGCTAAGCGCCGCACCCCGAAGATCCAGGAGCAGTACAGTAAGATCGGAGGAGGCTCTCCCATCAAACACTGGACCTCCATGCAGGGAGAGGGCATGGTGAAGCTGCTGGATGAAACGAGCCCCGACACAGGTCAGCAGCCACCACCACACCCCGAAGTCTCGGGCTGGAAACGGTTAACAGTGCAGTCAGATAACCCAGCTGCAGGCGCTGTGAGGGAAGATAATGAAGGAGGTTCTGCTCACACCCTGAAACACTCCTCCCTGATATCAACTCACTCTGCTGCAGGCAGAGGGCTCAGCGTGTGCACCGAGAAAGCATCAGATTAACTGACATTCAAACAGCAGCACACATTTATATCCCTGTCATCCAGAATCTCCTGTAATAACTGAAGTGGTCATTATCAACCGGGTTTTCTGATGTTCTCAGACTATTGTTGCTTTTTCAGTCAAAGAGAACAGATTCCAGCCAGAAATGTCCAGTTTTGCACCAATGTGGTTCCAAAAACCTGACATGTTTCAGACCGATCTGCAGGACGTTGTTAAAAGTTGGACAAAACTGAACTAGTGAAGGACAAAGGAACAAGTCTTTAGCTACCTGCTATGTGAGAATTGTCAAACTCTGCTTAACTTTGGGGTTTTCTTAGATTAGGCCAAACAAATGGGAAGAAAAGTTGGTCTCTGTGACACAACACCGGTTCATCTTTTTGGTTTTATTAGCCTTTTTGTGCCTGAATGATTTTTAGGTAAGAGATAAATGAGAACAGTTTCTGCAGCCTGTCGGGAACTGGGTGGAAACGAAGAGAAAAGCAGCCAAGAAAAACCCAGAAAAAGACCAGAGCTTGGAGAACTGCTGACCAGGACCCGTTTAGAGATGTTTAGTGAGTCAGTTTAACTTTGAGAGTGGGTTCAGGGTGGAAAAATTAGGTCTCTTTATCTCTAATAATTTGTTGAGTCTGGAATTTGTTCAGGGTTGGGAATCTGATTGGATCAGTTGGCAATGGGGAATCTGTTCAACAATACAAATCCTTTTACTTTTAAGAACCTGTTCAGAGTCTGGAATATGTTCATTTGAGAACGCGTTGAGCATGGTGAATCAGTGCAGAATGGTCACTCCATCGGGATTGTGATCCGCATCAGGAACCTGCTCGGCTGGGAACTTATTGACCATTGGGAATCTGTTCAAAATGAGTCCGTTCAGCATCAGGAATGTGTTCTGTGTTTGGAATCTGTTCAGGAATCTGTTCAGCATTTGTATATGTTCAGGTACTTGACTGAAAAAAGGTGAAAAAGCAGCCAGAGTCCATAGAGAAACTCCGATTCAGCTACAGAAAGCCTGAAGAACGGTTGATCAGGTCCAGAAAAGGGTTCATGCTGTGGATTAACTCTTTAATTCAAAACATTTCTCAGCTCCTCACAAGTTCTACATCGGCTTCCGGTACGTGAACCCGCTAACGGAGGAGGCCATCGAGGAGATGGAGAAGGACGGAGTGGAGCGAGCCGTGGCCTTCACTCAGTATCCTCAGTACAGCTGCTCCACCACAGGTTGGTGGATCATGGCAATCATCTGTACTGTTAGTTGGGTCTGACAGCTGCACCAGTTCGGTTCTACTGGACTTTAATGCATCTAAACTAATCCGTGTTCATTTAGTTTTAGCGCAACAATTTTCCCAGTTTTCCAAAGCGTTGGTATGATGTTCAAAGCAATAACAGGTTTTCTCTGTCCACAGGCAGCAGTCTGAACGCCATCTACCGTTACTATAGAAACAGAGGAGAGCGACCAAAGATGCGCTGGAGCGTCATCGACCGCTGGCCCACACACCCCCTGCTGGTGGAGGTTAGAAATGACAGCTACTAGTCTGTTGCTTCAGAAAATCGACTGAATCTGAAGTTTTCATTAATCAAAGTCAACAAATGAGCAAGAAAATAAAGAGAACAAGTGATTGTGGTGGATTTGAGTCAGGGAGTAGACTAAGATTTAATGTGGTTTGTTGAAACGGATAATGTACAGACCAAAGCAGGTTAGGTTTCATGGAGTAGAAGTGAAGATGTTTACTCTGTTGGCCTCTAAATCTGCTTTGTAATAAAGGCCTGAGGGGAGGCGTTGTCACAGCAACAATGAAACTGAATTAATCGGGAGAAAACGTCTGTCTGCGGAAGAAAACTGGACTGTAAATCACAAGGAAATCAGGCGTAATAATTAGTAAAATGTGATGTTTTTCTTTTTCTGTGTTCAGTGTTTTGCAGAACACATCAGAAAGGAGCTGCTGAAGTTTCCAGAAGATAAGAGAGAAGATGTTGTCATTTTGTTCTCTGCACATTCGCTGCCCATGGCTGTAAGTATCAACATGTCTGCCAGCTGCCACCGATGCTTTAAACAGAACCACGTGTGATTAGTTATACTAATGATAAAGACGCTTTAAGCTGTGTTCGAATATATTTGGTGGTTATTAATTACATCCTGATCTGTAAGAACTTTGATTTTTAATGAACTGGTTGTGATTCACATTACAATCAAACCTTAAACTGGGCCCCATGGAGAGATTTAAGTTCCCTGTAATTCCATGGAAACTAACTAGAAAACCTAACATGTACAATTTAAGAAAATAAACAAAGTTCTAGAAAGGTAACCTTTAAGTAATATTTGGGAAAGGTATGCGGGACGTTTCAGGAAAGTTATCTGTAATTAATTAAAGTTAAGTGTATTTTTTAGAAGGTAAAGTGGAAGCTCTAGAAAAGTCCCCTGTAAGGAAAGTAACCCGTACGTTAAAAACTGTAACATGTATGTTTTAGGTAATTCAAACTTACACAAAGGTACCCTATAAGTTTAAGAGAAGTACCATCTAAGGTGTAATTTCTAGCAAAGTTCCCTGTAAGTTCCTGGAAAGTAACCTGTAAGGTAGGGCTTCAACTAACTGCTAGTGCTAATCGATTAATCTGTGGACTATTTTATCGATTATTCCATTAATAATCTGATAGCAAAAGGTGCTTAATAGGAGATTTTTTATGGATTCTGAGCCAGGTGAAGCTACAGCTAGACCACTGGAGGAAGTCTGGATGGAGCAAATTTACAGAAAAAGAAGGTTTTTCATCTTAAATGCAAAATTTGTATTTTTTTTGTACAACTTTGGCCTAATTGCTGCTCTGAGTGGGTTGTCCTTTCAGCAAATGGCATGTTTTAGAGTCTGTGTGCTCCAGTTCGCGATTATTCGATAACTAAATTAGTTGAAGATTATTTCAATAATTGATTAATAACCATTAATCCCATTAATTGTTTCAGCCCTACTGTAAGGTCTAAAAAACCGAACTGAGAAAAGTAAAGTATCTTCTAAAAAAAAATCCTTTAAGTTTCTGGATAAGAAGACTTTACAATTCAGTAAAATACTGCATTTGTTCTAAAATATTATGCTGTAATTTTTAAAGAAATCTACACGTTATGAAAGAGCGATATGTAAGCTCTAGATAGTAACCCTGTATTTTCTGGAAAAGTATGTCGCAAGTGCTGGGAAAAACTGTTGGTTCCAAGAAAGTAATTTGTAGGTAATTTGTGAATTATGAAAAAGCAACATGTAAGTTTAGAAAAGTACCCTCTATGTTTTGAAAAAGTATTCTGCAAGTTTCAGGAAAGAAACCTTTAAGTTCTGGAAAAGTACAAAGTGAGATCTAAGTTCTAGAAGGAACCCTGTATAATCTAGAAAAATATGCTGTAAATTCTCAAAAAGCACCCTGTGAGTCTGAGGAAAGTAACATGTAAGATCTGCAAAAGTAGCCTTTAACTTACACTGAAGTACTTTCTGTGTTCTAGTAAAGTATACTGTAAGTTCCAAGAAGGTGATGCACAAGTTTTGAAAAAGCAATCTGTAAATTCTGAACACGTGACATGTAAGTTGTAGAAAGGTACCCTTTCAGTTTCAGGAAAGTACTCTGATTTTTGGAAAGGTTCGGGCTGTATTCCTTCTCTGCAGGTTCTGCTACTAACATGCACTCGAGCCTCAGTTGTTCTCCTCTAACCGTATTTCCTGTAATAAATCCCGCCACTGTTTCTGACACACCTCCTGTTTTCCTTCGTTTTTCCCGTTCAGGTTGTCAACAGAGGCGATCCGTATCCTCAGGAAGTGGGAGCCACCGTGCAGAGGGTCATGGAGAGACTGGGACACTGTAACCCCTACAGACTGGTGTGGCAGTCCAGGGTGGGTGAACTGGGACGGTTCCGTCCTGTCAGGATTGAGGAGAAATCTTGGCTCTGAGATTCTTCTTATGCCTCTGCTGACTGGTTCCTTCATTCCGGGTTTCATGTTCTACGTCTCAGAGCTGCTCAGTCATGCTTTAACAATTGTTCTCCACAAGATGGCGCCAAATGTTTACCGAACTCTGCCATCCTATAACCAGGGCAGACCTGATGCCTCCAGCACCTTACATGCCTCCTGTGTTTCAGGTGGGACCCATGGCGTGGCTCGGCCCCCAGACCGACGAGGTGATTAAAGGTCTGAGTGAGCGAGGGAAGAAGAACCTCCTGCTGGTGCCCATCGCCTTCACGTCGGATCACATAGAGACGCTACATGAGCTGGACATTGAGTATGCTCAGGTGTTGGCCGAAGAGGTGAGGACCAAATAAAGACTCTCTCAAGGTTTTCAGTTTCCTGTTCTGTCTGCTTCAACGGCCACATTAGGGACCCAAACGCTTCATCTTCTTACCCACGAAATGATCACCAGAAACCTGTGATCCTGATGTCTAATAATAATAATAAAAGCAGACAAACCTTGATAATAAGTCAGGAAAATCAGCACATAATTACTCAAGTTACTTAAAAATCATCAGAACTTTAAATTTAGACAAACAGGGACTTCAATGAGTTTTGAAGATCAGCTCCTGATCTGCTGGTTTTTAGCTTCACTCGGTGTTCGGGTGTTTTGTCCTGTTCTTCTCGAGTCATTTCTAAACAGCTGATGTCAACATGCATATTAAAATGTAAAAGAGCTAGGAACAGTGCAGTGGTTTCATTATTCAGGATATTGTGTGAGCAGTTCTGGTCAGATGTTTCCACCAACTCTTCATGAGCATCAGTGACTTGTTCATTTTGCTGATTTATTTCCAGTATGGGGCGTCTGATCTGCACAGGGTCAGAAATACTTACATGTTTGGTTGAACATTTCTTAGCTAGCTGAACTTTAACCTCCCACTTTCTGTTGCCACTTTCAAGCTTCTGGCATCATTCCATATGTGGATATGGGACCAGTTAGTTTATTTAAACTAGTTGGTTTTTGAGATCTGTGTTGGTGAAGGCCTGATTTGTCTACCCCATACTCCTGTTGAACATCCAACTGTGTCCAACCTTCAACCTTCCAGCTGCTGATTTAAGGTGAAGTGGAGGTTCTTCAGTACAGCATGATGCTGCCACCACCATGCCTGACAGTTGGTGCAGTGTTCTTATCTTTGACAAACTCTCTTTGACCTCTGTAAACATACTTGTCATTGTGGCTGGTCAGCTCCATCTTTGTCTCCAGGAGACATTCAGCGTGTCCAATATTTATAAGGTAATAATGAGCAAAGCCAAAATTATGTGCTTGTGATTTCAGCACACGGTAACAATTCAGTTTCATGAGTTGTTGCTGTTGTCTGTTTATAGGGTCAAATTCTGTCTTTAACTGTGTAAGTGGTCGTTTAGAACCCTTCAGAACCTCAGATAAGACGGACCACATGCAGAAACAGTGAGCAGTTGGTTCACGGCCAGCAAGAGCTCCACTTCACCTCAAATAAAACCTGCTGCTGTTAGGTTGTGGAATGAAATCAAGCCTTAAAAGAAACGCAAACAGCCAGATGGACCTCCAGAGATGCATAATCAGCAGATGAGAAACTTACAATCAGTTAAGACCAAAGAGAATGAAAAGATCACTTGAGATGATATGCATTAAGGAGTAATCGGTACCGGTCTGGAACCAATCAGGATGCCTCTGAAGACTGAGTGGAACAGCTCATTGGCTTTTGAAAATATGAGAAACATTAAAAAGGGGATTTAATCTAAATATATTAACATGTATTTCTGCTGTTTGTTGTTTCTCCAGTGCGGGGTGGAGAACATCAGGAGAGCTGAGTCACTGAATGGAAACCCGCTCTTCATGAAGGTACCTCCTTATCTTCCTACATATTATTATTTGATGGTCTGTAACCTTCCACCTGCTCAACATTTAGCATATTCGTTAAATGCACTGTGAAGGAAATTAATGTGAAGATGAGAAACGGCACACACTAATTTAGTAGGAAAAACGTCAGTGATGGAAAGATCCAGAAACTCACATGATGGGAAGAATCCTGCTGACATCAGCAAAGTTACATAAACATCATGGGGACAAAGTAAGGCAGAATTAAAATACAGAACTTTTATTTCTGCAATAGGAACAAAAACCTAATTCTTGCAGGCAGAGGCCAATCGTTGGTCAAAGCTTTACAAGAAATGGAACAACAGAAGCGAGGAGCGGACATTGTTGTAGTCTTGCTATCTTCAGGTTTTGACAATAATGGAGGCGTTCGGTAAAAACTGCCCAATCAACAGGTATAACTGCAGCCTTGATGTGGATTTCAGCTGGGATCAGAGGGTTAAGAGCCACCACAGACGGACATATTTAGGATATCGGGTAAACGTATCATATTCCTTTTGTTAAGCCACTCCTGAACCAGAAACATCAGACGCATCTTACCTGGTTGGCTAAGGAGAAAAAGGACTGGACTGTTGCTCAGTGGTCCAAAGTTCTCTTTTCAGACTAAGGTCTTTTTTGTATTTCATTTGGAAATCAAGGTCCCAGAGTCTGAAGGTATAGCGGAGAGGCACAAGATCCATTGTGAAGTTTCTACAGTTAATTTGATGATGATTTGGGATGCCATGTCATCTACACTTGTTGGTCCACAGTCAACGCAGCCATCTACCCGAAAAACTTGAAGCACTTCATGCTTCCCTCTTCTGACAAGCTTTATAGAGATGATGATTTCATTTTATAGCAGGTCTTGGTATTAGCTCACATGGCCAACAACACCAGTAGAAGTTATAGCTGAGCTGGATTGGCCAGCAAACTGGCCTGACTTAAACCCCACAGAGACTCTATGGAGTATTGCTAAGGGGAAGATGAGAGACACCAGACCCAACAATGCAGACGAGCTGAAGGCCGCTTTTCTCCCACAGTTTTTCCTTCCACTCAACTTTCAATTAATATGCTTGGATACGGGGTTCTGTGAACAGCCAGCTTCTTTATCAGTGACCTTTTAATGTCTTCTGGACATCTGTCCAACCAGCAGTCTTCCCTATGATTGTGTAGGACACAACGTGATATTTCTTAGTTCTAATGTTTCACTTTTAATTTTCTCCAACCCATAATCATTAAAATAACAAATAAATGTTTGACATATATTACTCTGTATGGAAGGAGTTTTATTTTTCGATGATATTCTGATTTCTTGAGAGGCTTGTGTGCTGGTTGGAAATCTTGGGGACAGACCTGATTCTCTACAAGAATTTTTTTCCTGTTTTTATTAAATTGACTGGTTAAAAATAGCTTTTATGTTTGTTTGTTTTTTTTCACAAAATGTACAGAAAAACATTTTGACAGAAAAGTCTATTATTCTAACTCTAAAAACTGTGAAACAAAATACGTTATAAGGAAAAATAAACAGAAATTGACGGAACATAGTCATTTAAGGTCATGTGAACTGTCGTATTTCCTAATTGGGAATTGGTCTCACATCTTTTTAATCAGCCGGATATTTAATCAATAACGAAGAGTTTTAGCTGAAACATAAAGGAAGGATAAAGAAAACAGCAGGATGAGCAACACTTCCGCTGGTCCATCGTCAGCCCTGAAGCTTTCCTTACAGCAGGCGGCTCGTCCAGCTGCAGCGCGCAGGCTTTATTAAAGAAAGGGTTCAGATCAATGGGAACCTTTCAAGCTGACTACAGTAGAACTGAACGGCCCGGCTGGCTGGTTGCTCAGACCCGCTGCGCTCAGAGACCCCTCACCAAGTCTCCGAGTGTCGGCCTGTGAGGAAATCAATATCCAGAGGATGATTAGTCGGTAGTTACTGAAGGATGGTTTCCTCGGTGCGCTTTTAGTTGCTTTGTGAGCTGCTGCTGCTGCTGGAAAACAAAGAAAAATGCGTTCATCAGGGTCTGCACAGCAAGGACAGCTGGATGATGGGGGCTCATATTGTTATAAAACCTCCTTCAGCTTACAACCTTGTTCAAGTTGAACTGTTCCAGGGGTTATTAACCGCTAAATTTCCACAGGTAATATTTTTTTTTTATAGTTTTTGGAACAAAACTACCTGATTTCAAACACAGTGGATATAAAAAAAGTCCACCCAGCCCTGTTTATATGATGCAACCAAGATGGGTCGTTTCAGAACCTTTTAAACCTCGAATGTGACCTATGACCTTTACCACTCAGCTGAAAAATAAACTGAAATCCTTGAGGGGAAAAAAAAATACAGTGACGTATCAGAAGCCTGCACCATCTCTTGTAACTGGGATGTGGCTGTGTTTACAAACCTTATTCAAACTCAAACAGGAGTCAGTTCCCTTCGCTTATATCTCACAGGGCCTCTGATTAACCCCAAATTAGGTTCAGCTGTTCTAGTCGACCTTTTCTTCACGCTGGCTTAGTCGCATTTCCTCCCAAACGCTTCAGAGAACTTTCTGACTGATACTTAAGGTATCAGTCAGGAGAAGAGTACAAAACAATTTCCAAGCTGTCAGATTTAGCATTGAAGACAGCCCTTAAAATGGCACAATTACATTATCAAGAACTTTGACATTCCTCCAGAATTGATAAAGAGAAGAAGAAAACTGTTCAGACAGGCTGCCTGGAGGCCTGCAGCAACATTATAGGAGCTGCAGAGGTGAGATGAAAAACCCTTATTCTTCCTATGTCTGGGTCAAGGTTCTACAAGCTGTGGCTCCAGAGCTTCTTTGGCTCTTTAGGTCTTCCCTAATTGGCCAAAAATGCCGAGCAATGGTTTTATAAAAATAAGGTGACAGGAGAGATTAGCTTTAGCAGATGTGATTGACTCCAATATCTGCATAGAACTTTCCCACCTGAATGACACAAATAGTAAAATAAATATGACTGACATAATTTTGTGGCATAATATCCATCTTTTATTTTTACATTATCTGTAAAAAAGGAAATTACTTTGCTGAAATAATTTCATTTAAGATGTTGTATTTTTCCCTCATTGCAAAACAAAGAATAAAGCGAGTTGGGACATCTTCATACACAAACGTAACTACACAGTTTCAGCATATTTGCTTTGCAATTTCAATAATTCCTTTTAACTCTATGTACCGGTCACAACATTGCTACCTTATTCAGCTAAACAATTTATTGTACCACCAGCGAGCACCTAAAATTACAAATATTTGTAGATGTACAACTAGCTGCAGCAACGCTTTGAAGGTTCACTACTTGGTGTTTCTCGCGTGGGCACCAGGAGGCAGTAGAGTGCAATATCAGTCATACATGTACCCAAATCTTGGAATCAAAAGCTCGGAGACGTTGGGCTGCTTCAATTTGTCTAAAATATTAAATATTTGTACAAAACCAGACCCCTCTGTCATTTGTTGTTTCCAGGCCCTGGCAGATCTGGTCCAGTCCCACCTGAAGTCCAACGAGTCGTGTTCCCGGCAGCTGACCCTTCGCTGCCCGCTGTGCACCAACCCCACCTGTGGAGAGACCAAGGCCTTCTTTGCCAGCCAGAAACTCCCGTAAACACGCTGAAGCCCTTTTTTACAATTAAGCAAACTCTGGAGACACAAAAGGCCTTTTATTCATCAACAAGCACAGTTGACCCAGCTGGAATAAGCAGGAATAGTGACTGCATGGTTTCTGCAAATTCATTTAAACATTGATTTGTAGGGTTCTACAGATTCCCTTTAGTTGATGTCTGTGTAGATAAAAAAAATAATTGACTCTGACACTTTTATTTCTTTGAGTTTGTTTTTGTTTAAGTCGGCCATGCCTACATCTTCTTCACAGGTCCCAGAGAGATTTATCCGTTCCATCCATCAACAACAGTTTCTACTGTGGAGGGTAACTGAGAAGCCTCACCCAGCTAACTAGTTAGCCTGATGCTTGATCTTTCCATTAAACTAATATGAAGATGTCATGCATAGTATTGGCATGATTTGCTGCAGCTCTAAGACACCTTACAGGTATTGTTCCCTGATCCAGCGTGTAAAAACTTGGGCTCCATACTTTTTTTCTTTATGACATAACATTGTGCCTTTTATACACTGGATAACAGAAACATGACTTTGCTTAAGTAAAAATCCACTCTGACTTCAGGATTTACTTGTTCCTGCTGTGACTTGAGTCTTTGAGAGCTTGAAGAGCAACACATCAGTGGATAATGATGCTTGTCAACAATATGCCCTTTTTATTTTATTTTAAACAGTCGGCCTGCTGGTGCTCCGAGGCGCAGCTCTCAGCGGTTCCTTTTAAAACCTATTCTTGAGTTGAGTCTGCTTATAAACCTATCGGCTGAAGTCCAGTCATCTGTTTTGTCTTAGCAAACGTCCACAAGACGCATCCAGTGTGCGTTATTGACATCAATTGATTAGTGTAAATTGACCCACCGCAGTGGTCCCGATACTTGTTCTTCTCAGTATTTAAATTAAGGAATAAAGAACCCAGCACTGTGATACTCTTGCTCGAAACGATTGTTCTTATTGAACTGAAAATCTTCAGATGGGGTGGACAAACTGTAAAGGTTTAGTTAACAGTAAAACTCTTGCAAGCTAACTGAAAAGATCTAGCTGACAAAAAGCTAACTTAAAAGGTTTAGACAGCAGGAAGCCAGTTGAAAACGTCCCTGATGGTAAACTAAAGTAACAACTCAGCTAGCTGCAACATAAATAAAATTACCTAACAGTAAGTTAACTGCAAAGATTTAGCTCACAGCAGGCAAACAGAAAGGTGTTATGTAGCCCCAAAGCCTTGGTTGAAGCTAACAGACTCTGCTTATAGTAGATCTTTAGCTAGCAGCAAGCTAACTAATAGGTTATCTATAAGCCAGTGATGTGCAGTAAAGTTAAGGAATGGTGAGGCACAGACTCCTTTGGAGTCACATTTACAAATAAATGAACCAAAAATAGAGGCTGATATTTCAATTTTTACCTTAATTGAAACATTTATTTTAAAAGCTTCTGATTATGCTTTAATCAATTCCACAATGTTCAACAGTACCATAGCAAGAAAAAAAGAATGTTTTATTATTTTAAATGATTCTTTTATTTTGGCTTTTTAACTAAAATTGAAACTTGTGCTTGATTTTATCCTTATTTGTATATGAAGTTCATGGAAGCAGGTTGCATTCTTATTCACCTTCGCGTTGTGGATCCAAATATAAAGTGTGCTGCCCATTCAATGCCAAGTCAAATCTGTGGACTCCCCCCTGTTGTCAGGTGTACAACTCCAGTTGAAAAGAGCGGGTCACCTTTCTACCACTTATTTTAAGCAGATCTTCCAGCTCTGGAGTTGGTCTTCCTCTCTCTAAAACCTCCTGTTTCGACTGAAGATCCATCGGTGGTGACTGAAAAACTGAAAAAGTCAAAATAACGCGTTGGCTACAACGATTTATGTGTCTACAAGCTAACTAAAAAGATTTTATATAGCTTTAAGAAGGCAAGATTTTAAGGTAATTTAAAAGGCTGATCAAATGTGGACTAATGGAAAAAGTTTAGCTAACTGATAAAAAGCAAACCATTAGTTTACTGTTGGCAAACTGAAAAGTCTTAGTAAAGCATTAGCTCATATGAAGAGAATTACTTATACAGAGTATTCATAGTAATTACACGGCTATTTCGAAATGTGTTACCTTTATATTAGTTGCCTTTGTTTAAAAATCTTTATTTCTGGGAAAGATGGAACATTATTTCACAGCTGCGAGTGCTTTTCACAGTTGCCATTTATGACAAATCCCCATAAATGCATATTTTTAAATTCACTGATAGTTACTGCTAAGCATTATCAGTGTTTTACAATACGTTTGTTGATGCTTCTATACGCACAGAAATACCTGCTATTGTTCTTCCGCTGGATTAGAAAGGATGTGTGTTTGGCCACCTCTTATTTTTCGATATGTTGAGTGAAATGAGCATTTTCTTGAGATGTTAGCAAAGATATTTATGTTTTAAATGCTGGTTGGATTTTATCTTTTTTTTATTCATGGCTGGGCCTGCTTCATTCATCAATCAAGCCAAAGGAGCATTTCCCAAATTTTTAAGTAGTGCTACAAGCATGCTTCTTTTCAGCTGCTAAACTCTGCTAACCAATACTAAACTGGTAAAATAATGGCCCCAGGCTGCATATAACATGAATGAAATAGCTAAAAACTACTTTTCCACCTTAATATTTAAACCTGTGGATCCACTCTGTAAAGTGTTCAGGTCACAACAGAAAGACTACTCTCTGTAATGGGTCTATGTTTCCTAATTTAACTCTGTTGTAGCTGAAAACAAGGAATTGTTGCCACACATAAGCAAAGTGTAAGTGTAATTTAGCTTTGTTACTTTTTGGATTTATTTATTATTGTGTTCCAATGTACATAGACCATGTCTTCATTGTGATGTAACTATACAGTACAACTTAAACATTTGAAAACATCTACTAGTTGGAATTGCTAGGTGTTTTCTTTTAACTGGTGCTGTATGAATTTGAAGACATGGTATAAATACTGCAGCTACACATAAGTCTTCCTTCGAAATAAAATCTATTAATGAAAAAAATGTGTTTTTGGGGGGAGTATTTCTCCAAGATGCTTGTGTATTCTTAGTTTGTTGGTCCTATTTGATTTGGTTTTCTGCATGCTAGTCATACATTTCACTATTTTATGGTACCTGCCTTATTTGGGGGTTCATGCTGCACCAACACAATGGCTTAAAAACAACTCCAGTTCATTCGGGAACCTTGTTTAAGATGATACACCAAAAAGTTCCACATATTTGTGGCTACCCAGCCTCATGCAAACCCACATTCTGATTGTAATTAGATTCCATCAGCCTGTTTTCTAATTTGCCTATTAAGGATTATCTCTATGACTGCCAACCTTTACTCACTGTTCTGACGGATGACACCTTTACTTCCACTCATGATGCCGCCACTAACGCCCTCTGGTCGTCGTTCTATATGTGCCGACCTTTTTGACAATACTAAGCGGAATGATTGTAAAATATACAACTGCAAAAATCTTTTAAAACAAGAATTGAGAGATAACTAGTTTTGGATTTTCTATGATCGACAAATGGTCAAAATTATACGTACAAATTTGAAAATGAACATACCACACTAATATCTGGTTATATGTTATAGCAATAGGCAACCCAACTACACACCATTAGTAAGGTTCTGGTGAAATTCTGCCTGGAAATTTGACCACTCTTGTAAGAATTGGTTGAGCTCATTTAATCGGATTAGTTTTGGGCACAGATTTTAGCCCTGCTGTCTTGCAGCAAGATGGTCTTGGGTTCTAATCCCGGACCGAATGTTCTCCCCTGTGCGTGGGTATTTTCTGGGTACTCCGGCTTCCTGCCACATCCCAAAACCATGATTTTTTTTGGTTAATTTGTCTCTCTAAATTGCCTTTAGAGTGACTCTGTGTGTGCATCGTTTAGTCCTGTTTGTGTCTGGGTTTCCCTGTGATGGACTGCAGACACGTTCAGGTGTACCCCGCCTATGCCCTTGACTTTTGGAAATAAGCACCAGCACTTATTGCATGACCCTGCAAGGATCTTCAATGTAGATAACAGATGGTTGCTTTCATGGTACAGAATCTGATTTTAAGCATAATCCACAAATTTTCAACAGGGATGAGGTTGGAGCTTTGGGGAGGCCATTCCTACAGCTCTATGTCTGTCTGCTTTATCCATTCCTAAACCAGTTTGGATGTGTGCTTGAGATAACTGTCCTGTTAGACCACCCAAATGTGCCCAGGTTTCAACCATCTGACCCAAACTGTCCTCCTTAGATGAAAGTAGACTGGTTTAGATGTTTTTGAACAACCCAGAGACCACCATGGCTGTAGACTGCCATAAACTGGAAACTGCTAGAATACTAGGGTGACTGTCCACAGTAAGGCTAGGTTTACATTGCCGTGGACTAGCCGTGACTGCACCACCATGTGGGACTGTTCGCCGAGAATGAGAAGAACATTTTGAAGAGGAAATCTAAAAACACTGTTAAGCATGGTGGTGGAAGCTTCATGCTGGGGGCTGTTATCCTGTCAGTGGTACAGGTGCATCAGCAAAGTGGATGTAACGATGAAGAATCAGGACTACATGGGTAGATAACGACCAAAACATTTGATTTTCTGCTTTATGAGTGGAAGCAACCCTTAGCGGTCAGACGGGATTGGTGGGAAGGTGGTTGACCAAACTTTTATTCTTCTTGCTGCTTTTTGGTTCCTCTTTAGTTACATTGGGACATTTTGAACTTGATTTGAGATGGTCACACACTGAGAACGAAATCTCAGATTTCTGACCCCTGACCCTAATGTCTCAGTGAAAGTTGTGCAGACATAAACATAATGCTTCCATTAGGATTATAGTAGGTCAAAGTGGGCCAGCGGTTTTCTTGGTTCAGAGAAGGTTTTCTGGATCATCTGAACATAAACATGAAGCAGTTTGGTGTAGCAGTCCCAGGATCTGATCTGATCTGCTTTAACTCTGCTATTTTACAGTCTGACATGGAATTAAATCAGGATTTTATTATCAACACTTCTTATTTCTTCACCTGTTAATAAAGTTGTTCTGTATATCATATTATTAATAGTTGGTATAATAAAACCATGTTTCCATAACTATACCCTTGATATTGAGGATTGTTGTGACCTCTGTTTTTTTCTAGCTCCTTAGTTTTGTTTTCAAATGTGGTTAAAATTAATTCTTTTTCTTATAAGGTAATTTAATGTTTGTCTTTATTTAAGCTTCCTGCTTCCCTTTGTCCATAATTGGATGTTCTTCCATCTTTGTTTTTCCACATCTTTGTTCTCTTTCCTTCCCTGTTTCCTGTATTATCTCTCCATGTCTTTCTCCCAAACTCCATCACTTGGTTTTTTCCTGTTTTATCATTTTCCTCACATGTTTCCTTCACCTCCTCCTCTCTCTCCTTTATCTTTTCCAATCTTCCTTTACCTTTTCTGCTGCTCATCTTCCTTCTGTCCTCACGCCCATTTTTGCCTTTTTTCCAATCTTTGGCTCATCCTCCTGGTCTGCTGTCCCCCATCCTTCCTCCTCCTGTGTCTCTAGACATTCTCATTCATCCCCACCCCCCCTCCATCCTTTTTTCCCAGCAGTCCCCTGCGGTGTTGCAATCACCTCTGCTGCTGTTGATTAAGCTGAGAGAGATTGGCTGTCCACGACCCAATAACCCCCGAGGGCGGCCACCCTCCCCCCTTGTTATTTCCCCTCCTCCCCCCTGCATCTGAGCCAGCAACAATCTTTCATTTCATTTTTGTTCTCTTTTCTCCTCGGTGCTCTGCCTCATATCTCTTCATCTCTTGGTCGTTTTTGTCAAAGATTTTCTATCTTTTCCCCACCCATCTATCTCCTCATCCATTGTCTCACCGGACGATTTCATTTCTCTTCCTCCAATTAATTTACTCCTCATCTAGCTCCTCTCCTTATTTTGTTTTTTCTCAGTTATTCATTTGCTTTTTCTCTCCTCCTCCATCTTGCCTGTGTTGTATTCATGTAATCATCACATCTTTTCTCCTCTTCATCCTGTGTGCAAATTGTCTATCATTTTTTTAATGTTATTTTAAGCATCCAGATGTTCCTGTAATTAGTCAAAGGTCTTTTGGAGAAACATTTTATGGTCAGATGAGATAAAGGTTGAGCCTGACCATAATGACAAGAAGCAAGTCTGAAGGAGTTAAGGTCAGGTTTTCAAACCTAGGGATGATGTACCAACTGTCAGGCATGGTGGTGGCATCATCATGCTGTGGTGTTGTTTTACTGCCAGTATTTCAGGCTACAATTTTACTCATTTGTTTATAAATCTGTCATTTATTGATTTGCATCATTGGAAACAAATGTAAAACTGACAGAATGTTGGCAATTGGCTTTTTCAGCACAGCTCTCTGTAAGAAAAATCAATCAGGCAGCTGCAGGTCATCCAAAATGCTGCTGCCAGGGCCCTGACCAACAGCAGAATAATGGATCGCGTCACACCAGCTCTTACATATACGCTGGGTCCCTGTTTATTAAATAATAGATTTTAAAATTCTGCTTTTGGTCTACAAAGCATTCAATGGTCTTGGGCTCAAATACATTTCTGAATTGTTTGTCAGGTAGGAACCATGCAGACCCCTCAGGTCTTCAGAGACCTTCCTCAGTGTTTCCATTACCAGAACTAAACGAGCTGAGGCAGGATTTCGTTTCTATCCTCCTCAGCTCTGGAACAAACTCACTTAAAACCTGAGCTGTGCAGAAACTATTGGTTCCTTTAAGTCAGGACTGAAAACATGTTTTTAACAGCAGCTTGTAGTCAAATAATCTGATGAATGAACATTTTGAGGCATTTTTTGCTCTTATGCTCATTCTTTATTTTCTGTCTGCCTTTCCCTTGATGTCCTGTGACACGCTTTGTATGAATGATGTATAAATTATCGTACCTTTATTAGCTGTTGTCTTTAAAAATGTTTCTGATCAAACTGAGTTTAGCTGCTTTATCGCCCGGTTCCTGTCCAGTAACCTCACCATTATTAGGCCTAGTCTGTTGACAGGACAACCATTAGCTGTCCATTCCACAAAAATGGCCTCCATTTAAAAGTGACGAGAAGAAATGTCATTAAAAGGAAACCAAAAGAAATCAAATTTGCCGTTTACCTCAAGCTGTGTAGCGGACAAAGCAAACGTGAAAGACGGTGCTCTGATTGAACATGCAAAACCTTCTGTGTGGAGGAAAACTGGTAATGCATAACACACCAGCCCCTCAACAAAACATGGTGGTGGCCGCATCATTCTGTGGGAGGCAGGGAAGCTGATCAGAGCTGATGGGAAGGTGTAAAAAATTCATTCTTAGAAAACCATTGATGATTTTCTGTCAACTTCACGATCCTACACAACGTTTGTGTTTGTGTGTCGAATAAAATCTAAATAAAATACATGAAGCTTGTGATTATAATGTTACAAAATGAGTCAGGGGGAATAAGCACTATTATAAATTCAGAACACATACTTTAATTCTACAGAGGTCAAATGTTATACATGCAAACTGAATCTGTCATAAAAAAACAGACTTACTAAGGAAATAAAAAAGACCCGGAGAAAGAATCATCTGTTTTTTAAGCAGATTTATGGTCAGGGTTTAATGCCTGTTCTTTCATGTCGGGTCTGTCCAGGAAACATCTACAGATGCAAGCATGCACTGGTGGTTTCCGTGGCAACTTCACCTAAAACCCTGAACTCATGACTTGATCTGCCAGTGTCAAAAATGTATATAACCTATTTAAAAAGAAAAACAGTTGACCAAAGTGCGTCACAATCACACAAACAATCATAAAATAGCAAGTTTAGTGTTGGGTGAGGAGACCACAGAAGACGGAAATGTCTGAGGGAACTCAGTGGAGAAAGATCTAGTTTGACCAGCTCATTCTGGGAAATTTAAGTACTTGATTTAATTGAATAAAATCTGAAATATGAATATTTTCCATACTCTTATAGTTTTTGTAGCACATTTGAGTGTCTGAACAAAAAGCAAATGTGCAGATGTCCTCAGGTGGTTTTTAAATAAAAGATATTAATAAAACAATGTAAGGAAAGAAATCTCATTTAAAAAAAGTCGTGGTCAGCTCTGGACTTCTGGCTTTTACTGCCTTTTAAGACCCCTTCAGCACCATCTAGCAGGAAGGTCTACTCCAGGTTTGTACCTGGGAGCACCAGCAAACCAACATTAACTGGGATTCTGTCATGAAATCCCAGTTAAATCACTGAATATGTCTGGTTTCTGTACTTGCATGTATTTGTTGGAGGAAAACACCCCTGGTAGTGCATGACAGATGGTACATCCCATCATCACCAGCTCTATAAAAGCTTTCAGAAACCTTCTGCTTTGGTTTGAAGCACTGACAACACTGACAAGGTCAGAGGTAAGAACCAGTAACACACCTGGAAACATTAAATTTAATTAACCCTAAGAGCAATGTGAATAATCAGCACCAAACCTCTACATGACCTCTACTGCTCCGGATACTAATAAGTAGCTCACATAACATCAGGAGTGATGCATCCACATGACAAAAGCTTCGTTTTTGCTAAATCTTGGAGGCTGACTCAGTTTATGGGATGAAAGCTGAAGTATAAAAGTGCTTTGCAGTTAAGTACAAACAGGGAAAAAAATTTTGCAACCTTGCAAATATTGAAGTCAAATTTCAGATTTTTCCAGACTTAATGCCTCTTTGCATCGGCATGCGTTGAGAACTACCTGCTTTGTGAATTAATGGGAGAGATGTAGCAGGTTGTGCAGCTTTGTGAATGTCCCTCTAAGTGTATAAACATCCCTTTGTCTGTTTCATCTATTGCCAGTAAATTATGTGAGGGTGACCTCTGTGACCTGGATGTATGCTAACACTAACTGATGCAACGTCTGTGCCTCTGCTCAGTTAGGATCGGCTGCACTGAAGCGTGGTTGATGACATTTCAGGAGTCCATGTGTCTCACCTTTGTGTCCTGATGTCTCTCTCTCTCTGATTCAATCTGCCTTCCTCCGTCGCTCCTCTTTTCTCTTTTTCCGTTTTGCCAACCTCCGAACAGTTCTTTTATTTTGAAATCTTTATTCTGCGACCGTGGCCTGTCGACTCAGGGAGTACAGGAGGGGGTTGTAGGATGAAAAGTGTGTGTGTGTGTGTGTGTGTGTGTGTGTGTTTGGGTAACTGCAGGCTGCTGGTAATTGAAAAGCCAGGATACCAGCACCTGCAACCCGCTGACCTCCTATAGAGAGAATAAGCATTGATTTCTCCAAAGAAAGGGACAGATCGCTGGAGCAGAGAGTCAGGTAAAAGAGAAATTGGAGAAAAAAATTACAGGGGAGGAAAAGACGAAGTGAGGAGATATTATAAAATAGGGAGAGCTATAAAATCAAACTGGAGAGGTGAGAGAGGAAAAGATGAAGACGAAGGGTCACAAAGGGTGTAGGGAACACCAAAGACACAAAACATACCTTATTGTGACGTATATGTCCCCTTCCAGGTTTCTTCAGTTTCTGTTTTTCTTCTGACACATTTAATTGTTTCAGGTTTGCAATGAGAAGAAATAACCTGAGTAAAAACAACAAGCAGTTTTCAAATGATTTCTTTTATTAAGGTAAAAAGCTATCAAAACCGACCTGTAAAAAAGTAAGAGTAAGCTCCCCACATTAAATCATGAATATACTGATTAACTACATATTTTTTTCACCAAGCACACACAGGCCTGATTACAGTCAAACCTGTAGAATCAGGTCACTTAAATAGAACCTGTGTGACAACATGAAGTAGGCTAAAAGATCTAAAAAGTAACACATTATGAGCTGATCTATAGAAATTAAAGAACAGAACAGAAACAACATCACTGACATCTATCAGCCTGGAAAGGGTTACAAGGACATTTCTAAGGCTTTGGAGCTCCAGAGAACCACTGTGAGAACAATCCATCCATTTTCTACACCCGTTTCTTCCATAGTGAGTCACAGGGAGCTGGGGCCTATCTCCAGCAGTCTACGGGCGAGAGGCGGGGAACACCCTGGACAGGATGCCAGTCCATCGCAGGGCAACACACAAACAACCACACCACCATTCACACCTAAGGACAATTTAGAGAGACCAATTTACCTAACAGTCATGTTTTTGGACTGTGGAAAGAAGCCAGAGTAAAAGTAACAGCATTTCTGGAGAAGAAAGCCAAACATAGTGGCAGTGGTATGATGGTCTGGGTCTAGGTAGGCTTAGGGCTTCAGTAACTAGACGATACCATCCAACAAAGCACTTTCTCTGCTGTTAATGAGGACCAATGCTTTTCAGCACTTTCCCACGGTTTACTCCACCTTATCAGGCATCTGACCTGCAGGTAATAGAAAGACAATGTCACCAGATTAACAGCAGGAGAATGGGCTGCTGTTTCCGTGGTAACAGGCAGACGAAGAAGAGCACGAGGGAGGACAGGATGAAGTGATTAAAAGTGGAGACGAGGGGGAGAACTGGACTGGGTGGGTTAAAGGGGAGAAGTGACAAGGTGGATTGATGGGGAGAGATAGATGCTGGGATGATTACATGGAGCGGAAGAAGGAGGAAAACCTGAGAGGAGCAGAGCGAACCAGGTGATGAAGTCATTAGGAACACATGTAAAAACCAACGCATTCACAGAGCCGGTTAAACGAAGAGAAGACAAACTGATTCCAATTAAATATGATGTTGGATCAACTGGAAACAATGTGTCCAAGAGATGAAGACCTCTTATTAACACATCCATCCATCCATCTATCCATCCATCCATCCATCCATCCATCCATCCATCCAACCAAGCTTGAGTTGTAGATGGCTCCAAAAGGATCAGGTTAATCTAATTACAGCTGATGGTCTTGCTGGGTCTTGTTCTTTCTATCATGATCTATGTGGTTGAAACAAATATTTATCAGTAAATTCTTCAGAACAGATTGGAGCAGCACCCTCATAACCACAGATGAAAGCCTGATCCATCCATACCTGGAACTTCTCCTCTTGGGGGAGAGACTCATTCATAATCTCAAGGAGCATTGCATCCTTCTCCCGTTGAGAACCATGGCCTCAGACTTGGAGAAGCTGACTCTTGTTCTTGTCTTGAAGATCATGGCAAGAGGATGCCAACAGAATCGCATCATCTGCAAAAAGCTGATCTTCCTCAACCAGAGACCTTGATAGAAGGGAACCTATTCAAAGTTCAGCTGAAGATGAACCTTTGGCAGAGAAGGTGAATATGAGCATAGTCGGTATCCCTACTGCGCCCCCTTCTGGTTGCTTCTCTAACCCCGCCAACTACAAACGAGGAGAACGCATCTGCAGTAAGGCATCTATTTATCTTTACAGAGGAAGAAAGAGTCAGGAATCAGGTTTTACATGGATAAGAATTGTGATTTCTTTATTGATTTTTTCTTCTTCTTTTATACACAGAGTGGAACATTAATTACCCAAATATCTCCTCCTTGTTTGATCATCGATTTATTCCACACCACAAGTTTGCAGTCACTTCTCTTTTATTCTGTTGTTTAAAACCAAAAACTAATTTCACTTTTGGTCACTCTATAATGAATAAAAACAAAATCCATTAAATAAGGAGAGGAAAAACGTTACCAAGTGAAAGGAATGAAACTGGATAATCTGGTTGAAGCTGTATGTTGTTGGGAAACTGATGTGATTATTTTCTGCAACAGGCGACCCACAGTGATGTGGGGCACTGATTGACCTTTGACCCTCAGTGTAGATGCTGCTGATGTTCGAATCAAACTGAGAAATTCAGTTTTATAAAAAAGTTTCTAATCTAATTAATCCTTTTGACATTGAAAATAGGATAATTTTTCTCCTGAAATTTCTTTTCTGTTTGTTTAATTAAGTCAGGGGTTTGGATTAATGTCATTAATGTCATTATTGGGCTCTTTGTCATTGTGCCACTTTGTAACAATATGTTCTTCCTACATAATGTCCACTTTGACTCTCACTACTTTCATTTTGGACCTGTACTTAAAATATTCTGTATCAGTTGTATTGTTTTAGCTACATTTTTTTTCAATCAAAATATGGTAATAATTCACCATTAATTAATTTGCCAATTAAGTCAATTTGATATTATTGTCTGACCCTGTTATTGACTCTTGGGAAAATTATTACGACTCTTGATCAAAGCAAAATAAATTCTCCTTTAGTAAATATAAAACTTTGTTGGTTGTCAAACTTGTACGAAACATTTCGCTGGCAGGTTCACTAATTGGTCACTATTAATCGACCTTTTGTTAAAAATAATATTTCAAACTGGATATGAAATGGCTTCTTTGATCTATTTGGTCACCCCAAACCTGAAACCCTACTGGCCTAATAAACTATTCATATATTTGTCTCAGCGGAAACAGAAATCTGTCGTAAGGTGAGTTAGGAAGCTAATTTGTTAGCATTTAAGGTCCGATATGCTAATGAGGAATGGAAGACATATTTGACTCGAAGTGCTTTGTTTTCTTTCGG
Source organism: Crenichthys baileyi (assembly GCA_036173005.1). Classification (NCBI taxonomy): domain Eukaryota; kingdom Metazoa; phylum Chordata; class Actinopteri; order Cyprinodontiformes; family Goodeidae; genus Crenichthys; species Crenichthys baileyi. The sequence continues at coordinate 2,625 of JAHHUM010000622.1, read as the reverse complement.
TAACACTGCATTCATTAAATAAAAAACACTGAAGTAACGTCATACTTGTTCATCTTGAATAATATTCACCTCTTTGACAATTTCAGAATTTGGCATGACAATATTTTAGAAAAACCTTGTTTGTCAGACATTTTCTCACTTATCGACTAGATAAACCAAACTTTTAGAGATGAAGTTTTTAGTTCGGTTTTCAGACGATTTTGTTCTCTTACTCTCTTTGTTCAAAGCGATGTTTGATTCGATATTTCTCTGTTCTGCTACAAATTTGGTCCATCTGCCCTACATCGTAAATGTCTGCCCCGTTATGGAAAACAGGGGAAATACACATCAAGTTTAAGTGCTAATCCAGCATGTCTTTCAAATATTTTACTAAAATTACCTCCAAAGCTGCTACATCTATTAGATTTATCTGAGCATAAATCAGGTATATCTCTTTAAAACTCAATTAATGTGTTTCATAACCATTTCAGTTTGATTGGTGGGGAAATATCCAACTCTTACATCAGCAGGTCAGAGGTTTTGTTAATCCAAAACAAATTTGTATGGCTTCAAAAAAATAAACTGGGAAGACAACTGCTTCTTGTAACTATGAACATGCATTAAAAGTTGGCTATTAGATGTCTTACGTGATGCTGCCATTACAGCGCAGGCAAATTATAAAAAGCAATGGAAAAATGTATAAATAAATGTGATTGGAACAAACTGTATTATTCTTGGTCGATTCTGTCGGTTACAGGAAATCATTCCAGTAAAGTTCCCAATCCAAACTTCATCCATATGGAGACATATCCGTTCAAAAATAATAAGTGGACACCAAAATAATAAACTTTCAAACGATGTATTCCTGTCTTTGTGTGACATGAGGGACAGAGAAAAAGACAACAATACATCAACAAGAAAGAAAGCATAGAGTACACAAGCATTTCTCATTTTTGGGTTTAGCGCATCATTTCAGACTATCACAAATAATAAAACAAATTCACAAATTAAAAATGTTTAAAGCTTTTTACCCCACATTAAGTGTTTTAGATTACAGTTATTTAAAAAAAGGAAGTAGAAGACGTGAATAATTTCTGACGTACACTAATATAACATTGTTTCTAACACTAGTGTCCATGAGGTATATCTGCAACAGTTTGGTGACGGGGAACGGTCCGCGCTCGACGCTCACAGCTTTGTCTCCCTGTTCCCTCTGGATTTAAAGCTTTCCAACCGTTTCAAATACAAACAAGTAAAGAGGAAGAAAAACAGCAACAGGAAAGTTAGAAGAAGTATTTAACTGGTGCCTGATTTCACACGATGACAATAAAGCTTTCGGTTTTTGGACTTTGATGAAGATCATTAACCAGTGAAGCAGTTAAAAATACTGCAACGAAAATGATATTATATTTGGATTTTTTTATGTACCAAGATTGTCGTAATATTATATTCACTTTGAAAAATCACTCACAAATAAATCAAATGTGTTAAGTTATTGTGAAATACTGTAAATATTTTTTATGAAACAGCAAATTTCATTTTTTATGGAAATGAATGAAGGCAAAAATTCAGACTTTGTCAGATATTGAAGTAATCCAATAACTTTGTCTCTATTGGGGTAAAGGTTCAGGGTTACTACATTATAACATCCACATATATATGTTCATTCTCTGGTTCTCTGCTAGTCAGGATAGTTTTAAACAAACTCGTCCAAAATATGACCTCATTAAAAATCTAAACCAAAAACACAATAGAAAATACTGACAAAAAATCTTTGAAGCTAAAGATCAAAAAGATCCAGAACGCTCTGTCTGATATTACTCTTCAAATCAATGAGAAAAGTGTGAAAGTAAACAAGAACCTGAAGGCTTCTAAAGTCACCTGAGAACCCATCTGTACCTCAGCAGCACAATTTGGTTACTTTAACGTCTTTTAAAACTAACCTCTGAGTAAAATCTTCTAGTTTTTGCAGAATCTTATCTGAACTTTTGAGAATATTCACATTTTTTTTCTTCCTTCTGATGTAACAAGAACAAGAGTCTGAAAGAAAGAGGTAAAATGAATCTTTTGACCTTTGACAGTAAAGGTAGTGAAGCTTTTGGATCTGGAGACCGGAGAACCCCCGGAGAACCTCAGCCGGCTCTGAGGCTGGTTTGCTCCAGCACAGCAAGAAGAAGTCATATAAAACCTGACAGTAAAGGTTGAAAAGAACTGAGGAGCTTCGAGATGTTTTGCTTTGACTGCTACTGGAGAACCCAGCTGAAGCTCAGCTCCTCCAGATGTTTTACAGAAAACCTTCATATTTATTGTTGGTTGTTATTTCAGCATAATTAAAAACGTATTGACTACAGTTGTGGGGTTTTATTAAACATCTGCATTTTTTCATAGAACTTATTCAAAATTTTTTAAAGACTTAGTTGAACTTTTGAAGATAATTATATTTTATTTCTTATTATTGATTGTTTTTCTGATGTAAAAAAACTGCTTAGAGGACAGACAGACAAACTCAGAGCAAAACACAAACAAATGATGGAAAGTAAAATCCAAAAAGAACCCACGATATTTTCTGCTTTACTGATCGGCTAAAACTGTGGCATATTTTCAATTTTATTTTATTTTAAAAACTCTTTCTGAAGTAAAATTTAA
>JAHHUM010000620.1:473301-636702 GCA_036173005.1 Crenichthys baileyi | reverse complement strand
ATTTAAATACAAAATACTTTCAAAGAGAACTTCCTTTTTTGGGTCTTGTCAACGCCCTTTAAAATGGTGTAATGTTAGTGGTGATTTTTGGGGGGAAAAATCCTTGCACCCTGGGCTGCAAAGGGGCCCCTCTGGTGGCGTTACCTGGTTAGGGGCCCCCTCTCTCTTCCCCTTTTTTTCCCCTTTCCCCTTCTCCCCTCTCCCCCCCTTCCCCATCTCACCCACCCCCTCCTCTTTATCCCTTCCCTGCCCCTCCATGCGACCCCCCGACTTAAAATCATTTTCAGTAGGAAGGGGGATATATTTGTCCCATCTGCTCCTTTTTGTTCCTCATGGTTCAGCTTGTTGTTTTCTTCTAAAGGTTTCCAGTTTCTTCTTATATCCCTCCCGCATCTCATTCGTCAAAAGCTCCTTATCCATCTTTCCAGACCTGGTCTGCATCGCACTCCTGATTCTGTCCGCCCATGTTGTAGATGGTTGAATGATGGTGACTCGAAGCCTCGACTCATCATTTCTTTTGTTGCTTCAGCTGCGGATTTGTAGACACATGTATCGTTCTCATATAATACCCTCAGCTTGACAGGGAATGGAGTTTGAAATTTGATTTTCTTTTCTCTGAGGACCCGCTTCGCTTCCACATATATTTATGTTGCCGTTTTAACACATCTGGGGCATAACTGGTCTTTCATTACTCATTTCCCCGCTAGTATGAAGCCCCTCTTTTGCCAGCCTCGTTTTAACACTTCATTTTTTACTTTAAATGTGGCAAACGTGACTATTATTGAACGTAGGGGAGCGTCATGTGGGGCTCTGGGTCCCAGACAACGGTGAGCTCTTTCAATACCCAGGTCGAGTGATGTCGGAATGTCCAACTTATCTCGGAGTAGATTCTCTATGTAGGTTGAGATAGAGGGGGAGCTATCTTCAGAGCCTTCTGCAATACCACGGAGCCTTATATTCTCACGTCTTGCTCTCCCCTCGAGCCCAATCAGTTTGGCCTCTATTTCGTCCTGCGCTTTAGATAGTTTCATAGCCACCTCTTCAATCTGCTGGATCTTGTTCTCAGCTTCCATAATGCGCAATTCTGCTTCATCCAGTCTATGTTTTTTATTTCTTCTCTGACCTCTCGGAAGCCCTCTCCATTTTCACAACGTGACTCTCTTAGTTCTTGAAGAATAGTTTGTAGATTAGCTGTCTTGTTAGCTACATCGTTAGCCACCAGTGATACTTCTGAGTCCGAGAGGCTAACTCTGCACTCTTCGTTTTTTTCCTTGTCTTGTAGAATCAGATGTCGAGACAACGGATTCTTATTTGGTTTGGATTTAGGCATTTTGAAATACTCTTTAGTGTTTTTTATATCCTGCAGTTGCTTAAAAAGAGGAGGTTTCTGGGATTTGATGGGGAGCCACTTGGTTAAGCTGTCGCCATCTTGCTTGCTCACCCGGAAGTCCTCCAAATTAAGCTCATTTTGTGAAGCATCGAGTCTTTGTGCTATGTGTTTGGAAGTATTGATCCACCACCCTTATGAATAGAGTGTGTATCCTGGGCTGAAGGGTATAAAATGGTGTTCAATGGCTTCACCAGTGACATCACAACCTCGATAAAAATTGTTTCTATAAATAATATTTATTACCATTGGGGGTTTAAAGTTCAGTGTTTTATGTGTGCCCCCGAGGAATTCTAAGATTTAGATGACTTAATGATAATGATGAGCAGAGCAGATCAACAACTCCTCAGGAGGAAACAAATCAGCAGCCAGATCATGTCATGCATAATGCACCACATCCATCCATCCATCCATCCATCCATCCATCCATAGTCTATACCTGCTTGTCCGTGCAGGGTTGCAGGGGAGCTGGTGCCGTCTTCCTTGCTCGTTGTGCAAAAACCAGGGGACAACGTTGACAGGTCGCCAGTCCATCACAGGGCAAAATAGAGACACACAGGACAAACAAGCACACACAGACACTCACAACAGATAAGAATAATCTTTGACCACAGGGGGCTTGATAAAAATTCTGCCGTAGTGACAACAGCAGAAGTAATGAACCGTGCACCGAATGAGAGCGAGCGCCCAGAAAAGAGGAGATGAGAGGTGGTTTCCTCCTCAGAGTTATAAGGAGGAGTATAGAAGCCATTTAGAGTTATCACTCTCAACCTGAATGAGCTTGTGATGCTTTTAGGCATAAGAGCAGGGTTAGGACTCAGCAAAGCTATGGGAATCACAGCCTTCCGAAAGCCTATCCTGGAGCTGTGGGATTAGTGAAACTGGTAGAAAAGCGCAAAGAAGCATCTTCGACATGGATTGTTCTCCCATGTAGTGAACAGATCCACTGCTGCTCTGGTTAATCTGCTCCAGATCTGAGAGATCAGGTCAGGGTGGAGGACCGCTCCTCTGTTCAGGATGCTGGGGATGTACACGGCTCTGATACAGAGCCAATTTGTACACGCCCAGCACAAGAGATATATTAATAATAATAAATCTACAAGATACAGCATATTAAAAAATAATATAAATTATTAGGTCGACCTCTCGGGAGGTGTTCCAGGCACAGCCCACCGGGAGGAGGCCCAGGGGATGGCCCAGGACACGCTGGAGGGACTATGTCTCTCGGCTGGCCTGGGAATGCTTTGGGCTCCCCCCAGAGGAGCTGGAGTCTGGGGAGAGGGAAGTCTGGGTGTCTGTACTGAGTCTGCAGACCCTGTGACCTGGTCCCGGATGAAGCGAAAGGCGACGAGTACGAGTATTAGGTCAACGTGGATTGATAATATGTATGCTTGTGATGCATATTTAACACAGTTATCAACAAAAGATGAATTTAGTTTGCCTGACTTTTAGCAGTCTCATTTTGATCTAGGGGTATTGACAGGTCTAATGACCTGATTGCTTGTGGCAGTCTCGTATAAATAGTGAATAACTTGGTAAATATGGCGTGTCAGAATTCTGAGGCTTATTCCTTGGAATGGTTTTCTGTCTTATGTGAGCATCAAAATGTGTCTGCTATATGCAATCTGACTGAGCCAGAGCTATTTTGCGAATATGATTGGATATATTTTAGATGCAAATATGGAAGAGACCCCCTCCTTGAACCGCCACTTTAATGTGGTAGAGAGGTTTTAGTGCTCAAATGATCCTAGGGGCTATGTTGTCTGGGGCTTAAATGCCCCTGGTATGCTCTCCCATGGCAAACAGGCTCTAGGTGATGGGTCAGACAAAGAGCGGTTCAAGACACCTTCATGAGGACCACAAAATCGAGGCACATGACATCGCCCGGTACAGCGGAGCCGGGGTCCCAACCTGGAGCCAGGCCTGGGGTCGGGACTAGTCGGAGAGACATGGCCAGGCTAAACCCGAACGAGAGACGCGAGGCCATCCCCCAGTGGGCCAACAACCTGTATGGGGAAGCATTAGGGACCGGTGCAAAGAGGATTGAGCAGTGGACGAAGGTGGAGACCTCGGCGGCCTGATCTCCGGATGCTTAGGCTGGCTCTAGAGATGTGGAATGTCACCTCGCTGGGGGAGAAGGAGCCTGAGCTTGTGCGGGAGGTCGAGAGATATCGACTAGAAATAGTCGGGCTCGCCTCCACGCACAATGTGGGCTCTTGAACCCATCTCCTCGAGAGGGGCTGGACTCTCTTCTACTCTGGAGTGGCCCACAGGGAGAAGCGGCGGGCTGGGGTGGGTTTGCTTGTTCCCCCCAGCTCAGCCGTCTTGTGTTGGGGTTTACCCTTCGGGTTGGGGACAGGTATCTGACTATCGTTTCGGCCTACAGGTCGAGCAGTAGTGCGGAGTACCTGGCCTTCTTGCCGTCCCTGTCAATGGTGCTGGATAGTGTCCCTCCAGTGGACTTCATTATTCTGCTGGGAGACTTCAACACCCACGTGGGAAACGACAGTGACACCTGGAGAGGCATGATAGGGAGGAATGGCCTCCCCAATCTGAATCCGAGTGGTGTTTCGTTATTGGACTTCTGTGCTAGTCACGGATCGTCCATAATGATGATAACTGACTTTGTTGTTGTGTCTTTGGACCTTTAGCTGCATGTTTTGGACACTCGGGTGAAGAGAAGGGCTGTGCTGTCCACTGATCACCACCTGGTGGTGAGTTGGAGCCCATGGAAGAGGAGCAAGCCGGACAGACTTGGCAGGCCCAAGCGCATAGTGACGGTCTGCTGGGAACGTCTGGCAGAGCCCTCGGTCAGGAATGTATTCAACACCCACCTCCGGGAGAACTTTGACCAGATTCCAGGGGATGTGGGAGACATAGAGTCAGAGTGGACCATGTTCTCCGGATCTCTTGTCGATGCTACTGCCCGTAGCTGTGGCCGTGAGGTCTGCAGTGCCTGTCGCGACGGCAATCCCCGGACCCGGTGGTGGACACCGGCAGTAAGGGATGCTGTCAAGCTGAAGAAGAAGTCCTATCAGCTGTGGTTGGCTTGTGGTACTCCTGAGGCGGCTGACGGGTATTGTGAGGCCAAGCGTGCCACGGGCCGGGCTGTTGCAGAGGCAAAAACTCGGGCCTGGGAGGAGTTCGGTGAGGGTATGGAGAAGGACTACCGGTTGGCCTCGAGGCGATTCTGGCAAACCGTCCAGCTCCTCAGGAGGGGGAAGCAGTGCTTCGCCAACACTGTTTACAGTGTGGGTGGGGAGCTGCTGACCTTGACTGGGGACATTATCGGGCGGTGGAAGCAGTACTTTGAGGATCTCCTCAATCCTGCTGTCACGCATTCCCTGGTGGAAGCAGAGGCTGAGGACTCGGGGTTGGACTCTTTCATCACCAATGTTGAAGTCACCGAGGTGGTTAAAAAGCTCCACTGTGGCAGGGCTTCGGAGGTGGCTTTGAGGGTGTGTTCCAACTATAGGGGGATCACGCTCCTCAGCCTCCCTGGAAGACGACGAGTACGAGTACGAGATGGAAGAGACATCCCCCCAAAGGACTTGCAGCTGTAATTGAAGTGGGTGATTCTACAACATAGTGACTCAGGGGAAATGAATATAAATGGGGTTTTTTGTTTTTAAAACTTCCACCTCACAATTATGTTATTTTCTTTGTTTGTCTGACTCATAAACTCCCAAGAAAATACATTGAAATCTGTGGTTGTAATGTGACAAAATGTGAAAAAGTTAAATGGGTATTGATACTTTTGCAAGGCTCTGTAGGTCCTTGGGAATCACCAATTTGTGCAAAAACACAGGCACAGTGTTAAATGTGTTAAATGAGATAAATGATAAAATCTAGTTCAGTCTGACATATTTCTTAGCCTGCATGGATTATTTATTCAAAATATCAAAAATCTCACAAATTGGATTAAATGTCAGATAATCTACGGAGATCAGAATTGTTGCCTGAACAAAAGAAATCAGATTTTACTTCATACTGTATTAATATAGATAGATTAGAGACAGACTGAGGCTGCATTAGGCAGGTAACATCAGGTGGATAACTGGCTCAGTGACCCCTGTTTTAAAAGAGATGTAATAGCAACAGCTTGATGTAATGGCAAGATGGCAGGGCGGCTGGGGTTAGGAAGGGACTTCCCCACCGCCTGAGTTTGCTGTTTTCTCAGTTGTCACCTGGATCATCACTGTTAGGCTTCTTATAGTGGATTAGTGCCTTGCTTCAACCTGAGTGCACCTAATCCTAGCCTGTCACTCTCACATGATGACAATACAGCCTTGTTGTCAGGGGTTTTCTCTGCAAATACGTGTAAACAGAGCTGTGCCAACAGGACACAGTGTGAAAGGGCAAGCTGTTTTGAAATAGACGGTTCCCTCAAAAATGTGTTGGCACTGCCAAAATTGAAACTGGTCCTACGCAGAGATGGAAAGACATGGACTCAAAAAGAAACAGTAATGGAAAAAGAAACATATACACAAACATGACAAAGACAAAGACAAACAAAAACAGGAAGTATAGATGGGAAAAAAAGAAAGAGTTACCAGATCCAGTTTAAAGACAGTGGGAAAAATCATTAAAGTGGTGCCCGGAGCTCCTGTCAGGGTGCAGTTTCAGTGTGCCACCCCAACACAGTGAGCCTTTGTAGCTTTGGCTCTCAGAGGAGCTCAGGGCGGCTCCAGCTGGCCTGCACCCAGCCGGGCTTTCTCATGTCAGTGCACAGACAATCAGCCTCAAAGGGCTACAGACGATGGTGGGGAAATTTAGACTGTTTTTCTTATCTCAACTCTCCAAAATAGCAACTTAAAATCTACTGGATCCCACTTGGAGACTACACCGGGCAAACACCACTCCAGGACTTTAACAATTCTTCTTTAAATAGAGGTCTTTGTTTTAATGCATCTACTCTGGCTACTGCTCTGCTGGAAACTCTTACTACACAAGGAACAATACTTACACTGTACTACAGTGAACAGTGTTGGAGCAGTAATGCCACACTCTTTTAAAGGCTTAGAAAAAAGCCTTTAAAAACCACAAGAACTCTGTAGTATGCAATTGGTCTTTTCTACATATTTTCATCATTTTAACATTACTGTCCCTTGTTAAATAATTCATACTTTATCATATTATAACGTCTGTCCCTACTGAAGAAAATCATCCCATTAGCATGATGCTGCCACCACCATGTTTAACTGTGAGGGTGGTGTGTTCAGGGTTATGTGCATTAACCTGAATAAAACCTGAATTTTACATGTAGACAAGAAAGTTTTATTTTGGTCTCATCTAACCAGATAATCCTTGTCTACATGTTTGATGTATCCCCTACATGGCTTGTGGCAAGCTGCAGATGGAAATCTAATGGCTTCCTTTCAATAATGGCTGTTTTTCCCATACAGACTTCAAGAGCGCACACTAAAAGTCATTCTTCCAACATATTTTCCAACCTGGGCTTTCGATCTCCACAGCTCCTCAAGAGTTACCATGGATCTTATTATGCTTTTTTTATTTGATGCAATTTAGGTGGGTGATCGTGTTTTGGTAGGTTTTTAGTTGTGCTATATGCTTTCTATTTCCAGATAATGGGTTGAACAGTGCTCCACGAGAAGTTAAATGTCTGGGACGGTGGTTTTCAACCTAGCCTAACCTTGAGCCTGCTTTAAATTTCTCCACAACTCCTCTCCTCTCTGACCTGCCTGCTGTGCTCTTTGATCTTCATGCTGTTTGTTCTCTAAAGTTCTCTAACAAGCCTCAGAGGCCTTCACAGAACAGCTGGATTCCTGCTGGGATAAAATCACACACTAATTGACTCTATTTACTACTTAAGTAACTTTTGAAGGCAGCTGGTTGCATTGGGTATTATTTAGGGGTATCATTGTATAGGAGGCTAAATACAAATGCACTTAGTTTTATATTTTTTTATAGTTTTATATTTTTTGTAAAGATGTTGAAAACCATCTAACATTTTCTTCCTACTTTACAATTATGCATTCATTTATGATGGTCTATTGCACAAAATCCCACTAAAATACATTAATGTTTGTGGCCGTATCGTGAAAAAATGTGAACAAGTTCAAAGGTTATATTTTTGCAAGGCACTGTATATTTGTTACCCAATTCAATGCCATAACTAAATGTGAGAGTAAAATAATCAGTGATATAATTTTAGTAATAACATTAACACATTGTTAATAGACTTGAAAACTTGCAGGACATAAGCTGTCTGACAGAAACACCTGTCCTGTGTTTTTATGAGAAGACTGAATGGGACCTACATGTGTGCAGACATCAGGACATGAGCTGACAGGTTGTTTGGGCTTCTCTTTTTTATCTTTGATAATGTCAACCATAAATTAGCAATACACGTTCTGTCTTCATAGTCAGCACTAAAAGGCATATATTATTTGCAGCCTTGGGGCAGTGAGGGAACAGAAGGTTTAACCGCAACATGTCAGCTGCCCCTCTATCCTTCTTCTGCCCAGATGCACAGATAAGAGCAAACAATATGCTTCTTTGAATGGAAAAAGGGAGGAGAGTTTGACTTATGGGGGAACACCCCCCCCCCCACACACACACACACACACTGCACATTTGTAAGGAGATCTGTGACAGACACATCTTCTAGAGTGTGTTATCCCCTCTCTTTATGAGTCTCTGACAGGAAGTCATGCTGCACTCTAAATTATGACTGTTAGTGTCCCTCTTCTGTCTGCTGAACAAAAAGGCCCCTTTCAAGCATCCCAGCCGCCCCCTCCCCTACACTTACACCTTGATACACAGCTTGTCACAGCTTACAGTAATCAGAAAAGGTTTTAACAGGTACAAAACTTTTTACACCCCTTAAACTTTTTCACATTTGCTCACATTAAAACCAGAGACTTCAGTGCATTATATACTGATTTTATCTGATAGACCGACACAAAAGAGTACATAATTGAAACACAAATGGTATATGGATTTCAGCAGCTTTACACAAGTCAGGTGTGCTGAAGCTGGGAAACATGCAGGACACCGGCCCTCGAGGACTGACTTTGGACACCCCTGGCCATATCAAATAAAATCCCCAAGAAACACTTTGAAGTTTACGAAAAAAGCACTGAAGCTCATCTGATACAACATTGGTGATGGAGAAGTCTGTATAAACTAGCTGAAAGGCCACTTTCCTACTTGGCATGCAGTCATTTTCCATTTAATGTCCCCTCCTTTCTCCTCCATCTTTCCCCACAAGCATCAGGTTGAGAGATGAATCCATTTTGCTTCTTCCTTTCTACAGAAATAAAAATCCTTTTAAATTTCCCATCAACACATCACTCGAGGCACCTTAATGTTAGTGTGTGGCAAGATTTCCCTCAGCTCAAACAAAGCTTGTCTGTTTAGGTGATCAGATCCTCACCAGAGAAGACAAAGAGGAGGGATGAGGACAGATATGCAGGGGAAACGAATGGTTTTAGAAAGATTTCCAAGACAGCTGCAGGCGGAGCAGTTACTCTTACAATAGTTTGGCAGCAGTTCAGATTTCTGTGTGTTTCACCCTTCTTCTCAGCTCCTCTTTACCCTCCCTTTTCTGTCTCTGTTTATAGCTCTCTACTGTTGAATAAAAACATTTCTAAACCTTTTTTTCTACTCCAGCTGCTCTCATGGCTTCATTTTCCTCCCTTGTATTACCCTTTTTGAAACAGGCAAAAATGCTGCATATACTTGAAGTGGGACTGTAATCAGAAACTGAAGGTCAGGCTTCACGTGACAAGAGGAAAGGGGAAGCTGGAGGAGATGTGGAACAGTTTGCTGGCACTGTTACACAAAACAACGTCATGATGAAGGAGGAGGAGAGCTTGAGCGAGGCAGTGCGGTGAGCCCAGGCTCTATTATCATGATGTAAACACTCACACAACCCCCACTGTTGCGGTTACCTGACACAGAGATAAAAGATCGCTTTTCTCAGTCACCTCAGTGACCAGCATGTGCGTCAGCAGGTTCTCGCTTGGAACTTTTAACACTTTTGTAAGATTATTAAACTTTTATGATCATGTGTGATGGGAAAATATCAAAAGATATCAGTCAGAGGAGTGCACAAGATTATTGATCAGAAGCTTTTTATGCTCTTGGCTGTCCCTCTGTGGAACACAATAAACCATTTTAGTGAAAAATAAAAGTCATTAAAATAGCTTTTTAAGATGCAAAATGAGTTACAGTTTGCAGTGTGAGAGTGTACTGAAAAAGTTAAATTAATTACCAAGATGTAGCACAAAACTAAACAGAAGTCCCACAGTCCTGCAAAGGGGAAACAAAAGGGCAATCATTTAGGTTTTTATGTGATAGACCAACAAAAAAGAAATGAATAATAGTAACGTAAAAGTCTAACCATCAATGGTTTTCAAATTGTGAAAAATGTGTTTCACATTTGTATTCTGGACCCTGATACACCTAATTATAAAACAGTGCAACCAACTGCCATCCCAGGCACCCAAAAATGAAAGAGAGTTTCATAGGATTGTTCTATTATCTGAATGTGGATATATATAAAATATATAATATATATATATAATATATTATATATATATATATATATACTATATATATATATAATATATATATAATAAATATGGCACAATTGCTAACCTACAAAAGACATGACCGCCCAATAAATTGACAGACCTGTCAAGGATATTAATATTTAGAGAAGCAGCCAAGAGCACCATGGTAACTGTGGAGGAGCTGTAGAGATTTACAGCTCAATACTAGAATCTGTCAAATGAGCAGCTATTAGTTAAGCAACCTGCAAATCTGGACTTTATGGAAGAGGAAAGCCAATGTTGAAATTAAGTCATATAAAGTTTAGTTTAAAGCTTAGAGTGAACACAGAAGTCAGGAAATAAGGTTCTGTATCAGATGATACCAAAATGGATTGTTTTTGCTTGAATGCAATATACTATGTGATAGGGAAAACAGACACTGCACATTTCCCATATAAACAGCATCCTCTATGATTAAATTTAGTGACAGCAGCTTTATATAGTGTGGAAGAAGCGTTGATGGGAAGATGGATGGAGCTCAATACAGCACAGTCACTAACAGTCAGGGTTACTGTGGATTGGCTTGGATCGAAGTGTATTCAAGTGCTGAAACGGCCCAGTTAAAGTCCAGGCCTACATTTTTTTTGAGATTCTGAGGCAATAATAGATGCTCTCCATCAAATGTATTGTGGTATTGTATTCCTCTAGCTCTTACTTCATAAATGTCCAAGGGTTCTCTGTTGCATTAAAGATAGAAGAAATGCTTCATTTATAATTTCTGGTTTATTCTTCATGCTGTATTGCTGTACTTTGGTCAACTACGGACACTGATGCCATCTTTAAATGTCAACTTCCTAGCATAGTTTTTCACTGACACTCCCTCATATTATTACACTCCCACCTCTGTGCTATCACTGTGGTAGCCATGGTCACATTATTTTAAAGGTGCTGGATCAAGATTCTTTTTCTCTTTGTACAAAAAAATTACACAGATGTTAACATTTTCTAGTTTCTGTTGCTCAGCACGGAGTGCCAAAGAAACTCTAATAATGAAAACCCTTGTGCTGAGGTTAAAGTTGGACCATCTCTGTTTTACACCATAATGAGATTGTTTAATTGTTGCTTTGTCCATTAGGTGATTTCAAGACAACAAGCAAACTGAAAAAAATGGTGATTTTATAGATTTTGAATGTTTATGTTCTACCAGAACTGATTTTTATCTTTCCAGGAGACATTGTCAATCTCTTTGGCAATGTGTTTATAGGGGACCTATAATGCAAAATTCACTTTTTGATTGTTTTCATAATACCATTTGGGTCTCTAATCTACAAGCAGTCCAAACACAAAAAAACAAACATTCAATGATTTTTTGGCTATAAATTAATGTTTTTTTTTCTTTTAGAAAAAGCGCGGTTTCAAAAGCTGTGTAGGCTAATTGTGATGTCACAATTACACTGGCACCTAACAACATTACCTGAGTCCCGCCCCTGGCTAGAGACTGAAGCAGAACTCCACCCACTTGATTTTCAGTGGAGGATCACGTCTCGCCGGCTGGTTTTACCTTACACGCGCTTTACAATGGCTACCCTCAAAGGCAGATGTTCTGTTGTTGGCTGCAAAGACCCACATGTGTCCATGCACATTCTCCAGCTGTCAGATAATAGAGATTTGTGGCCTCGTTTTATTTTTCAGGGTAATTTTCCAGTCACATTGCTGAAGACAATACTAGTTTGCGCGAATCACTTCACCACGGACTGCTTTGAAAACTCACATCAGTACAAGGCAGGATTTGCAGAAAGACTTAGACTGAAAAAAAACCTGTCCCTACTGTTTGTGACAAATTTACAAATGACAGAAATGTAAGTACTTGTTGTGTCTTATAAGTTTCGGTCTCATTTCCAATTCAAAATGCTGGTTGGGGCGTGGTCAGATACAGCTGATTTGCATTAAAGTGACAGAGTCATAAAACAGCTAATTCTTAAAGGAGCTCAAAAAAGGGGAAACTGAGGAGGTGAAATCTCATTATCTGACAATGATTTTGTGCAAAAAATGTGATTAACATGTTTTGATAACCTATAGACTGATCCCAAATGTTTTAAAGGAAGCATAATAGGTCACCTTTAAGCATGTGGGGCCGTGAGGCATATTTGCAAGCAAAACCCCTAGGTCTTATACTTAGTTCTGGTGTCCACATGTCCTTCTATAACTTGTTCATATAGATCAGGCTCATTAAAACTCACAGTGCTCTCAGATTTGTGACAACAAGCACACATTTGTTTTGAACTAATATTTTGGTTTAGGCAGCTGCTTTCACCATTGCTGCACAGAGATTCTTCCATAGACAGTTTCCACTATGCCATGTCTCATGCTGTTTTTTACTGTTTAAAAAAAAACACAGTAAAATCATGAAATATTCTTAAACTGTGTTGATCCACTTATTGGTATATTAGTAAGATACAATAGGTGGGAGCATGCAATTTCACTCAGAGAAGTAAATACACATCTGCATGCTTTAAACAACTTTTACCAGAACCAAATATTAGCACTCACTGGGGATCATTCTGAATCACTATTGTTTATTCAAGTGCAGAGGCTAAAAAAATGAGTGTACAAAGAAATGCATGGAGGGAATTAACAGAAGGTTTTTGCAGAGGCTGAGCAGAAACTGACACACATACCCGCTCCCACACAGCCGGAGAGCGCCATGGTCCAATTTGCTAAAATGTTTTGAGAAAGTTTTAGTTGACTTGATGAAAGAGTCAGACTATTGACACTTGCTGAGCACTGACAGACAGCAGAGAGTGGACCAACTGTCGGTCCACAGAAATCTCACAAGGGACCAGAGCGCACATTCTCTCTAATTCCCTCCAGTGGAAACCTGATCCCCCTTCAAATTTCCAGTTCAAACGTTGAGAAAAAAAAGCCTGAGAAATGCAATTTGCTTGAGAGCCTTGACAACTTGGATGACAACGGCAGGGAAACCCAATGAACTTTGTGGGAAATATATGAACAACAATGAGCTTCTTGGCAGATGTAATGTACAGTATGTGTGTGTGAGTCTGAATGACGGCAAGTTCCCATAAGAGGCTTTCACTAAGAAGTGACTTTGATTCTTTAATGATGTGGGGAATATGTGTAACGATCATTTAGCACTGAAATCATGTTGCATATCTTACATATACAGCAATCATTGTTGTTAAAATGTTGCATAATCTATTGTTGAACACTTAAGTCTGATTGTAATTGCCAAGTAATGGGATACACATGATGGCCTTCTCAGAGCAGACTGAAGCACGTTCTGCTTCAGCTGCTAAAACCCACTCAGTTGAATGTATTTATTTTACATTCAGCTACTGCAGCACATCCATCAGGTTAGAAAAAGACAACTGAAATCAGCACGGTTTGTTTTTCCGTTAAATGGATTTATTTCTCTCTGTGCCTTTAATCGTCCAAGGAGCCCTGAAGGGGTGGATGATGGATGGAGCAGTGGCCAAAGACTAGCAGCAGAACAGTATGTACAGGTGAACATGTGCATCTGTACTGCACTGTGCCAGCCACATGGAGAGGACATCAGTGCCATGACTGAGTGTGTAACTGACTATATAAACCTCTGTGTGGATAACACCATCCCTCCCAGAACGGTGAGACGCTTCCCCAAAAACAAACCCTGGATCACCAGTGACCTAAAGGACCTGCTTAACAAGAAAAAAGAGCCTTCAGAGAGGGAGACAGTGAATTATTGAGGAGTATACAGAATCAACTTAAAATCAAGATAAGAGACTGGAAGGAGATGTATAAGAAGAAGCTGGAGAGCAAGCTCCAGTTGAACAATATCAGAGATATGTGGTCAGGGATGCAGAAAATCACAGGCTTCAAGCAGAAGGACAACTGGACCAATGGATCTCTGGACAGAACAAATGAACTAAACACATTCTTCAATAGGTTCAGTTCACAAACAAAGTCAGCATCCTCCTCTCCTGCTCACAGCCAAACAGACATCCCACCCTCCTTTGACCCAAAGCTTTCCTGTCACACCTCAGCCATGGACCCTTCTGCTTCTACATGTTTGCCTTCAACCAAATCAGAAGATACTGATGCTCCCTTTTCCTCCCCCTTCCACCTGTGTGTCTCAAGAAGTCAGTTGAAGAGACAACTGGAGAGACTGAACCAGAATAAAGCTGCAGGTCCAGATGGTGTCAGCCCTATAATCCTGACGGCCTGAGCAGAGCAGCTCTGTGGGATTCTGCAGCTCCTCTTCAATCTTAGCCTGGCCCAGAAGAAGGTTCCAGTGTTGTGGAAGACCTCCTGTTTTGTTCCAGTACCAAAGAAAACTCACCCATCAGTCTTCAGTGACTATAGACCTGTTACCCTGACATCCCACATCACGAAGGTCCTAGAGAGACTCCTGTTGGCCCACCTGAGTAAGCAAACAATAAACAATAAACTATCAGGACCTTCCGTTTGCTTGTTGCTGTGGAGTTGGAGTTGAAGATGCCATCATACATCTGCTTCAACAAACCTACTGTCATCTGGGCAAAGCCAGCAGCACTGTGAGGATCATGTTCTTTGATTTCTCCAGTGCATTTAACACAATTCAACCTGATTTGCTTTGTCAGAAATTACAGAAGACTCAGGTGGAGGCCTCAACACCTCCTGGATCAAAGACAAACAGACCACAGTTTGTGAGACTGAAGGGTTGTGTGTCTAACCAGGTGGTCGGCAGCACAGGAGCACCACGGGGAACTGTACTCTCACCATTCCTCTCAACTCTGAACACCTCAGACTTCCAGTACAAGACAGACTCCTGTCATCTGCAGAAATACTCAGATGATTCTGCAGTCGTGGGGTGGATAAGAGATGGAGAAGAAGCTGAGTACAGGGAGCTGGTGGACCACTTTGTGGCATGGTGTGGAAACAATCATCTCATCTTGAACATGAACAAAACAAAGGAAATGATTATTCCTGTTTCTTTTAATAGAAACAGGAATAGGTCAAACACTATTTCCATCATGGGAGCATAAGTGGAGGTGGTGGAGGAGTATAAATACCTTTGTGTTCACCTGGACAACAGACTGGAGTTGAGATGCAAATGTGAAGCCGTCTACAAGAAGGGACAGAGCAGACTGTACTTGAGGTAGCTCAGGAAGCAAGATGCTGCATATCTTCTATAAGTCTGTTGTGGAGAGTGTGATCTCTTCTGCCATAATCTGCTGGGGAAGCAGCATCAGAACCAGGGACTTAAAAAGCTCAACAAGCTGATAAAGAAGGCTGGCTCTGTTCTGGGGACTCCTCTGGAACCTCTAGAGATCATTGTGCAAAGAAGGATTCTTCATAAAATGAAGAACATTATGGAGAACCCTGAGCATCCTCTTCATGAGACTGTTGTACAACAACAGAGTGTCTTCAGTCAGAGGCTTCTTCAGATCTGCTGTAAGACAAAGAGCTACAGGAGATCCTTCCTGTCCACAGCCATCAGCATCTACAACGGCTCTTTGAAGAAACCTACATAATGAGCTACAACAACATTTAATTTACCTTTGGGATTTATAAAGTATTTTTGAATTGAATTGAATTTGAATGTATTTGACTTGGAGTCTGTATGATTTCATTGAATTAACTTAAAGCGCCTTGAGACAATGCGTGATTTGGCTCTACATAAATAAACTGAAATGAATTGAATTGAATGACTGTGTTTAAATTGGCAGTTTTCTCCCTTTCTTTTGAGTCAATGTTTACATTCTTGTGTATTGATATACAGTGCCTATTTATACCTCCAGAACCTTTTCACATTTACAACCTTTTCATTGGAACAACCACAAACTCCAATTGGCTTTATTAAAACCTTATGTGGTAGACAGACACAAAGCAGTGGATGGTTGTGACGTGGAAGAAAAATGATTCATGAATCCGTGAACAGCAATTTTTATTAATGCATTGTAGCTCTGCCTGTATGTTCACGGTTGTTGTCCTCCTGGTAGGTGAACATCCACCACTCTAGGCTTTTGCAGTTTAACAGTTTTTTTTTTCCAACATTGCTCTCTATACAGCTCCATCCATTCCCCCTTCAACTCTGACCAGTTTCCCTGTTCTTGCTGAAGTGATGCATTCCCACAGCATGATGCTGCCACCATCATGTTTCACACAGAAATAGTGTGCCTTACAAATAGTTGTCCTGTTAACACATTCTCCCACCTGAGCTATGAATCCTGCAGCTCCTTCAGAGGTATCATGGGCCTCTTGACTGCTTCTGTGATTGATTGCTGTCAGTGTGAGGCTTGTCTGTTTAGGTGGACAGTAATGTTTTGGTAGGTTTATACCTGTGCCATTTTCTTTGTATTTTCAGATGATAGATTTAAGACGCCTCCATGAGATGTTTAAACATTTCATTCAAGTTCTTGATTCAGGGGTATCAGACTAATTGGGGGTGAATACAAATGCATGCCACATTTTTCAGGCTTCCCACATAAATTCCCAATAAAACTAATTGTACTTTGTGGTTGTAAGCTGTAAATATTTGTACACTTCGAGGGGTATGAATAGTTTTGCAAGGCTCTTTATCTGCTTTTGTTTTCTTTTTCTTTTAAAACATAAAATCACGATTTTAAAAAATTGAAATTTCAACAATACATATCTGTTACACTGTTATGCTTTACAGAAACAACAACCTTGTATTTTATTTTGTTTTACTGAATCAAACACAAAAATGGATTTAGGAATTTCAAATAAACATTTTTTTTTAACTAAATGAACTTTTTGTTCCTAAAAAGGATATTCGGTCTTCATGTAAACCTGTGCCCGCAGTCCTCCAGCCCTCTGGGTCTCTTCTCTCTTCAAAGGGGACGTCTCCCTGCCTCCCTGTTATTACCTCTGAGCTCTAATTAACAGACACACCTGTCACTTTGCAGCACATTTACACAGAAGGTCATAACAGGGGCGCTTGGGAATTTATGCTACAACTGTATTTTACTATAGACTATGAAGCCTACATTGCTAAACAGTGCCAAAGAAAAGCAACTCCTTGGAGGGTTTTTCCCCTCGTGGGTGTTGAGGTAGGACTCTCACCTTGCATGCAGGACCTGTGTGTGTTTTCAGCAGTCTGATTAGGGAACAATACTAATGGAAACATCTGTGGGATTGCATTAGTGAGGGCTTGTTGGTTGTCTGCCATGCTAACAAGCAGAGTTAAAAGCCCAGAGTGACAGCCCTATTAGAGACTAATGGATTCTGAGACAGCTTAGACCCCAGATGCACACAAACCGCCACTGACACACACACAGATACAGTTAAAGACCACCACGCCCCAGAACAGGCCAGCAACTCCCCCCTGTCTTTTACCTCCATCCCTGTCCTCTATTGCTCTAGTTAAAGGTCTTTATGGGTGAGGGAGGGGCACGGGGATGTGCCGATGGGATGTACTCTAAAGCTATCAGCGATGGCTCGAGGTAACAAAAGGTCAAGGACTCTCATTTTTCATCTCAGCCAATTACCCTCCTGTCCTAACCTGGCTTTTCCCTGCCTCTCCATCTCCACCTCCTAACCTGCTGTGCTCCATCATGTCCTCTAATCACATCCACTCACATGAACACATGCATTATTCCCCTCAGAGACATACAAACAACCCCAAACTGTCCTTCAAATGAACAGGGGAAACAGAATGACAAACCTTAGTACGTCAATAAAGTGAATTACTTTAAGTTTTATTCATTTTTTTACAGATTGCTATAATCATTCCTGAGTGTCCTTGGCTACATCAGCGGAGCAGAAAGGCACTCGGTCACATTCTGAGGCGGTGGTTTTGTTGTGTGTTTGGGTGAACCCAGAGGGTGCGGTCCAAATCAAGTAATGAGGGGAGAGGGTAGGACAAGGCCTGACCTTCAAGCTCTCTGTGGTATGCTTGACATGCTGCAGAAAACAAGGAGAACATCTATCTGTCCACAAAAAGGGGGAACTGTTTGCCTGCAGGCAGGGATATGGGACACTACAGAAGATATAGAGCTGAGCTGCTGCCGCTGGAGTTGTCAAATGTGTGTGTGTGGGTTGGCTAATAGACTCTGAGCAGGGGGGGGCATAAAGCACGGGTGATGTTGGCGATTACTTGTGAAAAAGGACGACAATTAACCCCTCACTTCCCAGTGACCCGCTCATTCTCATACTTAACCCCTCCTAAAGGTCAGAGGGCAACAGGCTCTAAGTGGCCTGTGGGTGTCTAACAGACCAATTCACAAACAAATTTGTAACAGAGCAGCAGCCTGCACAAGAGAGTGATAGCAGGATCTCTAAAGACATTCAAAACTCTGCAGGAAAACAAATATCGGTCTGTAGTCTTGCCTTGTGCCTAGTGCCAAATATTGCAAAATAATTCACACTTGAACTTTCCACTTTCCTTGAACTGAGAACACAATCTTCATTGTGTTATATATATATTTTATCTGATAGACTAACATAAGCCATAATTGAGAAATGTAGAGAGGATGGTACATGGTTCTTAAATGGTTTGAAAGGGTCAGCATGCATTTTCATGTACCCCCATTTACTTTGATACCCTAAAATACATCCAAAAGCAGGGTAAGGTTATTAAGAATCTCAAGGTATGAACACCCAATATCTAAAAAAAGGAAGGAGTATGGCACAACTGAAACCTACCGAGACATGGGCGTCCACATACACTGACAGGCTGAGAAAGGACAGCATCATTTAAAGAAGCAGCCAAGACAGTCCAGGTTTCTCTGGAGGAGCAGCAGAGATCCACAGCTCAGGTGGAATAATTGGTGCACAATATAGCCATTATAAAGGTCTGGTTGTGGCAGAAAGAATGTCTTAAAGTTAGCAGGTTAAGTATAAAGTAGTGTGGTGTACACATCAAACGTGGAAGAACATGTGTGAGTCAAATAGACATTGAACGTTTTGGCTAACATGCAAAAACCTATGTGTCATGCTGTAGGGATGTTATTTTTTTAACAGCAACAGGGAAGCTGGTCAGAGCTGATGGGAAGATGGTTTCCAGCAGGACAAAACATACAGCCTGTTACGATTCCAAGGCGTTTGGATTTTGATTTTCTGTTGTGTTTGTGTTTTGACCATTTCTTTGCCTGTTATTCTGTTCTTAAGGTCTTGCTTGCTTTGGTTTATTTCTCTGTGCTCTACTTTGTTTTTTCCTTGTTAGTTCATTCTTTTGTGTTTTGGCGTTCTTAATTTGTCTTGAGGTGTTAGATATTTTCCTTTGGTTTTCTTGTATTTTCTGTCTCTGTTCTGCTCTGGTTAATTACTCTCCATCCTTCAGCTGCTCTGCTTTCTCTCTGTCTCAGCTGCAACTAATTTGGTCTGATTAGCTCATCTGGTTTGCCAGTCATTTCTCCACTCTGCCCGAGTTTGCAAGATCACTGGTTCTCATTGCTCTCTACTGGATTCTCCTGCAACCATGCCTGGTTTTCCTCATTGTTCTGCTATAATGCAGTGATTGAGATCACAGAAACTCCAATCCTTAAGGACTGGTGCACACACCTGATTCAACAAAATCGAAGGAATCTGTAGAAATTGATTTCATGATGTGTAGTAAATGAAATTCAGATTCAGGTGTGTTGGACCAGGGACACATCTAAGAGCTGCAGGTCACCTGCTCTGGAGTTTGGCACACCTGGTTTAAATCAAATAATGTTCATCCAATTTAATGACTAAGTTACAGTCCAATCTAATTGAGAATCTGGAGCAAGACTTGGCTAAGTACAAATGCACATCACACTTCAGATTTTTATGTTAAAAGTTTCGAACACTATTTATTATTTTTTCAACAGGTATGCACTACTTTGAGTTGGTCTATTACATAAAATGCATTGAAGGTTTTAGGTGTTAAGAGATATAAACACGCTTATAAGACACAGCGTGTGCTTCTTACTCATAACTGAGGGCAAGCTGATGTTTATTGAGGTGGTTTTCAACCTTGAAACTGCAATGGAGAACATGGAGTCTGAGAAACAATAGCTCACATCTTTGGTTTTCAATCCTTATTAGGTGTGGTAATGCTTGATGTGTTACTATGTCTGTTTACAGCACGCTATCACTACCTCTCATTCGGCCCAGTAAGAGTGCCCATTGGACTGAAAAGTCTTCCGAGATAAAGCATGAGATGCTGACCAAGCCTCATTCTCTTTGGTGTTGAGCTTTCAAAGTTGTTGACATAACGCTTTATAATCACAATGAAATGATGATGACTCTGATAGCATTTAGCTTGTTTTCTTAAACAAGGTCATATGGCTAAACCTGACACCTTAGCTACAACAGTGTCTGTCACTTGAGAGGAGACTCAATCAACAGTTGATTTCTATCACAAAACCACTGGAGGATAACGTGTAGAAGTCAAATGTTCAGCTTTTACACAACGGCAACCTGTCAGTATACATTCACTTTAGAGCTCTGCATTAAAATAAATGTATTTATCATTTGTAAGATACTCAAACACAAAATACTTCTGTGGACTTAGGTTTGCATAAAAAGCATGATCTCACTTCACTTTCAATGGTTTAGTTTTAGAATTGAGATATCTTGTATTTGCAAAACTCATGTTACAATGTTGGCTTGTTTTATTCATCCACAATATCAGTGTTCAATCATGTTCTTTTAAGAACTTTTAACATTACCTTCCCAAATCGGTTTATCATTACGTCTCTGCAGCTTTATTCACCATGATGACAAATTCAGAATAATTAATACCCCTGTAAACATGTTTAAAAAGCCTTACAATCAATTCATCTTTTATCGCAGTTGCATGATCTTACACCCAGAAGTTTAGAACATTTATTCTGTGGGAGAACAAGATCCTACAATTTAAGAAAATAATTTGTGTTCAACTAATGTGCCCCTGTTATGCCCCATGAACTCTTTTTTTTCTGTTAAAATTAATGTTTTTAATCAAAGCTGTTTTTTGATTATATCCTACTTTAAAAGGCTTATCCCTTTGGTTGGTTTCTTAGTGATAAAAAGATGGAGCCCGACTTCTTCCTTATCACACAAGCCTTTTTTTTTCAAAATGACAAAGACTGGAAAACATGCCACTCAATTAAGACAGTTGATGTTTGAATCACTTTGGAGGCCGGAATAGCCCCCCTGGCCAGAAAAATAAGAACTGGCCTAAAACCTAGGAGGGGGAAATTATTTTTAAAAAAGCCTGTTTGTTGACAAACGAATGCGGACTCCACGTTTTTTGCCCCCCTGTTACCAACACATGGGAGCAAGGGCAGGTAAACTGTTTGGGATGGGTTTAAAACGATCTCCCCAAAGTTGTCCCCCCTGGCACAACATAACTTTTTTAAGCCGAAGACTAACCTGGCTTTCCGTGGGAATCACCTCCTCCATAAAACCTATGCTGTTTTTTAAGGATTTTGAGGCAAACACTTTTTTACCAAGGTCACCCTAAAATGGAGAGGCCACATGTGTCCCCATTGAACCACTTGTTTTTTGTTAAGGTAGGCGCCGTTCCGAAATCAAAACATAATGAGGTTTCTGTCCCCATTATTTGTTTTAGAAACAGCAAATTTTCCTTATTCCTTGTTACTTTAAATTTGCAGAGCAAGCTGCAACAATAAAAAAATATTCTTTTTTTTTTTTGGAAAAAAAATAAAGTTAAAAAAAAGAAAAAAAAATACTTTTTTTTTTGTTTTTTTTTTGTTTGTTTTTTTTTTTTTTTTTTTAAAAACACTAGCCTGCTTCAGCTGAAGTCTTAGTAATAACAAAACTCCGTCCCCCCCCCGCCCCCCCCCCCCCCCCTTTTGTTTTTGCCCTGGGTGCCTTAACAATACACAGTTTTGTGGCCATTTTTTGAAAGCTCTAACCTCTGAACTTTGAGACTTTGCAAACTTCCGGTAGACCTCACAGATACATTCCTGTCAAAATTCATTTACCCCAGTTTGCTTCCTGTTTTTTTATTTGTTGTGGGCCAACCAACCACTTAAACATGGTCACCCCTACTGAAATGGCATCAAACATTCTTTAGGATATTTTAAAAAGATTTTAAATAAAGTTAAAACGCAAATGCAGTTTTTTAAAACCCACAAATATAATTTATTAAAATGGGGGGAAAAACACTCCAAACCAAAATTCCTAGAACCAAATGCAATTAAGATGCCCGTAAGCTTTTGAACCCTTTAAGCAGCCCTGTGTTTTTTTTATGGTGAGTGAAAAACCCTCCACTGTGGCTGAATTAAAAATATTCTGTAGTAACCCTGCCAGGTTGGTTTAGATGGCTGGAAACTGCTTACCGTGTTTACTCAGGTTATCTTTGTCTGATATTAAAACTTATATTGAATGATGCTGAAGCACATTTAAATTTGACTCAAAAAGGAAGAACAGAAAAAAAAAAATATCTTTTAAGAGGCATCTAATGCCTTTTTTTTTTTTACAGGACTGCAATCACCCACACATACCAGGCTTGTGCCATGCCAATTGTTTAATGGCCCTTATCCAGCTTTCCTGCGTTTTTTTTCACCTGATGAAAGATTCTCCTCAATCCTTTAGCAACATTTGTATGCCTTGAAAAAGGCTCTCACATACCTGCAGTAAAAGTCCTGATCCTATTTTTTTTTTTCTATTTACTTACTCCCCATAAAATATTATTTTGACCACTCAGGGGAATCATAAGAGAAACGCCTAAAAAGATGGCAAAACAGACACACATCATAAGCGTAAAGTGAACTTCTTTTACGACCCTAATGTTAAAACCTGTTTTTTTTCATAATACGTCCGAGTATATGTTTGCGCAAAGGAAGCCTTGTGGACGCAAGCTGAATGCAGCCGAAAAAGCTTTGTCCAAAAAATGTCTTTTTTGATTGGATTTTGATCCATAATAAAACAGACTCTGACAAAAGGCAAGTACACAATGTTGACTGATTTCAAAAAAAACCTGGGTCTAGTTAATGTTATTTGTTCCAATGATTCTTGGGGTTGCTTTTATGTTTTCTTTTGTGGGTTTTCCTCACTTGGCTTTGCCATGTTCATTTTATTTTTGCTGTTGGCTATTTTTACTAAGGATATTTTCCTCACTTTGGTTCATGTCTTATTTTGGTTGCGTTTCTTAAGTCGGCTTTCTTGGGTTCTGCTCTTTGTGTGTATTGCTTTTAGATTCCTTTTATTTTTCGAGAGTCAAAAGCTCTGTTTTAGCATGATCATATTGTATCCTGTCTTTTTCCCTCTGTGTTCATTTCTGTTAATTAGTCACCTTCCCTCAGTTCCCCTGCTCAGGTTCTTCCCCAGCTGCCCTGTGTTCTCCTGATGAGTCAAACCTGGTTCTCATGTCATTCATTTCCCTTCCCAGTAGTCTCTGGTATCCATCGTCTGTATCTACCATGCCGAGTTTCCCTGTGGGGCTGTTTCTTCACTGTTTCCTCTCTGCTCATTCTTCAGTTCCCTCGTGCCAGTTCCTTGAGCTTTGTAAGTTTCTACTTTAACAAATTGTCATCACTTGCAATATGGCAATCCAGTTTTCTTGCCTGCTTTTGGGTCCAAGTCCACCACAAAACATAACAGTGTTAGAAAAACCATTCAGAAGTTTATACCCATCTATTAATCCAAAATTTACTAGTGATCTTTGTTATATATGTGTAATTCTCATATAAAAACAGGTCTCTTTCACAGAAAAGTCATGGTTACCTAGATGATTAAAAGAGGCAATCCAAAGTGCAGAGAGGAAAATAAAACCAGAAGTTATGGGATAATTATTTTCCTTGCTGTTCTTCTCAATAACTTTCTTGCTTAAATGTCTACCAAATACCGTGGAAATTCAGCCAAGATTGAGAATTTACTGAGTCATTAACCATGGTCGTACCTTGTTTCTGAGCACGTGACCCACCTTTGCTCTGATTCCAGGAAGATGAGTGTACATGTGCCACTGCAGGGAATCACAGCTTAGGTATGCCTCCCTATAAAGACCCCCTTGGTGTTAGTACAGAACATTGGAGCCAGGCAGCTTGTAGTGGTCCCCCTGAGAGACTGTAGGGGGTTGGCAGAAGGATCTTGGTCTCGGAGTGTTCCATGGATGATTCTTAGATATGTGGACGTCAATATTTAATCCAGCATTAACATATCTGCTGAACTGCTTTAGCAACACATCGCTGTTTATTTTACACATCAAAGTCACACAGTACAATGTGCAGCATGGAATGTAGTGTTTCATGTCTCTTCACAACATGTGAGGACTTAAATACTGTCTAAATGTGCATTGTTCATTTAAAAAAGACATGATAGCTCAACTCAGTCTGAACAATAGTGGAAAAACTGAGAAAGAGACTTCTCTGCGGTGTTTGATGGGCCCTGTCAGCGCACCCCCCCCCCCCCCCCCCCCCCCCCCCCCCCCCCCCCCCCTTTCTTTGGAGGGGTATACATTTGTGTACCTTATGCACTCCATCAAATGAAAGGACTTGGTGACTGATGTGTGTATGCTTGAGGGCAGGGTTTAGGCTGTTGTAAATGCATTTGTTGTTGTGTTGTTGTGTTGACCCATAAATGATAATATATACTCCACCCTTACTTTAAACTTTGGCTGTAATGTCTCCCTCTCCCCCATGATAAACAGAATGTCTAGGTGGGGAACTATAAACATGAATTCTTTCAGTTTTTACCTGTGGAAACTTAACATCTTGTTCAGGGGGAAATTGCACAACGCTGACTGTAGAACAGTCTAGTTTGACTGTCTAGTTAATTGCCCTGATGTTTAGGTGTGCATGTGAACGATTAAATGTCTGTGTTACTCCTGAAATTACGGTGGCCGGGAGGTCCAAACTAACATTACAATTTCTGATAAGTTTTACACAGCCTAAGACAAATTTACATTTAACGAGATGTGAAACACTTACACTTACACTTACAACACTTACAAGTCCCGAAACAAATTTACATTTCAGAAAACAAATTTATATTTCTGAAAACAATTCACATTTCAGAAAACAAATTTACATTTCAGAAAACAATTTAACAAAATGTGAAACACTTTTACAAGTCTCAGACAAATTCACATTTTTCAGAAAAACAAAATTCCAACATTTTTCAGAAAAAAACAAATTCCATATTTTCAAAAGCAACTTTTAAATTTGGGAAAACAAATGACAAATTTGAAAAAAAAAAACAATTCACATTTTTTTCAGAAAACAAATTCATATTTCAGAAAGCAAATTTAAATTTGGGAAAACAAATTAACATTTGAAAAAAACAAATTCACATTTCAGAAAACAAATTCATATTTCAGAAAGCAAATTTAAATTTGGGAAAACAAATTAACATTTGAAAAAAACAAATTCACATTTCAGAAAACTCATTTACATTTGAGGAAACAAATTTACATTTGAGAAAACAAATTCACATTTCAGAAAACAAATTAACATTTCAGAAAACACTTGAACAACACACAAAACACTTTTACAAATTACCAAATCTTACTAAAAGGTAATGTATCAACTCTGACGCTGACCCGGAAGTGGTGACGGGAGCACTCATGGTGACCCAAGATGGACAGCAATCGAGTGGCGTTCGCCCCGTTTTCGGAACTACTCCTTCAGTTGTTTAGACACTGGACTGCATATAGTCATACTTAAAGCATATTTCAAGTTCTAAGAGATCACAAATGATCGGACATAATTGGACACATGATATCATGGATATATTCGGCAACTTCGTAAAAAATAGATGGAAATGTGTAAAATTTTGAAATTCCACATCGGATCTTGATGAAATTTGAGTGGAATCTGGAAGTGTTTTCTTTTCATCCTGAAGTGAGAGTAATCACTCAATACCAACCATTTTAATGTAGGGAAAATAAACATAAAACAACTTATTTTTAAGGCCTTTAATTTTGAAATTCCACATCAGATGTGGGTGAAATGTGATGAATGACATCAGGATGTGTTCTTCTGTAAACATAAAGTGAGTCTGGTCACTGGAAACAATTTAGTTTTAATAAGCGTGGAAGGTTAGGGAATATAAATGGACATTCACAAATAATGAACACACAAATTACCACACAAAACAATGACAAAAACTAAAATGTCATATCTACATATTCATGGGTGGACTTTTAAATATCTAATATAAATAACAGCAACAATGAAATTAACCACCACGAGTCAGTTCATTTCAAAAATATTGCTTTTACGAAGATCTCAGCAAGGCTACTGCCGTGATTCATGATGTTTTCACGCACAACAAAAATGCGTGAGGGCTGACTTGACCATCATTTTCGAAGTGGAGGCAGCTGGCTTGGCTGCAGTAAAACAGAGGCAGCCGCCGTGGCAGCATCCTGGAGGCTTTTACATCTGCTCTGGCACCCTCTGGAATCCTTGTGGCACCCTCTAGCATACTCGTGGCAACCTGTGGCACCCTCTGGCACCCTCTGGTATCCTCGTGCCAACCTGTGGCACCCTCTGGCAACCTGTGGCACCCTCTGGCAACCTCGTGGCAACCTGTGGCTCCCTCCGGAATCCTCGTGGCAACCTGTGGCAACCTGTGGCACCCTCCGGCATCCTCGTGGCAACCGGTGGCACCCTCTAGTATCCTCGTGCCAATCTGTGGCTCCCTCCGGCATCCTCGTGGCAACCTGTGGCACCCTCCGGCATCCTTGTGGCAGCCGGTGGCACCCTCCAGCATCCTCGTGGCAACCTGTGGCACCCTCCGCCATCCGCGTGGCATCCGGTGGCACCCTCCGGCATCCTCGTGGCAAAACCCTGGCACCCCTCCGCATCCTCCGCGGCAACCTCTGGCACCCTCCGCGTGGCAACCTGTGGCACCCTCTGGCATCCGCGTGGCAACCTGTTGGCACCCTCCAGCATCCCCCCGTGGGAACCTGTGGCTCCCTCCGGCATCCTCGTGGCAACCTGTGACACCCTCTGGCATCCTCGTGGCAACCTGTGGCTCCCTCCGGCATCCTCGTGGCAACCTGTGGCACCCTCCGGCATCCTCGTGGCAACCGGTGGCACGCTCCAGCATCCTCGTGGCAACCTGTGGCACCCTCTTGCAACCTCGTGGCAACCTGTGGCTCCCTCTGGAATCCTCGTGGCAACCTGTGGCAACCTGTGGCACCCTCCGGCATCCTCGTGGCAACAGGTGGCACCCTCTAGTATCCTCGTGCCAACCTGTGGCTCCCTCCGGCATCCTCGTGGCAACCTGTGGCACCCTCCGGCATCCTTGTGGCAACCGGTGGCACCCTCCAGCATCCTTGTGGCAACCTGTGGCACCCTCCGCCATCCGCGTGGCATCCGGTGGCACCCTCCGGCATCCTCGTGGCAACCGGTGGCACCCTCCGGCATCCTCGCGGCAACCTCTGGCACCATCCGCGTGGCAACCTGTGGCACCCTCTGGCATCCGCGTGGCAACCTGTGGCACCCTCCAGCATCCTCGTGGCAACCTGTGGCTCCCTCCGGCATCCTCGTGGCAACCTGTGACACCCTCTGGCATCCTCGTGGCAACCTGTGGCTCCCTCCGGCATCCTCGTGGCAACCTGTGGCACCCTCCGCCATCCCCGTGGCACCCTTCGGCATCCTCGCGGCAACTGGTGGCACCCTCCGCCATCCGCGTGGCAACCTGTGTCACCCTCGAGCATCCTCGTGGCAACCTGTGACACCCTCTGGCAACCTATTTGCCGATAATCAGCATTTGCCTTGGCAAAAATAGCGGCCGCCGGCGTTGCAGCATCTTAGAGGCTTTTACTGCTGGTCTCCGGTGGCAGAAGTACCATTTCTAGTTGCTACTGCCACGAATTGAGCTTGCTGTCTCTCAGACTCTAAGGACCAACCACAAGAAAAACAAAACCGAGTTAAGCTACTCATATGTGTGCCACAAAACGGGAAAAACGGCACTCGATTGCTGTCCATCTTGGGTCACCATGAGTGCTCCCATCACTACTTACAACTCCGACGCTTACTTCCGGGTAAGCGTCGGAGTTGTTACATTCCCTTTCGGTAAGATTTTGTCATTTGTAAGTGTTTCGTGTGTTGTTAAAGTGTTTTCTGAAATATACATTTGTTTTCTGAAATGTAAATGTATTTCCTGAAATGTGAATTTTTTTCTGAAATTAAATTTATTTTCTCAAATGTAAATTTATTTTCTCAAATGTAAATTTGTCTCATGCTTTGTAAAAGTGTTTCAGATTTTGTAATGTTGGTTTGCACCTCCTGGCCAGGACAGACAGACAGATGGGTGCTAAACCTGCATAAAATTATTCACTAGTAACTCACCCTTTCCACAAATAATTGTACATTAAATGGCCCTGTGAGTACAGTCAATCATATTACTAATACTTTCAGAGTGAATTGTCCTTTTTTTACTCCAGTTCACCAGTCCCAATGATTCAGCCACTCTTTTAAACATTTTCGAAAGCAGGATAGAAATAATCTCACAAAAATAAGGAAAAGAAAAAATAATTATCTCAATAAATTGCTCTGCCAGCTGAAACGGTAGATGTTTAACTTTGATATTAGGTTTTCTGGATTGCTGGTGTTGAATGCCTGCTGACACAGAGACAAACACAGTGCTGTCCACAGAAAAGACAACCACAGGTGATTCTTGCAAACATGTTTCTGTTGATTTAAAGAAGGGAACAGAAAAGAGGCTTCCTGGATTCTGGTTGGGCAGCTGATCACAGCGTTATGTGTCCATTTGGATTTCCTAATGTGAAGGTTCTTTTGGCTGCCATTTATGTACAGCATTAACAAGGAAAGAGTCTCCTATTT
Source organism: Crenichthys baileyi (assembly GCA_036173005.1). Classification (NCBI taxonomy): domain Eukaryota; kingdom Metazoa; phylum Chordata; class Actinopteri; order Cyprinodontiformes; family Goodeidae; genus Crenichthys; species Crenichthys baileyi. The sequence goes on along the minus strand of JAHHUM010000620.1, from coordinate 608,092 downwards.
TTCTCTTTCCAAATGACGAGGATTATGATTATAGAGAACCGGTCCAGCTGGGCAGGATCATGGAGTCCACAGCGGGTTATTGTTTGAATTACATGCTCTTAGGAACAGTATTTATCTCTGCAGAATTGTCATTTGTCTGGTATGCAATTATCCTGCTGGGTAATTATGCAATTCTTGAGCACATGCATACACGTGAGCGAAGGTAGAGAGTAGCGTATTTAGGGCAACTACCCCTGCAAATCTTTTCCGTATATCTGCAGCCACTCTCATTACACTGCAGTCTGAGTTATCTGCATAAATTCTACTTGTCATTTCAGTTCTGTTCACTGTGTCACAGATAATACAGATAATAGAGGAGCAGAAATGACTTAAACAGATTTTCTTTGCACCCAAGGCTAAGATGTAGGAGTTGCAACACTTTTATAATACTTTCTTTAAAGCTCAAATGTTGGTCACATATCTTGAAATCAGAGATGAGAACATGTGATAGATCCATCTTTGTTCACTTAAGTGCTCTCGCCTTTCCTCAGCTGCTTCTCATTCATCCTTCATTCGAAGAGCTGTGGCCAAGGTTCAGTTTCCCCGGCTTAAATTGAATTAAGAAAATCAACTTCATATTCATCCCTCATCTTTAATGAGAGAGGTGGAGGGGTTTCTAAGGTGTTTTTTTTTTTAGAAAGGTCTCAGTGTTCTAGGAAGGAAGCATAGAGAAGTGGATTAGCCAACCAGACCCCCCTCCCACCACCACCACCAGCCACCACCCCAAAGGAAGGAAGAAACAGAAATACTGGACTACATCACATGAATCCAGGCTCTCACACAGAGGAGGGAATAAACCTTTAGTAAGCCAGGACAGAGAGAGGTGTTATGAGAGCTCTAAAGAGGTTATTCCCTTCCAGCTTAAAATCAAACAGAGCCTGAGAGGAGAAGGAAGGAAGAAAATCTAAAACACATTTTCAACATTCGCCCCGACATGTGGGACCTGTACTGGGGCTGTTTTCTTTTCATCTGGCTGGGATGGGGCTGAAGGCCTTCCACAGTGTCCCTTCTGCCCTTTCCTCCAAGAGGGGCCGAGCTGACCCAGTTATCAACCAAGACACGGTTGCTGAGAACAACAGCGCTTTCGCAGTTTCACATTAAGGCCTCACGCCCACTACTAGTACACTATATCACCATATTGCTGCCTCTCCTAGTGAGCATGGGTCTCCTTTTGCAGGGATTTAGAGCTTAAATTATTGTTTCTGTAAGAGGCTGCACCATCTAATTAATGTATTCTTGTCAGAGAATTAATTCCCCCTGAAGTTTTAAATAATTTTTCAAGTGCAAACAAAAACTTTAACTTATTTTATTATGATTTTAGGTAATAGATTAACACAGAGTAACCTATAACTGTGAAATGAAAGGATAATTATATATAATTTTCTATTGTTTTACAAATAAGAATCTGCAAACTCTGGTGTGCATTTGTATTCAGCTATCAAAGTCAGTACTCTACTGAACCATCTACTGCAATTACTGCTGCAAGTTTTTGGAGCTCTTCACATCTAGAGAGTGAAATGTTCGTCCATTGTTCTTTTAAAATAGTTAAAAAGAGAGCGTCTGTGGACATCAATTTTCAAGTCTTGCCAAAGATTCAACAATTAAAATTCACTGTAGACTTTGACTGGACCATTCAAACACATGCATATGCTTTGATCTAAATCTTTATATTGTGGCTCTAGCTGTATGTTTAGGGTTGTCCTAAACATACTCCTCAGTCCTGAACTACCTCCTCATTCTCAAGTCTTTCGGAACCTTTAATAGGTTCTCTTCCAGCACTGCCCTCAATTTGGCTCCATCTATCTTCCATCTCCCTGTTCAAGAAAATCATACCCACAGGATGATGCTGCCACTATCATGTTTCACCATGGGGATGATATTTTTATACGGTTATGCATAGTGTTAGTTCTTCACCACACAGAGCATTTTGCATGAAGGTCAAAAAGTTTCATTTTAGTTTCATCTCACACAGCTTTTCTTTCATGTTTTCTCTGTCCCCTACATAGCTTGTGGTAAACTTTAAACTGGACTTTTTGTGGCATTATATCAACAGTAGCTTTCTTCTTGCCCCTTTTCTTAAAAGCCAGATTTATGAAGCGAACGACTAACAGTTGCCCTGTTAATATATTCTTCCCTGAGCCGTGCATTTGTGCAGCTCCTCCAGCGTTGCCATAGCTCTCTGTTTTTCTAACTACTACTCTCCTTGCTCGGCCTTAGTTTAAAGGACGGCCATGTCAAGGTAGGTTTGCAGCAGTGCCATATTCTTTCAATTTTCAGATATTGGATTGAACAGTGATTTGGAAGCTGTTTAAAGCTTGGGATATGTTTTTTTTAACCTGTAAATCTATTTCCTGCTTTAATCTTCCCCATTATCTTCCTGACCTATCTGCTGTGTTCCTCGGTCTTCATGATGCTTTTTGTTCATTAATGTCTCTAACAGACCTCTGAGGCCTTCACAGAACAGCTGGATTTGTGATGAGATTAGATTATACAAAGGTAGACTCTTAAACACATAATTAGGTGACTCCTGAGGCCAATTGGTTGCGCTGGATTTTCTTTGTGGGAATCAGAATAAACAGGTATCAATACAAATGCACATTTTCAGATTTATATATATATATTTAAATAAATCCATCATTTGACTTTGCAGTTATGCATATAAAATCCCAATAAAATATTTTAGAGCTTTTGGCTATAGTGTGAAAAACAAAGAAATCATTCAAGCTGGGAGTATGAAAACTTATGCAAGGCACTGTTGGAGCAAAAATTAAGGTTCTGTCTAAGGCATAATGAAGGACACTATTGATTTCAAGGCTGAAATAAGTTGAGGATTTTATCTACTGCGACTAACTATATGTGATAAATAGCTTCTCAGACAGATTAGCTGTAGTGGATGCAGATATGGCTGATCTCTAAACAACACTTAGCCTAAGTGTAGCATAGCAGAACGTGTATGTGTGATGCAATGGAAGGATTTCAGGGGGAAATACTGTTGAAATCAAGCAATGCAGCCTGAGCTTTGAAACACAAGGGGAAAGCGTGGGTGTTTGCAGACCACCAGCCTCTCAGCAGCTTCATTCTGCTGTGTACCTGCGACCTCAGCTCTTACACAAGTACGCATACTATGAAACAAGGGTTTTCCTTTTTCCCCAGAAGCTCAGTGAGGAGTAACCGTCCGCCCACAACCAGTGCGTGGGGTGTGCAGTACACTCTGCTGGGTCGAGTGTGTGAAATGTGGGATTCCCTCTGCTACACGTGATGACATTCAAACAAAACATGTGGTCTCCTAAAGGTTAGGGAGTTCTCTTAAAATGCGAGCCTTGCATGTTCCTCAAGTTCGAGTATGCCCAGTTTAAAGATAATTCTCGCTTATCAAAGTTGAGTTGCTGAAGTCTAGCTTGCAGCAACTTTTCCAGACATGAAATGGTCATTCGCAGTGGTACCAACAACCACCTACCAACCCACCCACAGACTCACAGGTTGGATAGTCTTTTATGCATAAGATTTTTTTCTTAAACATGAATTTACGTTTTAGTCCATAATTATTTATACCTCAGGCAGAATTAGTTTTGAATGTATGTTCATTCAACCAAGAAGTTGGTTTCTGGCAGGAAGTGAGACAGGCATCTCTAGAGTATCAATTTAAAGTAATAATCCTGTTTTATTTACATAAGGAGTTGAAAATTATTTGTGCCCTACTCAATAACCAATGGAAACATCTTTATTGGCATTTCAGCATTCAAAATCTTCGTATAATTCCTGAGCAGCTTATTGCATGTTTTCACTGATATTCTGATGATTTATCTTTGATGATGAACATCAAGTCTGTGCTATCCCCCTAATCTTTAGCTCTCTCCACAATTTCTCAAATCAGATTTGTGTTTGGGACTTTGCTGCCTGTCAGAATAAACATGTTAAAATTAAAATATTACTTCAAACCTAAATCTGCCAGGGGTATGAAAATTTTTGGGCCTAGCTGCATATGACAGCAGCATCATAAGACTCCTGAAATGGCTTTTGGTGTGCTGCTCGACCTAATCTGAAAAACTTTCTGGAGGCGTTCCAAGTAACATGCAAAACATTTCAGACATATGATTACATTTATTGTATTAGAATGACAAATAAATCTTTTGATTGTTCAGTTATGTATGCAAAATGTTTTCTGTACTTTTACTGTAAAATGTAAAGCCAAATAATCAGCAAACATTTATCTGAACATCTTATTTATTTTTGCAGAAGCATTTTCGTGTCTCTGTGCCAACTTTTATTGCTTTTTACTTTTGCTGGAGCTCTCCTTGCTCTCCTTTTTTCAAACTCTGACAGTCTTGTTGCATTACTTTTTATTCGTTGCTATTTATTACATATATTTGTGAACACCTCAAAGCCTAGCAGCACAATCAACCCGAACTGTGTTTCACTTAGTTTCACTTCTGCAAAAATATTTCTCACAATTTGCATTTGTTACTGTTTTGTGTGAGATGTGATGTAGGTTTCCATATGGATTCTTGTCGGGGAGACCGTAAAGATCAACAAACCGCAGCATGTCAGCATGATTGCACTTAACTGACTCATGAGCAGTGACTTGATCACCACAGTGTAGGCAGGGCAAACCACAGGGAGGTGGGAGGTGATAGCGGTGCAGAGAGGGGCAAAAGCTAACTGTGAACTAGCTGGGAATCCCTCTCAGGCTGATCAGAAGAGGTGTGGCAAGTTAAAGAGGACAAATGCACAACGTGAAGCTCAGTAAATGCAGTTGCACAGCACAGATTCAAAGCTCTGTATCTCATGGAGAGGTGGGCAGAAAGTGTAAACCTCAAAAGGTTAAAGGGTTCTCCACATTAGCACTGTTTTTATCTGTGAGCTGCAGCAAAAATCCCAGGTGAGAAAGAGCCAGACACTTTGTGGAGTTTTTCAAAAATTATTCATGCTGGGAAAACGTGTCATTTCAGGTAAACCGGTAAACAAAAACAACCTGAAAACGCCTAAACACACCTGACCATGGCGAATAACTAAAATATGCAGAAAATAAATCACACTACATGATGCAACTTGGTGATTTCTGCTTGACAAAGAAAATTTATATAAACAATGTCAATTAGCAGTTTCACCAGTAGGAGTCATAATAGAAATTAAAATGTGTTCCTTTTGATTCCAGTAAACCTGAGCTCAGCTCACTTGTTGGGGCGGTAAATAATTGACAGTTTTGATGAGGGAAAAAATGTGAGTGGGCACTAGTGTACAAACATTTACTGGCCTAGAGTCAGTGGGGACAAATCGCAGACTGCTACAGCTGTGCTGAATAACATCTCACACCTCCAGAATAAGGTTTACAACAAAAAATATTTCTGGATTGTCAATACACATTAAAACTGCAACAGACTCATAACATATTTATCGCTACATGAAAGCTATACAGTACCTTGCAGAAGTATTGATATTGCTTGAACTTTTCCATACTTGTCAGGTTACAACCACAAACGTTATTGGATTTTATTGGTCATTTATGTGATAGACCAACACAAAGTTGCAAAAATGTCAAAGTGTAAGGAAAAAACTTCAAGATGTTTTTAAATTAAAATCTAAGGGGAACACATTCATTTTGCAGCTTCAGCAGGAGGATTTTTAGGGATGTCTACCAGCTTTGCATGTCCAAAGCCCCATATATCTTCCCATCAGCTCTGACTGGCTTCCCTGTCCCTGCTACCATGCTTCACAATGGGGATGGAGTGATGCTCAGTGTTTACTGTCTCACACAACGTTTGCATGTAGGCTAAAAAGTTCAATTTTGGTCTCCTCTGTCGAGAGGAGCTTCTTTCACATGTTTGCTGAGGTCATGCAGGCCAGATTTGTGACAGTTTACCTGTCAGCAGATTTTTCACCTGACATGTGGATCTCAGCAGCTTCTCCATGGGACCTTTGGCTGCTCCTCTGATTAATTAATTCAGATTTAGATTATATCAGCCTCGCTTTTCTATTAAATGAGACTGAATGAAAATACAGCAGACTATTTATTTATGTATTTATTAAACAAAATGATTGAAAACCCTATAAAGTTGTCCTTCAACTTTAGTTATCTTCTACTGTACCCCGTTGTAATTATTATTGAGATTATATTATTTAATATTTAATTAAATAATATACCGTAATATAAAACCAACCCAATAAGGCGGTGTTATTAGGACAATAGTGAAAAGGATGAGTCAAGCTCTGGCATTACTGAACAGCAAAACTATGCACACACATGGAATAATTCACACAATTTCTTAAAATACAAGAATATATTAACAAAAATAAGTCAACTCAAAGTCAAACATATTTTAATCAACAAACTCTTTACTATACTAGAACAATCCAACAAAATGAAAGAATAAGGAAGACCAACAATATACAATATGATGGTCAAAGATGGTTGAAAACCATGACCAATAAAGTGGTGTGACATTACCATTCAATGCTATTTATGTTTGAGAACCAAGAATTATCTTGAAGAATCTGGAAATGAGATTGACTTAGTCTTTGTACTAACTTAGGCAATAATTAATATACCTTCAAACAACCATTCACAATGCAACATCGGATAAAACATTATTTTAATAAAATAACATTTCAAAGAAGGATTTGCTGAACAAACCAACCTTCTGGATGACTAATTCTCAATGGTGCTTAATTAGCTGCCTTTATTTACTCATACTCGTACTCGTACTCGTCGTCTTCCTCTTTATCCGGGTTGCGGGGGCAGCAGACTCAGTAGAGACACCCAGACGCCATTCTCTCCAGACATCTCCTCCAGCTACCTCCGGGGAAAGCTCAAGGCGTTCCCATGCCAGCCTAGAGACATAGTCCCTCCAGCATGTCCTGGTCCATCCCCTGAGCCTCCTCCCGGTGGAAACAACTCCCTCGGGAGATACGCCTTTATTTAGTAAAATAATATTTAAGGAAATATTATTTTGAATAGGAGCCAACTCTTTCTGGATAAATTATTCTTAATGGTGTTTAATCAGCTATCACATTTAGTGTAATAATATTTAGCCAAATATTTTTTTCCTAGATTGGAGACTAACAACCTTTCTGCATAAATGCTTCTTTATGAACTCATAAGATGGCAGCAAGTCATGTTACCTTAGCCGTTAGCGGTTGGAGCTAACAAAAGGGGAGCCTATAGCTTCTTTAAAGTTGAACATATATCTTTAAAATACCATTAATAAAAGTGGGGGCAGCTGTACTCAGCCAGCCGAACTGCTGTCTTGTTACCTCTCCTCCAGGTCATGGGGAAAACTGCTTCAATTGGGGACAACGTCCCCTGGGAGCTTCTGTAACTTCTGCAGGCCTCAAAGAAAAGTCAAGTCACACTTGTCTTATTATTCCCCTTTTTTGAATGAATGGTGGGTACTCTCAACAGCAAACTACTACCTAACTTTGTTGCATACGATCGGCGTGATTGTGGTCAATTTTGGACCCAAGTTGAAGAGATATGTCTGCTTGCCGGCAAGGAGACATTCACACGTTGTCACTCCATCCGGTTCTCCTGGAGACCCGTGTGGTAGAGGCCACCATGCTGGAACACACCGTTTTTGTTCAAACAGTGACGCTACGGGGAGTCATCTATGACTCCTCCTCTTACTGGCCTGAGTTGGGTGCAAGTTAGTGTGACACTGAAAGGTGTAGAAAAGTTCACACCTTTGTGTGTACTGTTCAGAATCCATGTTCATCCATCTTGATCTAATATATAAAATCCATTTAAGTATATAGAAGTTTGCGTTTGCCATGTGAAAACGTATGAAATCAACAGATCAGAGGCTTTACTTTCCATTTTCTATCCTTTAATGATTTTTGTGCCAACTCATGAAAAGAACGCTAGTGGAGATTTTGCTTTTCTTACATTTCAAGAGGTGACAGGGAGGTTAGTGGTGTTGTGTATCTTAGTGTAATGCCCTGGAGGTACCTCAGAACCACTAAAGAGTTGGAAAATGACTTGGGGTCATGTAGGGTGATCATCTTGTTCTCAGGGTGAGGGGCCTTTTTGGAGCTGGAGTGAAAGTGCTAATGTGTTTGGTTTGAAAAGATGTGCAAAGGGTGATTGTTACCTGAAACCAAGCTTCTGAAACCAGGACTCTCCGCTGACACGCAGAGCCTACGAGGATGAATTAGTTTGATCACCACAGCGAAAAAAGGAAAAGCTGAAAGAAAGAAAGTTGGTATTTACAGTGTTAAAAAAAAAACCCCTCTTTAAATCGGCATTTGACTTTCTTTAGTAAACAGGACTCTGTGTAGCTACTCAGTCTCTTCTTCCTGATAAAACTTGCCCAGACGTCTAGTTCTGATAGGAAAATCCTGAAACTGGTACTAAAGAGTGTTTTTCTTCCAAAGCTCAGAACTCCTCCCATCTGCTCCCCACCTGACGGCCTTTCATCAGACAGGCTGCACCAAGAGCCAGACTGGAGCACAAACACGGGGCGAGAGAGTAAAGACTGGCAGGTATGCAGCGACTCGGCAGGGTTGAGGGAAACTTGGACTGACATAAACTGGTCCTGAGGGTGGGAGAGGACCAGACAGGTAGAGTTTAAAGGAAAAGATGGAGGGAAAGAAGCCTCTCGCTGTTGTGGGTATAAACCCAGACACAAACATAAACACTGGCAAGCACTTGAATAATTCCCCTTTTTTGGCTCCCCTTCACCTCTGACTGAGCATAAACAAACTTAAGATGGAAAACCATTAGTTGGGCCCAGTACAACTCAGAGAGACAGCAGTCTACAAGTGAAGGTACAATTTGTTGTATCAGACCATAAACATCTAAATCACATCGGCAGTAAACTCAAGTGGCTCTGAAGAAATTTCATCCTGCAAGGTATCAGTCAGCCGTTTTTAAATCCATGGCCTGAAATAGAAGAGGGAAAATAGCCAGTCTCATATTTCACCTCCTCAACAGGAGACACAGAAACGCTCCCACGTGTTAAAATCATAAAAACTATCTATCCTCAGACCCTTGTTTGACTGAGCAGAGTGTGGAGAGTAAGGCTTGGTGTGACTGATGCACACCAGAAAAGGATCACATCCTTCACCTGACACACTCTGTAAGAAACATATTTAAAACAAACAGAGTGACTGGGTGCAGAGTTTCCTCCTTGGAAGGCACAAAGCCGTAGATGATTGCAGCTCCACGGTCTGACTGGTAATGACATCATGGCTGGGTCTGCTCCCAGAGGCCCCAGCTGCTGGCACAAGTCCAGCTCTACATATGCAAACAGCCACACATGTTTTACAACAATGCACCAACGACAGATATCTCTCTGTGTCTCTTTATCTCTCAGAGAATATGCTGAGCTGGTACCAGTCCTACAACTGGTGACAGTCTTCAGTGACCTTTTTTCTCTTCTTTCGATGCTTTTTTATATCAACACTCAAATTTCAAAGACAGTAAACAGAAACTTAACTGCAGCGTCGTAAAAACAGCAAAATGTGCAAACTAAAAATGTCATGGGTGTAGTTTTTCCTTTTCACTTAAGTGTGACATTTATGTGAATCCAGTGTGGATAATTCTGCACATGAGGTGATAACAGCACGCTCTACCAACTAAACCATGTGCAGGCCAAAGTTGCTTATACAGTTGGGCAAAGAATTCTGTATACTTCATGCAGATTTAGATTTTAAGTGATTTGACCAACAGGCTGGAAAGAATATTTATTCAACGAATATTTGCTTGGGGAAGTTAATACTTATCTATAAAGTTTATTGCTATCATAAATATATATATATATTAGAAATAATTAACATCTTCAGACATTTTTAACTCTGTTATTTCAATATTGGCTAATGATAGAGCTTTTTTTTAATTTAGCTGGAAAAGCGTTATATCAGGTGGTAAACAATAAGCTTGCATATGACCGTGTTGCTATGTCAAAATCAAGCCATCCATTGCTATGTCCTAAACCAACATTTATGTTTATTTTATTGTAATCATGTTTGATGTCAGTATATCATGGATGTGGATATACCCTGAAACCAATATTTAAAAATAATTTTTAAAACAAAACTGCCAAAATGAATAAAGTTAAGAAAGCTACAAGTTTGCTTTGAATGAAATTATTTTTTTCTCATTTTGATTCAGAATTAATTAGAGCTGTAATATTCCATTTATTGATACCAAGAATGTTTGTTACAGCCTTTTTGGTTCAAAACGCATGTGCTATACCAGCAGGGCCTGGTTTTAAACCTGTACACCTGCAGAAGTTCATGTGCAGATATAAAGCACGGATCTCTACGTTTCACAAAACAACTATAAAAACCATCAGCACAACATGATGTTTGCAAAATTGACTGAGTTGACTTGCCAGAGTCTGCAGGTGGTGAGTTGGAGAGCAGACAGGTGGAAAACTTAAAGGTGGACGGAGCTGTAGCAGACTGATGAGCAGCTTATGGAAGTGTGAGTTTAGCTAGAAAGAGGTAGCGTCTTAGACCTGGAGCAGCTAGTAAAGCAATTACTCAAGGAGGTTTGGTCAGGTAAGTGTTCCTTCAGGTCTGTTTGGTTACAGTGAAGAGAGTCAATAAACATGAGCCATACAACAGGGAATCTCATGAAGATTGTTGGCTTGATTCACTATCAGTAATGTGTGACCATGAGAGGTCAAATTTCATCAGGAAGCTTCTTTAATACTCAGAGGTAGATTGGGTGAAACTGTCATTTGCAACTGCAGCACTCTCCCTCGCCCACAGGTGGAAGACCTGCAGGTGTACAGAGAAAATAAAGAAGCACATCCAAACCCATGACCATCATGTCAGCGTTTTTCAACAGCACTATGGTACATGTTGGGACCACAGCCATGGTTACAACATGAAAGGCCAGTACGGACTTTTCTGGAACTTTTAAAATAAATTGCAATAACCTTCTTCCGGCACAGCCAGGAAAAGAGGTAACAGCGGACTTCCCATGATGCCACTGTCCGTATAAAACTGCCACCTTTCCAATGAATCGACCTCTTCCACACCGGTGATGACCGGGACAGGAGGGACACAGCGCGCTAATGTCTCTTTGCTGGCAAAAAGACATAAACTCTTCAAACTGGATCCAAGCGTGTCATACGATCATCGATCGTATGCACTAAGTTAAGTACGAATGAATTACTGTTCGTGTATCCGGTAGATTCATTCATGAACGGGATAATTGAGGTACAAGCGTGGCTTGACTTTTCTCTCTGAGTTCTATAGATCAAACTGTGTTATAGAGAGTTCCCAGCAGAGACCGTGTCTCTACAGCGCAGAGTAAAGCAGTTTTCCTGATCGAAAGGAAGGTGAAGCAGGACCGCATCACTGTGGTTACGGCAGTAACCGTGCAGTTGGCCGGCCGACAGAACGAATAATCCTTGAAACATAAACATTGCATGGTAATGTCGCATCACTCTTTTGGTCAGGGTTTCAACCATCTTTAATCAACTTGTTTATATTGTACATAGCCCATTAGTCTTCCTTATTCTTTAATTCTGCTTGGTAGTTAGTTGGATTGTTTTAGCATAGCGAAGAGTTTGTTGATTGAAATATGTTTGACTTTGAGTTTACTTATTTTTGTTAATAAATTCTTGTATTTTAAGATATTGTGTGAATTCATTCCATGTGTGTACAGAGTTTATGCTGTTCAATAATGTCAGAGCTTGGCTCATCCCTTTTCGATTTTGTCCTAATACCACCGCCTCATTGGGCTGGTATTCAAAGGACAACCCTTAACAAACCCACAATATTATTTGATAAAATATTAAAGTATGAATATTAAATAATATATTCAGATTCATAGTCACAACATACATAACTCTTAATCACATAATTATTTACCTGAAATAATACCAAGCTGAATGTAAACAATATTGGTGCAGCGTAAAATAGGCTAAAGTTCAAATCCAGCCTGAAATACAGCAGATATGGAACCACACACTTTGCTGTGGCACTGTGCTGATTGGACTCCTAACAGCTGCGCTTCTATGGTGCAATCAATTACAACTCGTATACATCTCTACATCAAATCAACTCCTGTGTAATTTAAACATTTTTGTTAGTATTAAATGTCTGCATAGTTTCATAAAAAAATTACTGAACACTGGGTTTATCATTGTAGAATTAATCTATTCATCCTTTGTTTACACCCACTTTATCTCTATTTATTATTTGACCAAATCAAACCAACTCTTTACTAGACACTTTTTGAAATCCAGGAAGAAATTGATCAAATCAAGTAATTGTCAGGAAATGTTAATTTTCTTTGTTCACTGTTGAATAAATTAATAAAAAAGTACATATTTTTGTTTGTTTCTCTTGATTGAAACGTACGGAAAGGTTACCACACCTCAACTACGTACCAAAACCGTCTTGTTTGGGTACTGTTGCACCTCTACAGGTAATGTAGTATTAGACTACATTTTTTTCATATTGGGGGTAAATAAAAGTTCATCAGGAACTTTCCCTGTTAAAGTAGTAAAAAAAATCCTTGGTCGAGATGAGCAGTGAGAAGATCTCTTGAGCTCATGACCATCTCCCTTCAAGCACACCCATTAACTGAGCTTGGCCGACTTCTTTACACAGAAGGTTTGGAGACTATAAGTATATACAGTCTATTTTTACATCAAGGAGACTGTGGTGTTCCAGGCCTCACACAGACACAGACACCGTCTTTCTCCACATGATTACATGCAGTGCTTTCCCACACACTGCTTCGTGTTTGTTTAATATGGCATTTCAGCAAGGGAACAGTATATCCCGCTCCCATCTTAATAAGACACAGCTAATTCATTACTGAGGCATCCTTTTAATATGCAAGTCCACCACGCCACATACGCTAGCAGTTTGGTGCCAGCGGCTGCTGCATCGAGGTACGGGCCAGAGTTTACTCCAACAGGTTTGTCTCCTTTTCTACCCAGCCAGCGGACACCTCCTAAGCCCTCTATTTCTTGTCTAAAAATGCACACATGCGGACACAGACACTGGCACACGTGCACACACAGACTTTATTGGGGCTGGCACCAGAGCTGGAATTTTGTCTGTCTCGTAGCAGAGATGGTTAGAAGAGCCCAGAGAAGTGCTGAAAGAACAGATTTGAACTGCTGTGTTCTTGGCCAGTTTGTCACTAAAGTTGCAATAAATACTGTGAAAAAGAGGTTAATTTGTTTTAGATTAACAATGTGTCCCAACTGAATGTTGCCTGTCATTTGAATTTATTTACATATAATTTATTTTTTAACTAAAAGTCAAGTCACAAGCTAATTGTGTCAGATGTTAATAAATGGCACTCATATATAATATTCTCAAGAAATATCAGGATGTGACTGCTAAGTTGTGTTTATGGGTCTTAGTTTCACCACACCAAGCGCTGTCAGAAGGAAGTCACTCCGAACAATTCACCTTTTTCTTCTCATCTCCTAGACAACGATTTCTAATTGACACTGTTAGTCTGTACGTAGCCTGTATGTGTGAATCATTTGGTTTAGCATATGGAATAAAAGGACCTTGTGCCAGTAAGGTACATGCCATTGCCAGGTGAGGCGGGACTGGCAAGCAGGACAGGAGAGTTAGAAGATAGGATACCTGTGTAGCGTTACCACGCACTGTTTCAAAGTCTGGCTGACATGGCAACCTGTTACACAGGATGAATGATAATCTCTCTGCAACATGCCAAGAAGTTACCCACATCTTCCTCATTGTCTGTTCTTCATTTAATTCTACAATTAAGTATGTTTCATTTATTTCTGTTCTCTAATTAGTTGCGATGATTTTTACTCAGAGTTTCAATACACATACTGTGTACTTAGGTTTTTGAGCAAATACTTAAAATGCAAATGCCAATTGTAGCACCTGAAAAGTATTATCAGTTGGAATATGTTCCAGTTGAAAGAGCATGTTTACATTAAACTTTTAGTAATCTTGTGTTTAAAATCAGAGGCTTAATGTGGTTCATACAAACATCGATCATTATATTGTCTTCCCCTTAACCGAGATCAAATCAAGGGCATAACCGTTCCAGACATCCTTGCCCCCAGCATCTACCTCCAACTCCAACCTCCCTGTGTAAGTAGAGCTGTTCGGCTCCTGAATCGAGGAAAATCCTCGCATTAATTCAGGCACCATGAATCCGAGATCTGCAGTACTCAAAAACAGTACTCAAAAACACGGTTGAACAAAAGGATTTAGTTAAATCAGGTTGTTTGCGTGAGTTAACCGGCTCACTGAACAAATTGCAGACTCACCAGAAACATTAATACTCCAATGATTCAGTCAACCCTGTCTTACTTAAGTAGGTGCATTCACCAAATACATGCAGACTCTGACAATTTGGCTGACTCTGCACTAGCATACACACTGAAAACACTGCTGACTCACCTGAAACATTGTGGACTCAGATGAATTGGTTACTAAAGTAAGCAGATTCGCTGCAGACACTTCATACTCAAATAACTCAGTTCACTGACTTCAGTCAGTAAATTTAAGTGTGCGGACTGTGTGTGCTGGCAGGGTCAACACAACCCTCAGTCAAAGGCACCATAGACCCAGCAGATTAAAAAATAAACAAAAGGTAGCACCAGGTGTGGTGACTGAAATGACAAAAGTTAACTGGTTAGATTTTGCTCATTAGCTGTATTTCATATTATGGGAGGGTGTGGGAACCCAAACTAACCAACATAGAGGGAGCCTTGTTTGTTAACTCGGCATCATCTTTATCACGACTGACCAGTGCAGCACATGCACTGGTGCAGACATGACTACAACCTGTCTATCCATCTCCCACTTCATCCTACTGATACTCCTAAATAAGACACAAAAATGTTTGTGCTCCTTTACTTGAGAAACAGACTTGATCCCCAACCTGGAGGGAGCAATCTTCCATCTTTTGGTTGGGAACTACAGCCTTAGACTTCAGAGAGCTTAACTGCCACTTTAATATAGTGAAGGGGTTTAAGCACCTCTATGATCCTGGGGGCTATCTTATTTTGAGTCTGCAATGGCAAATTGCTCCCAGGGGAGGAACCAGGCTAAAGGTTCCTCAAAGACCTCAATGAAGGAAGACCACAATTATTCACTCCCTCCATCCAGAATTGGTCACTGTCTTAGAGCCTGGCCAAAAGCAAGCGCCTGGGGGTTGAGCATTGGCTCCTGGGGTTAGGCTGGACCTAGCCATCAAGAGACTCCCTGTCCATGGGCCCACTACCTGTCAGTAAAAAGGTGAGGTGCCACATAAACTGGTTGGCAGGGAGGGAGCCTGATCTCTCTGGCATTGCAGTCTGGCTTTTGGATGTGGAATGACATACAAACACAGTATGGGACAATAATGAAAAACTGTGTTTAACCTTTATATATTCCAGATTTTTCATGTTTTATGGTTATATGCTAATTAGAGCTAATCTCATCTGATAATGCCTTACCATGCTACCAGGTCGAGCTGACAGCAACACTCTTCGCTGTGGATGCTGTCACTGATGGAAGAGGACTCAAAGTTGACCTTTTTCATTATCAGAGAGGTGTTTTTAATTTGGTCACAAGACGCAGAAATTAAAAAGAAGATATTTAAAATGAAACTGATGTGCTGAGACATGTCTGCAGTTCATTTATGCTGTGAGAGAATGCATGTTCAGAAGTTGCTCCGTTTTGTCTTTTTGAGCTTGCAACCTCTGTCTGGCCTGGAACGTGCTGGATTTGGAAATATTGAAATTTTCAGAGTAAAGGTAAAGGTTAACATTCTCTAGGGAATACACACAGAGGCTGCTGTTTTCAGTTGGTAAAGATAACTGTGCTAACCAAACCTTTCACCAATATAAGATACTAAAGACAGTTTAAAGTTTTACCTGTAAATATTTTATCTTATAACAGTAAACCTTTGCTTCCCATTGATTGCTCCCTACACAAGAGTCTGCTCCTCATATGAATAATTATTAACCACTCACATATTTTGACTGCTGTTCTTTTATCTTCTTATATTAAAAGACAAACCTGAATTGGCTAAAATTGGTATCTGCAGTTCAAAGCAGTTCAAAACAGCTATGAATTTTCAGTTTGTTGTATCTCTATACAAAAGAGGTCAATGAGGCATCATTTCCACTCTAGCTTTGGCCATGACAACGTGGAAACCTCAGGGTCACTGTGAATGGCAGCAGTTTACTGCAAATGTAATATATCACTCAAAATTCCTTTTTATACATACAAAAACATACATTTGATGTTGTATAACATTAGCTATACAAAACCAGAACAAATACATGTTTATTCATAATAAACAAAACACTTTTTGATTACTATCTTATTTAGGCCTGGAAGAGCATATTATGTTAAGCGTTGAAATTTAAGCATAAAAATCTGTAAAAAATACTTGAATGAAGTACAAATGTTGCATGAAGATATTAGCATGTAAGAGCAAAACAAACGCAATTAAATACACAAAATGTATAAGCTGAAAATGAACTTGCATTACCCAAAGATCTAGTCTTATCCCTGCTGTTTACGGGTGCCCTCTCTGCATCTCACCCACTCTGCACATACACCAAAAGAAAACAGAGGCAGCAAAGCTCTGTCAGACATGAAACTCACACAGGGCCAACTGGGTTTTCTAAAACTAAGTAAAGTTTGAGGAAGAGAGAGTGATTTAAGCAGAAACCTCCAGACAGAGAGTGAATGTCCAGTGAAGCATACCAAATGAGATAGTGCTTTTGAATCTGTTGTTTTTTTTCTGTCAAAACCGGAAAAATACTTCATAGAGAACCAAAGGTATTTTTAATAGATTTATCTTTAACAGAAAATGGGGGTAACTTCTGCTAATGAAACAAAACTGTGTGAAGAGGGGAGATAACACTGCTGGTGTTTTGCTTTCTGTATACATACGTGAAGGACTTCTGTTTTAGGACTCATCTAGTAACACCTCAAGACTCATGTTATTTTAAAACCAAATGCTGTGGAGAGTGCCTAAAGTGGAAAAGCTTTTGGAGAGTTTGCTGATTACAATGCAGTACTTACTTTATTCTGAGACATAATGAATAATGCAGGCTTACAACTGACTTCACTATTGCTAAGCCATGTTGTTTTACTCTAATGACCCACGAATTCTTGCAAGGAACCTAGTGTTTTCAGAATGTCTGTTAGAGTAAAAAGTTCTCTCACAATGGGCCACATCACAAACTTAAGCCGAGCTAAGCTGCGTGGCATTTTCAGGACATTTCAGGGCAAATTTAACACAGATAGGCAGGATGTTGGGCAAATCCATTTTTACAACACATACGAACTGATCTCTGTTTATATGATGCTGTTTAATCCTCACAGCTGCAGGGGGGCTTTCTTGTGGTCAAACCTCTCAAGCCAAATCTCCAATTTATACAGAAAGAGGACTGTGTGTTCCCTGTGAAGCTCAACGCTCGAACCACACTTGAACCACATCAATCTATAACTATTTATTTTACAAGGCACACTGTATTGTATGGAGGCCAACGTGGTAAAATTTCACTGGGGTAAAATGGGTTTTACTTCTGAATGCAACGTGTGCAACAGTGTTACAGCATCTTGCAAACCTTTTCACATTGACCATTTTAACGTTTTGTCACATTCTCGTCTGTTTGAGATTATTTTTAGTTTTTCACTATGTTTGTAGTACTGGTTATTCTAGTGTTCTGTGTTTTCCTAGTTTATTCGGTACTTTTCTCCAGTGCCTTCGTTTCATACACTCCCAGAGCCGTTCCTCATCTGTTAATCTACTCACCTGTGTAATAAGTAATTACACTCCCAGGTATAAATACTCCTTGGTTAAGTAACTCCTTTGTCAGATCCTCTGTTTTCCTGAACCCATTTCTGGATTGGGTCCCCAACCACACCAAAACATGATAGAGGTGTATTATTGTGAAGTGGAAGGAAAATTGTAAATTAATTTCAAAGGTGTTTTACAAATTGAAATCTGAAACGTGTGGCATGCATTTGTGCTTAGCTCCCCTGAGTCAATCCTATGTGGAACCACATTTTGCTGACATTACATCTGCATGTCTTTTTGTTTGTGTCTCTATTAGCTTTGCACATCTACAAAATAAATTGTTGCCTCTTCATTGCAAAATAGGACAAGCTCAGTCATGTTAGATTATGAAGATCATCTGTGAATATCAATTGGTTTTAGTTTTACCACAGATTATCTGTTGGATTTTGACTGTAACACAAATATCATTTGTCTTTTGCAGCCTTTATGATGTCTTCTAGGTTTTTCTTCCTGATCCATCCATCTTCCCATCAACACTGACCAGCTTTTCTGTCTTTGCTGAAGAAAAGAAGATTGACTGAATAGAGCTCTGTGAGATGTTCAAACCTTGAATAATTGTTTTATAGCCTAACCCTGCTTTAGACTTCTCCAGACCTTTCTCCATGTCCAGTCTGTTGTGCTCCTTGGTCACCACTAATGTTCTTCATCAAGCCTCTGAGGCCTTCACAGATAAGCTGCATTAATACTGGGAGTACATTACACACCAGTGGACTCTTTTCACTGAGTAGGTGAAAATTACAAACCTTTGTATAATTTTTCTTCTACTTTACAATTATGTGCCCCTCTGTGTTAATCTATCATGCACAGTACCAATCTATTGACATTTGTGGTAGTAACGAGCAATAATGTTGCAAATGTTAAGAGATATGAATACTTTTCCAAGGCACTGCACTTAGGCCAGTAAGTTTAACTCTTGACAACTCTAAAGAAACCTCTAAATTTATAAAATAGATATTTCCCAATGAAAATAAAAGACACTGAAGTCCTCAGAAATTCCAATATTTCTGGGCCTCATTTAACTCACTTCCTTTAAACTTTTGGTCCGAATTATGAGTAGATTAAATAACATCAGATGACCATGAACTACTTAATACGTCAAAGTCCAGATCGTATCCAGCGCTCCGTCTGACTCCTAAAGCCTCTATTTGTTTATAATAATCCAAACATGTGATGTATTAACGTTGCTAAATCCTTTGGGTTCTGTGTCTTTGGGGCTAAATGGGGTAATTTGTTTGGTTTTAATAAAGCAGGTGTTTTTCTTGGGTCAGACTGCCAAAGAGCAAATTGCTTTCAAATCACATCCCAGATGGAAAGTCCAGATGATGGTGGACGAAGCGCTGGGCCCCATCACTGCTGACCCAGTGTTCAACATGAGCCTCTGCTTGTTCCGATGCTCACACAGCTCCGTGTGCAAGCTGTGTTTTCTTTAAGAGAAGCAAAACATGTCAGTTCATTTGCCCCAGTTTAGCCTCTAATCACAGTGATGAGGAGGAGGGGAGGCAGGGCCAGAAACAGCAAGCAGCTTGAGATGAAGGACACATTGATCGCTGTTTAAAATCACGGCTTGGTTGGTTTATACCCAGCTCTGACAAACCAAACTTTATTTATTGGGTGTTAGAAGACGTTCAAAGCTACTTTCTGAACAATGGTACAAGGTAGTGTGTGAAGGGCAGCCAAAGTAAAGATGGCTAGAAACATAAAGAAGGAACATGTTGTGCCAGTTCTGCTAAAAACAATGTAGCGTGAACGTGCAGTCACACAGAGGCACAAAGAGGGAAAGCACTCCCCAGGAAAGAGGCAGGCAGCACAAGGATGCCTGTGTGACCGTTCAAACAAGTAGACTGTGGCTGTGGG
Organism: Crenichthys baileyi; assembly: GCA_036173005.1. Classification (NCBI taxonomy): domain Eukaryota; kingdom Metazoa; phylum Chordata; class Actinopteri; order Cyprinodontiformes; family Goodeidae; genus Crenichthys; species Crenichthys baileyi. The sequence continues at coordinate 588,441 of JAHHUM010000620.1, read as the reverse complement.
CCTAAAACAGCCAGCAGCACATTTCCATAACAGGAAAGGTCAGTGCTGTGGCTCGAGGGGTTTAAACCCATTAACACAAGCCTTTCTGGGAGCTCCCTGCCCTGCTCCTCTACCTGTTGACTGGACTCTGTTGTGATGTAGATCATCAGTCTCCGTTACACACTTAATGTGTTAGAATATATATAGCATTAATTATTCTTTGGGGATTTAATCACTTGACAGCTAAAGTCTAAAGTTAGATTATTTTCAAAATGATTCTTCCTACTGTGCATGCATGGGTTTTAACTAAGTACTGATGTTTCCCCCACAGTATAAAATCATGCAGGTTACTATAAATACTTAATTGCCCTTAAATATGAGTATGGGTGTAAATGGTTATCTAATATCACTCTGTGCAACCAATGATAAACTGTTGACCTGTACAACTTGATTTACCTTTCACCTATTAACTGTTGGAGGTACAGGGGTTGGACAATGAAACTGAAACACCTGGTTTTAGACCACAATAATTTATTAGTATGGTGTAGGGCCTCCTTTTGCGCCAATACAGCGTCAATTCGTCTAGGGGAATGACATATACAAGTCCTGCACAGTGGTCAGAGGGATTTTAAGCCATTCTTCTTGCAGGATAGTGGCCAGGATCACTACGTGATACTGGTGGAGGAAAACGTTCCTGACTCGCTCCTCCAAAACACCCCAAAGTGGTCCTCAATAATATTTAGATCTGGTGACTGTGCAGGCCATGGGAGAAGTTCAACTTCACTTTAATGTTGTCAAACCAATCTTTCACCAGTCTTGCTGTGTGTATGGGGCATGTCATCCTGATACACGGCACCCGCCTTCAGGATAACATGTTTGAACCACTTTTGTGTACACACATGGTCCTCAACAATGGATACGATAGTCCGTGGCAGTGACGCGCCCATCTAGCACAAGTATTGGGCCAAGGAATGCCATGATATGGCAGCCCAAACCATCACTGATCCACCCCCATGCTTCACTCTGGGCATGCAACAGTCTGGGTGGTACGCTTCTTTGGGGCTTCTCCACACTGTAACTCTCCCAGATGGGGGAAAAGCAGTAAAGGTGGACTCATCAGAGAAAAATACATGTTTCACATTGTCCACAGCCCAAGATTTGCGCTCCTTGCACCATTGAAACCGATGTTTGGCATTGGCATGAGTGACCAAAGGTTTGGCTGTGATATGTTTAGTTTACATATGATTTTCACTGACGCCCTGTGTGTTTGTATTGTATTGGTATCACCATGGGTGGCTTGCAGGATATACGTCACTGTGTACACCTGTGCTGTATGTCGATGCATAAACAGGAGAGTTGAGGTGCACATTTAATTCTGCCGTGATTTGGGCAGCCGTGGTTTATGTTTTTTTGGATACAATCGGGTTAGCACCCGAACATCCCTTTTCAGACAGCTTCCACTTGCGTCCACAGTTAATCCTGTTGGATGTGGTTCATCCTTCTTGGTGGTATGCTGACATTATCCTGGATACCGTGGCTCTTGATACATCACAAAGACTTGCTGTCTTGGTCACAGATGCGCCAGCAAGACGTGCACCAACAATTTGTCCTCTTTTGAACTCTGGTATGTCACCCATAATGTTGTGTGCATTTCTATATTTTGAGCAAAACTGTGCCCTTACCTTGCTAATTGAACCTTCACACTCTGCTCTTACTGGTGCAATGTGCAATCAATGAAGACTCGCTACCAGGCTGCTCCAATTTAGCCATGAAACCTCCCACACTAAAATGACAGGTGTTTCAGTTTCATTGTCCAACCCCTGTAGGTACCAGCGCCCTATGACCCAAACCCGGAGTGAGTATTTATGAAAACATAATCCAGATGTTAATGCATGGATCTGACCCAAATTTTAGCTCTATGTTTCTAAAAGATGACTAGTTTAGTTCTTTTATTTCATCAATAATTTTTAAATTAGCTCATTTTGGTAGAAAACAAGCAATGTAAATCACCCAGAATGCCCTCAGTGAAACATGGTGGTGGCACCATCATGCTGTGGAAAGGCCTTTGACATAGCACTTATAAGATTATTATTATTATTATTATTATTGTGATTATTATTATTAACAAACATTTAAATACATTTTAACAATGGGAAAATACTGATGCTTCTCACACAAACATTTTTCTTTAGTAAATAAAAGTTTTTTTTTTAAGGACTGCTATAACTTTATTTTAAATGAAATATTTTAAAAATGTATCTTAATAACTTCAAGCTTCCTGCAACGCAACAATAAATACATACTTATTTACATTTTCTTAATAAACGCTGATGTTCCTTTGTAGGCCCTTTATACAGTTAAAGCACCTAGAGTGTATACAGTATGTTGCCTGTGTGTGTTTGTATGTGTAGCATAGGATTTTGGCCAAATAGTATCTGAGCTTGTGTTTCATGCAAAACAACAGAAAAGGAAGTTGAAACTGCTTCTGGTCTTTCTCCTGGAGCACGCCTTGGGGCCTAAACAGAGCCCTAAGGAATAAAACACTCCATAGCACAGCTTTATAAACCTCAACACCTGCAGCACACAAGAGCCCTCTGTGAGCCAAACAGTCACTGACACAGAGCAAGTAATGCTGAATAACATTGTAATGTGGAAATAAAATATTGAATTGTTTTATGGCTGGTTATAACAGATATACTGAATAACACAGTAATCAATCTGCATTATAGAGATGACTAAAATCTATTCTTTTTATGGCCTCTTTAACCCCTTTTTCACTCACCTCACAGTATTTCACTGTGGGGCTCCTGCTCCTTCATGACTGAGATTAAAATAATATTGACACTGGAGTGACTGAAAAAAAATGCCGTGTAGCTAATGGTTATAATTATCTAACATAATTACGTCTAATAATAACAACAGATAATTCTCCTCTGTCTAAGTGCGTGTTTGTTGTTGTGTCCGCACGGATCCTACCTGGAAATTTGGCCAGTGCCAGCTCTCCACCTACTGAACCCAGCAAAGCCTCACCTTGTGGGTGTTGGCAGTTCAGATTGCAACCTGTCAGAACCAGGTATGAGACTGAAGTTTGATGTCGCCCATGGTGTTGCTGAGATCCCCCTCATGCATTAGTGTATGTCAGCTCAGATTCACAGAAACAGCAGAGAGTTCCCCTTGTCAGAGAAGAGCGTGCATTTCCACTGCATGGCAAGATTTTAATAACATTTACCAGAACCTGATTAATTCAAGAAATCATAATGACCGTCTGCTGTAGTCCAAAAAATGATTTGTCTGTCTGGTTCAGCAGATCCAAGTCCATTTACTTAATTAAGAAAAAGACTGTACCTTATGGCTCTGCTGTTTACTGCTATTTGATGTAGGGCATAAAACACAAGCTGTGGTGAATAGAATGGAGGGTGGCCCAGAGCTGAATTAAAGGACAAGAGCGATAATATTTCCTCTTATTTATTATTATGATTGTTTGAGATCAGGACAGCAGGTCTGTAGTTAAATATGTAGTAAATATCAGATTCTGCTGACACAGTTTGCCAGCAACTAAAATTGTGTTTTGATTTTTCCATAATATAATAGGCTAATATCTGTATGAAAGGGACATAACAGTATGTTACGGAAGTTAGGAAGACCTCCACCACAGATTCTGAGAATGTCTGAAACCTCTTGCTCATTTCTTTTTGGTAAAATAGCTCAAGGTCAAATGTCAAATCTTGACACAGATTCTCAATTGAAATCAAGTCCGGACTTTGTCCTGAATATTTCCTGAAGTGTTTTGGTTTGGATTTTCTGGTGTGTGCATATTTAACGATTTGCTTGCTGTTTATTATGTTCTTTAGTTTTTGCATTTTTCATGGTTTTGTTATTTGTTAGATGTTGCCTTATCAGTTCATTCCTTTATGCTTAGTTTCTAGTTTATTCGTGCATTCTGTTCTCCTTATATTTAGTATTACTTCTATGACATCCCTGTTTACCTTTTCCCCCTGATTGTTTATCTCTTTGTGTGCCAACTCAGCTCTCTGTTATTCAGTCTCAATCTCCTTCAGTTGCTTTCCTTCTGCCCCAGCTGCTTCACATGTCCTCTGATTAACTCCTCTGGTTCTTTTGTCTTTTTCCGCCCCTGGCTCAGTATATATGGACACTGGTTGTAATTGTTCTTCACCAGATTGTTGTATTACCATGCCTGTTTATCCTCCTCTGCCTTTCCATGACTAAGCCTCTTCCTGAGCTTCATGTCAGTTTGTTCTTCTTCACTTCTATTCTGCTCTGCATTTGAGTCCTTCATAACAAAACATGACAAATATGTTTTGGTCAAAACCATTTCATTGCAGCTCTCTGCCATAGTGTCAAGTCTTTTTGCCCTGTATTTGTTTTCATATATCTTCCCAGTTCCTGTTAAATGAAAGAATCCCCACAGCAAGATGCTGCCACCACCACAACGTCTTCTGAATAAAGTAGCTGCTTCCACATGTTTGCTCGATATCCTATATGACTTGTGGCAAATTGAAAATGGATGCATTGACCACAAACGCACCAGATCAGCCCTTTAACCCACAAGAATTACTTTTCTTCAAGTACCTTCAAAATATCTTTAATGGACCATAATTATAGCCACAATAAGCCCTTATCCCACTGATGGTGTCCTACATTTTCAAACTATGGATGTTTTCATGACCTTGAAGCGTTCTAAGGAAGTCTTATCTGAATGCTTTCGAAACATGTCAAAGTTCTCTGAAAATGATCTTATTTTGATAAGTTAGGAATAAAAGAAACTTTGTCATTAATCTGTGGTTTAATGTGTTAAACCCTGATCAGAACCAGATTTTTTTTATTTAATAGAACAATTTCACGTTTCGGACCTAAAAAGTGGAACAGTGTGAGCCTGGAAGTTCAGGGGTTTTCTCTTGTCCAAAAAGTTTGGTAGAAATAAATAAATTCTTATTGTCTGTCTAACAGGATCTCTTCTGTTAGCCTAAGTCTGTTTCTGTTATGCTGTTGTAATGGAAGCTGCCTCCTCTCAAGACAGCTGAGTTCTAAGACTCTGACGTACAGAGAGTTTTGCACATTCAGGTCAACAAGAAACTTTCTTATCCAGACTCTGTTTCTTTAAATGTGTTTGTTTGCGTCGTGAACTTTACTAAGTATATCTTAATTTGTGCTAAATTCTTGCAGGATTTTTGTGTTACTTTTCCTTCTTATCACCTGGTTTTAACTCCAAGGGAAAAACCACCAGAAAATCACAGAAACTGAACCAGAACCAACAGCCCTCGAACCTCTGATTGACCTTTGGATCAATTCAACAGCCATTGTGTGAGACTATCCCGACAAATAGACCTTGTAAGCTGCTAATTAAATAATTAGGAAGTAGAATTATGTTTGATAAAAAAATATAATCATGTTTCAGATTTAGCTAAATATACATAACGTCATTGCTTCCTTAAATTTATCATACAGATCGTTCAACGGTAAGTGAAATGATTCATTATTTAGATTGAAGAAGAAATTTTGTGAAATTATAAAACATTTATTTCTACACATCTGTGTAGTTTAACATAAATTAACAACTGCTACCCAGGACTTTTTATGCATTTATTTCAACATTTCCCGAACTTGACTAATAGTTGTGTCACAGTTTTACGGATTGTTTTGACCCACATGCAGTAAGCAATCAGGAGATCGATGAAGTTTAACAAAAGGCTTTATTTTAAAGTGAGCAGGGAAAAGGGGGGCGGAGCTGGAACCGGAGGACAACTGCAAGGTAAGTAGACACGGTAAGAATGTATAAAGTCTAGGATGGAGAAAATTACAAAATAACAAGTCTGTCTTACTAGGATGTGGAGGTTGATCCGCCAGGAGGGGGTGAGACAACAATGGAGCTGCACACTGAGATGAACAGACCTGGTAGGTACTTGAACTCACTTTGTTTTAACTCTGAGGTTCTGTTGGTGATGTTATTGTGTGGGAGGGTGGACAGAGATCGCTTGTGGAGGTCCGTAGTAGTTCCAGGAAAGGCACTGTCGGAATAGCCAGTAGTTCAGGAAGCAAAGTGTAGGCAAACCAGGTATAATCCACTTGGTTTGGAAATCCTTCTCCAGTGACAAAATCCAAATAGGTAAGGGAGCTTCGAAGGCAAGGTCAGGCCTAGGTATCCGGTCTTCAAAGGAGCACATACAAAATTACCAAGATGACAACGACAAGGCTAGGTAAACTGTGGCTTGAGTCTATACCACTGAGGGCAACACTCTGGCGCTGAACTGCTGGCGGCCTCCATCTTAAATACCCTCCACAGCAGATTAGGGAATAACGACCACCTGTCACTACTCCTCATGAACCCAGAGCCACCTAGAGGCTAGGCACAGTGCAGAACAACAAAAGACAAACATAGAGATCCTGACAAGTTGTGAAATAGTTGAAATGGAGTTTTGTTATGATTCTGGCCCGTCTGCCTGCTCTGCTCTCACTCTTGCAATTAACTCATCTGCTTAACCTGTCTGCTGCTGCGCTGCTGGGCAATCACCATCATGCCACACACCTGTGGAGCTGCAGTTATATACAGCCCTCTGACAGGCAGACGGTGCCAGATTTTCGAAAACATTTGTGAGTAGTTATCCAGCGTTCCTTCCTTGCTCCTTGTCTGACGCCTCTAGCCCTGGAATTCAACCCTTTTTCTGTCCCTGGATTTACGTCTCAGCCTAGCCACTGGTTTATTCAGCCTGAGTCCGCCTGGCTCTCTAGTCTGCCTGGATATATTGTCAAGAGGACAATCACAGCTCTCTGTGGTCCTGTCACAGCGTCAGCTGGTTCCCCGGAGGATTTGGATCAGTCGGCAATCAGACTTCAGTCTGTTGGACGCTTCCTCATTAACTGTCTGGATCTCTTCCTCCTCTGGATTCTGTGCCTCATCACCAGACTGAGAAGGTTAGTGGCTTTATCTAACTCCTTGCAGATCCTGAGTTCTATTCAGCCACTAACTAGTCTCTCTGTTCTCAGTGGTTCCTGGAAGCTGACTGCTGTTGTTCTGCTCTCTGATCCTGAGTTTCTGAATAAACCTTTTTACTTATCACTTTGTGTTTGGCTGAATTTGGGTTCTCTGTCTCTGGTCGTGATAAGTTTAGACGAAAATTCTGAATGAGAGACTCACCTTCACTGCCTCCACCTTCCAAGGACTCTTCTGTGCATCTCCCAGCCTTCCAATCAGCATCCTGTCCGCCTGATTCTCCATCCAATCACCTTCCGACGCCTTGCTTTTAAAGGACCTTCAGCTGTGTTCATCCTCGCTTGTCAGCTGATCTCATCCCTCCTCCACCCCACCTCCACCATCTTCCTTCACATCTACTTCCTCGCCCCCTGGCCGCCAATCCACCACCAGTGTTGGATCAGGGGGAAGACATCTCTAAATCTAAACCTTACAAATGGTCATCTTAGCTCATGTCATTCTCATCATTCATGTCTTCCTCCCCGGTCCGAGCTCCAAAGAAATAACCATGTGATTTCACATCATTAAAACTTTTCTAATTGCCATCCCTTTCTTTGTGAGTCTTTTCAGATTGAAATAAATGTGAATAGTTGTGAAATAGTTGTGAAAGCTGCTTTCACCTGAGCTACAGATCTCTACAAGTCCTCCAGAGTTATCATGCGCCTATTGGCTGGCCTTTCAATTAAGGTGGGCGGCTGTGTCTTGATATTTAGTTGATAGGTTGCAGCATGGTAACTTGAAATGGTTATCTGAACTAATTTTGATGTATTTTTTTCTAGTTTTGCTGGTATTAACAATAGCAACTGTTTTCCAAGTGTATATGCTGACCTGCTACCTGAATGCTCATGTACAAAGTCAACACCTTTAATAAAGCTTTCAATCCTGTGATATCTTTTCTTTAGAGCCACATCTCCAAAGGTAATGTTAATCTCAGAGTTGGTTGTCATTTTGGTGATAAAACATTAAATAACACAAAAAACACACAAAAGGTTTCTTTTGTATGTTTTTTTTTTGTATGTAAATGGTAAATGAACTGATTTTATATTAAGCTTTTCTAGTAATACTGACCTCTGGTCCAGAGTTATATTTTTAATCTCCATATTCACATGCAACAAATATCATCCTTAACTAAAGGATGTAATTAAATACAAATGTGTAACTGCAACTGACTTGAGATTCAATAGGTCAACAATACAATGAGATAAAGATGAGAGTGCTGGCAATATTGCACAACTAACATTTTACATCACAACAAAAAAGCCATTTAGTAGCATTTGTAAAACATTTGAAATTAAAATGTATAAATAAATACATTACATGAAAGTATCTTAACTGCAGTATATATCTGCAAGGAGCGCCATATTTCTGCCCATGTTATAGTGAAAGAGTTTTATTACTCTGGATTCATCTGTGGCTTCTCTGTACAGATGTCATGCTCTTCCTGTAATGGTGTGGGCTCCCTCTTGGTGTTCCAGTGTAAAGTGTACATGATTTTCTGTATATGTGTGTTATCCCTGTGATGGACTGTCAACCTGTCCAGATTAAATCCTACTTCTCAGCTAAAATGAGACTAGCTCCAGGCTGCTGCCCCCCTGATCAGTTGAACTGATCAAAAATATGTCATTAAATTCCTTCAAAACTCCCAAAAGTCTGCACTTTAAACTTCAGAAAAGGTGAAAAATACACAACAGTGTTCAAATAGCATGTTTAGAAGGAGGAATGCAAGGAACGGAGCCACAATGAGATTAGAAAAAGAGAAGCATACTCAGGAGATGGATATGAGACTAGAAGACGAGGGAGTAAAGTGTTGAGAAAGCAGAACAGGTCAGAGGACGTGTAGATGATACAGCAGCAGATAAACAATGCAGAAGAGATAATCTGAGCATCTCTTCCTTCCAGTAAGGCATCGCTGGATGACTCAGCTGCCGTCGCATTACGTCACCCACAGAGTGAGATCATCAGGTTAATCTCACAAATACAAACACCCTCAGGGTGAAAACAACTGTAAAAAACACACTGTGAAAATATTATTGTTTTAAAGTTATCTATTACAGCAACTTCAGTAAACATTACTTGCAGGATAACATAAATTACCCGGCAAATGATGACGGCTACCACCTTAGTATATATACTATGTACTGAGAGGAGATCCTTTTGTCAAAGCTATAATCAAGGTTCTGTGATGCCGTCTCTCACCCTTTTTTAAAAAGAATAAAAATGAATATATCTCTAACAACAGTTACCCTGTTATGGACTGGACACCTACCCAGGGTGTACCCCACCTTTGGAGATAAGCACCACCCCCACCCTGCAAGGATTGGACTGGGATAGCAAATGGATATACAGAACCACCCAGCACATTTCGTAAAAGATGGTAATAAGAAAAAGTTCTTATTACCAAATTCATTTGGACTTTTCCAGATGATATGAATGAAGTCCTATCTTCCTACAGATGTTAGAAGGTCAAACAGCACTTGTTAGCAGAGCAGGGACTGTCCCATCTCTTCAGTTTAATCCATTTTAGTTCAGTTTATTTATATAGTAGTTATTCACATCAAACGTTGTCTGAAGGCACGTCAGAGGGGAAACAGGTCCAAATCATATCCAATATTACAATCACATCGACAGATTTAAATTCAATTCAATTCAATTCAATTCAATTCAATTCAATTCAATTCAATTCAATTCAATTCAATTCAATTTAATTCAATTCAATTCAATTCAATTCCTATCAGTTTCAATTCAATTCAGTTTATTTATATAGCGCCAATTCACAACACGTCGTCTCAAGGCACTTCACAAAAGTCAGGTACATGCATTACAATTAATCAATTCAGTTAATTAAATTCCAATAGATCTAAGTTACAACAAAATTTGCAGTCAAATTCAGTTTCAAATGCCAACTGGTAAAATGTTTTTAATTTGAATAAGCCCAGCCGGTTGCATTAAGTCATTAACTTTGCACCAATCCCTCTTCCTGAGTATACATGTAGCAACAGTGGGAAGAACCAGTTCCCTTTCAATAGAAAGGAAGCTGCAGCAGAACCTGGGTTAGTAGGTGCGGCCATCTGCCATGACCAACTGGGGAGAAAGGAGCAGCAGTAGCTCGACAATAGAAACATAGATGAAAAGAGAAGCTGCGACCATGTAGTTCTGTACATTCTATGGGTTGAAAGTTTAAACATTTAGTTGCCGCCGCAGTAGCTTCTTCAATTGTTTTGTCCATGAAAATATATAACCAACATACAAACAACAGAGGGACTTGCCTCAGAAATCAAATTAATTTCTTTGTCAGCAGTAATGTCTGTCCACCTGCCCTTGTTCAGTTTCCACGGCAACTAAGTGTTCTACTAACTGGTGGAAGGTGGCAGTTTCTTCTTTTTTTATTGCTCCGTTTGCTTTTAAGGCAGATATTCACCACATCACCAAGATATGCACTTTGATGCAGACCCGCTATTGTTTTTATTTTTTTTGCCAGGACATAAAGTTGTTAATACCCCCAACTGGATTAAGTCTCTTACTTTTGAGTTTACATATTTCAAGTCTATTTACCACTGTAAATAATCCATCCTGTTGTCCAAGTGATTAACAAAATCTGAGTTTCCTAGAAGAGCTGTGGTCAAATAACGAATCTGTTGCTGCCATCTCCATTACGTGTGCTCTACTCTGCCAGTGGGGTTGCCCCTAAGCAGTTACCTCTTGTAGCCCCTCTTCCATCATAAACTGTCCACAGTCTTTCATCTAACATCAAAGACTATTCTCATATCCCTTGATAACTGAAAAAAAAACATGCATAGTAACACATGGAGCCAAACATAAATTACATTTGCATGGAGTAAGTGAAAAGTTTTTTGAAAGTTACAAGTTTACCAAAGATAAAGATAAGGAGTACAAGAAAATTATTTCCTGAAATACTGATGCCTTGTGACCACTAATGTTTTGACCAGATTTTAACTGTAACATCACTTTATGGATCAAAACAAATTCAAAAGTATTTTTTTACTTTATTTCTTTCACCACATATGATATCTACAGTGTAGCAATAATGCTGATCATTTATTTCACTTTCACCTGCTATTGAAGTATAAAAATGTTTATTGGCTTTTAAGAGAAAATCACATCAGTTATGTTAGACAAATTAGAGGAGTAAGAGCCAAAGAGATGAAATAATACAGGTAGAGAAAGAGAGAGGCAGGTATAAAACCACACAGCATAGGTATACTGAAATGAGTCAGCAAGCCAGAACATTTCTGTCATCTTTTAAACTCCACTGTATTGATGTCGGCCTGCAGTTGCTCATGCCAAAGTGTTTAGGAGGTCTGTGTGCTTCGAGATGCTTCCGATTGATGCTGTGAAACAGAAGTGGGCGCATCTGAAAGCAACACCGGTTACGTGTATTTCAGTAAACTTCCCAAGAACCGGGCAATAGTTTTCATAACTGTCATTCTTTTACAGAAACATCGGGGGGGGGGTTGAGAGGAGCCACAGAGCTTCCTTTTAAAAACACAGAGATTCTGCCTCGTCTTGTATTTGGGGCTACTGGCCTGAAAATCACCAACCCACAAACCCAATGTGCGACCCACCCGGAACCAAAGCAAACACCAGGTTCCTAGCTGGGACACAGCCTATAACCCAACATGCCAGCATCCTACGGGGAGTTCAAACCAGCATGCACGCATGGAAACTATTTCACATCTTTTTATACTGCCTGCATTTTTCAGCCAGTGCTACAAAGCCTGAAGGCGCTGCCTTCAAAGACGGGCCATAAAGTCCATCATCGAACTGTGCAGTTCTGGTTGCAATGTGTTTATCCAGTCACACTCAGTGAGAGCACCGAAACATTGAATGCTGCCTGAACAGCTGTTGGCATGAACTATGTTGGCAAGCTATGTGGAAGAACAAATAACTTCCCATGAACCAGAAATAACATTCACTTCTATACTATTTTCAAACCCCTGTTTATAATGTCTTTGTCATACTTTATATCAAATCATGATAGGCTGAGCTACGACATTTCGTTAGATATGGTGTTTTAGTGTGGAAAGACAATACTTCAGTCATTTTAAAAGTAAGTGCATGCATGAGTTTGAATTTAATTTAGATTTCTCTGATACACACAGGGTGAAAATTACCTAACATTAACTAAACCCCCACTTAAATAAAATAAATACTTTCTGTGGCCATCAACAAGCTTTTGGATGGCTAAAAAGTGTGTGGTCGGTGTGAAACTTGCTAATGCACATTTAACTAAACTTTAATGGGATTGTGTATATATATATATATATATATATATTATATATATAATATATATATATATATATATATATATATATATATATATATATATATTGTTGAACCTGTATGTGTAATTTTGATCATGTGTGGATTTCAATTCAATTCAATTCAATTCAGTTCAATTCGATTCAGTTCAGTTTATTTATATAGCGCCAATTCACAACACATGTCGTCTCAAGGCACTTCACAAAGGGTTTGGAATGGTATAGGGTTGTTGGGGAGGTTAGAATAAACTACTGAGTGTTAGAGTTTGGCCATTTTAGAATGGGCTATGTGTAGGGGTACTAAGTAAAATAATAAACTGATAAAGTGTGTCCATGTAGAGCCCACTGATGGCCATTGTTATACTAAAAACCACAAGGATTGGGATACCTCTCTCTGTCAGACTGATTATAAGCATTGGAAAAGAGAAGGGGTCGCACAGGTAGCAGAAATGGAGGGTGTGTTTGCACCTCAACCATAACTGAGCCGGTTTAGGCTAAACCTGACTCCCCCTTACTCCATCCAACAGGGAGGGAGGAAGGCAGAGGTACGAATAATTGGAGAGTGTCCTGTTGCATTGTGTGAAAGGTGGGTAGCTTCCAATGGGCTAAGTCAAATTAATCGAATCATATAGATTTCAAGTCAGGTACATACATTCCAATTAATAACTAACCATTGAACAGTGCAGTCAGATTCAGTTATTTATTCAAATTGGATAAAAAGTTTTTCTATCAAAGGAAACCCAGCAGATTGCATCCAGTCAGTGACTTGCAGCATTCACTCCTCCTGGATGAGCATGTAGAGACAGTGGACAGTCACTGCCCTTGACTTTGCAGCAATCCCTCATACTGAGCATGCATTTAGCGACAGTGGAGAGGAAAAACTCCCTTTTAACAGGAAGAAACCTCCAGCAGAACCAGGCTCAGTGTGAGCGGCCATCTGCCACGACCGACTGGGGGTTAGAGAGAACAGAGCAGAGACACAAAGAGAACAAAGAAGCACTGATCCAGGAGTACTTTCTATGGGAAGGAAAAGTAAATGTTAATGGATGTAGCTCCTTTAGTCGTTTCACCTAGAAAGAAAGAACTGATAAACTCTGAGCCAGTTTTCAACGTTAGAGTCTGAAAGAGAGCACATAGAGTTAGTCACAGTAAAAGCTCAGCCAGCTCATGTTAAAACTCACATTTGGACTTTTTAAGGTTTTTTGTTTTTTTTTAAATAGAAAAACAATACCAAATTACTTTAAAACCAGCAGAGGGAAGAGTTTCAGATCACAAACAAATGAAACTGGAAACATCAAACCATCTTCAACCCACACTCTGATATAACTCTTACTGGTTGGTCACTAACTGAAACCTCGGCCTGCAGACCATGTGCCATCAAGCAGGAACATAGTTATGTAAAACCTTTTGTTTCTATTTAGACCTCATTTATCTTCCACTTTGAACTAATCAGTAATTTATTTTCTAAGAAACTCAACTTGTCAAATCCCCCTGACCTTCTAAGCTCTGGAGCACTGGTATTTGGTTTTGTGAAATTATGCATTAGTGTGTGACTGAGTGGGCGTGAAACAGCTGGCCCAAAAGTCCATTCACTATTTAGAAAGAAAAATAAAAATTACCCAGGTTAAGACTATGATCAGTTAAGCTTACTAATACCTCTCTGCACCTTTAATGATTGAACTGTTACAGTTTGATCATCACTGTTATAAACTGTTAGGTTATATATATAATGACTAAAATCATACAAAAAAATGAATACACCCAGGCCATGTTCTGATGTATTGATATATTTAACAACTCTGCTGCTATGAACCATAATCTGTAGGGCTGGAGGCAGGGTTTCACATGCACAGACGTAGCTTCTGGGAATCAGAGTCAGGCTGCTGGGTCAATTTCCAGTCAGTCAGGTGACCAGCTCTGTTCAGGGATCTCCCAATGGTCACATGATAAGCGCCCAATCACTTATTTGCTAGCTCTCTCCCCTCAGTGCTCGCCTCCACTCTCTCTTTCTGTTCAGATAGCAGCCAAGCCCCTAACCTTCTGGTTTAACATTACAGCCCAACCCTGCCACCCCATTAGGTGAATTTTCCCACAGCTCACCATTTCCATCAGGCTAAAATCCCCTCTGTCCTCCTACTTTTTTATTCTACATACTCCTGATCCGGCACTTAATCCACTATCAGTCCACCCTGTTCTTTGAATTATTCAGTAGGGAGCTGCAGTTCCCCACAAAGAGCCATCTCGGAGACATTAACACAAGAAGGGTAAATAGTTTGAAGGCACAGAAGCAGCGAGGCGCTAGAGGGGGTGACAGAATGATGGCAGCAGATGTCATCCTGGGAGCTTCCCAGGAAACCCCACACTCATCTTACTCATCCTCCTGTTTCTCTGTGCCAGCAGAGCCAGGTTTATAACTAGCTGCCACAGCAGGTCAACTGGAAATAGCCAGCATTCCCCCAGACAAGATTAACCAGATACAGACACCAGTTGGTTGGCTAGGGATCAAGTATCTCGGGCAGTCATCATGACAAAGCAAATCTGCCCACTACATCTAGCTGAGCAGTGTCAGCCTCAGCTGCCAGTAAAAGAAAACACCTCTCATTTCCTCTACCTTGTTAGCATATAGGGGCATACCTATCAAGGCACTGAGCAGAAGAAACCGCCATAATTCAGTTTTATAGGAGACACCTATCAGTTTCAGTGTCAGCAAAAGCATACCAAAGTTTGAATAAAATTATACTGGTGGCCTCATAAATTTCCATGAAACTAGACCAATAGTTGTAGCCCTATACTGGTGTGGAATTTTGATGAATATTTTTAAAAGAATAAGAAGAGAAACTCATTTAGTATGTAGTTTGATTACACACAGAGTAATTCATTTCAGGCATTGATTTCTGTTCATTTTCATGAATATGGCGAACAGCTATTGAAAACCTAACCATTAGTTTCTCAGACAATTTTATATTACATAAGACCAATAAAATGAATCTTAATTGACAAATGTTATGTTATGGCCTACACAATCATGGCTTAGACTGCTGACTTGATGACTGTCCAACAGATAAGCATTGACACCGTCCACAAGGAGCATAAGCCACAAAAGGTCATTACTATGAAAGCTGGTTGTTAACAGAGTACAGTAGGCAAGCATATCAATGAAAAGTTAAGTGGAAGGAAAAAGTGTGGTAGAAATGACCGCACGAGAAAGTGGGAAAACTGCAGACTTGATAGGATTGTGGTAAAGAGAGTTGTGGACCGAAGATGGAGTCAGTGCTTCAGGAGTTACAGCACACAGATATAGAGGACACAGGGTACAACTGTCACAGTCCTGGAGTTAAGCCACTCCTGAACCAAAGCATCAGTAGCATCTTATCTGAGCAAGAGAGAAAAGGAGGTTCAGTGTAAATTTTCACAGTATATGTTTACACAGTTAAGGTTCATAACACAGCGTTTGCACAAACTGCTATGACAGTTTGTGTCCACTTCGGTCTTGGACCCCATTCAAGTAGCAGTTGGCTTCACTTTCTAGGACCAACTAATCTGGATCTTTTTAAAATGAAGACTCATAGACTAACCTACTGCAGGTCAGATAAGGTCTGTTTTAACGTTTTAACAAAACCCAACTTCAAAACCCCCTTACCATAAACCCTAAGAAGATGCAATAAAAGAAAGAAAAACTTAATTTAAAGTATCTAAACCATATTTTGGTTCCTGGTGAGAAACTATAAGATGTTCCCTCTGATGAACATTGTAAGGTCTTTGGTCTTTATTTGCTGGTTTTATGGACTAAATCAGCATAACCTATTGTACCTAACAGTAAGGTCCATGTGGTTTGTTGCCTATAGTGACAGGATAAATTTGATCCTTTTATCAATATAAGATCCCTAGAGGCATCTGATGAACCCTTGAAACCCTTGAAAACCAGACTTTTAATCTTTAAGACTGCAGCTATTGCAAAGCAATATCTCGGGATGACATCTGAGCTTTATGTTTGCCCCTTCCAATATCATTGCTCACAGCAGTTTCATTTTTGCTGAGAAAGCACAGCTTTACGCATAGCTCCTAATTGCCTGAGTGGCCGTGCGGCACGAAACCCATGAATCATCTGCACGTCTCTGTGGAGGGCGCTTCATCCCAATACAGTACCGTGAATAAACCCAGAAAGGCATGTTCAACACATGCAATCCTTTTACAAAACATCTGCAGGTGTTTTCCTTATGTGACTTCACCCCAAATATCTGGGATGAAATTAAGAGGGCTTTAACTAGGACCATTTTTAAAAACTGAGTAAAAGTAATTTTTACCATTGTTGCCCTTATGAGTTAGTCCACATTCATGAATGCATTAGGAAATGCATGAAATCTTCAAGTCAACATGTAGTAACATACAGACATATACATTGTGTGTCTTTATTTGGTGTTAAAGGGAAAACCCTAACACTGACTGCCATGCAAATATTGAGGGGAATAGCTGAAAGAAAGCCCCCCCCACACACACCTTGCTGCTTTGGCGCTTCACTGAACACTAAGGGGGAGGTAAAGCACACTGGTGCTGCTGTGGGAGGCGAGGCGATGTCAGGAACTAAAGGCTGAGGAACTCCTGACCTTTCCTTTCTTCTGCGCTTTCTGTCAGTCTGACATCTGCGTGTCACCCAGCATCACTGCAAACTGTGGGAGGGTGGAGAAAATGAAAGCTCATTAGACAAACTGTATGAAAAGTGCTTTCAGGAAGCCCAGTTGCATTTCTGTGTCAACATAAATGTGTATGTGATGAAAAGAGAAAGAGAAATCAAAATAGAAAGTAGCAAGAAATAAAAAAAACATGAGGGAAGTAAAAGAGAGAGAAGGAAAATGGAGATGAAACTGGTTAAACAAACATAACTGAAGTGAAGGATAGTGAGCCAAAAGGTTTATTTTACATAACTATATAAGAGTACAGTACTATATGACATCCCCTGTCATATAGGCCTGCAGAGTGTGAAAATGTGCATTAGGTGATGTTTGAGGCAGAATGGTGTCTGTAGTATACTCCTCCCCAATACTTTTCTTGTACTGTCTGTAAGCCCCTATGTGAATGTATGTTAATGTCTGCGTATGTGCATGAAGGTGTGTGATGCAGACCATACAGTCAGTCAGTCGCTTGTGGGGCAGTGGGGGATTCCTGTGTAGTCCTCCAGTGAACGTCTGGGGGCTCGCTGCAGGGAAGGGGTGGGGATGCTGAGGGGGTGGGGGACTATCAGTTACACTTGATGATGTGTTCAATTTCTGTTGTTTACAGGTCTTGCTTCACCTCTTATCTTACCCTAGTTCTAACCCCTTGTTCCTAAATTGTGAACTCACTATGTATTTAAGCCATTTTGTTCATATCAGACTTTTGGAGAAGTTGAAAACAGAGCCTACTTCAAAATAAATCAACAGATTCATCAGTTCATTTTTATTTCTTTGCAGCTCTAGTAAAAAGCTAACATACACTTGTTACGGGTATGAACGTT
The DNA here is from genome assembly GCA_036173005.1 of Crenichthys baileyi. Lineage (NCBI taxonomy): Eukaryota > Metazoa > Chordata > Actinopteri > Cyprinodontiformes > Goodeidae > Crenichthys > Crenichthys baileyi. The sequence continues at coordinate 570,704 of JAHHUM010000620.1, read as the reverse complement.
ATAATAATATTAAAAAATTATTTTATTTAAACCATACTTTGCTTTACGTTTTACAATAATTCAGTTTATATGCTTGATTTTCTCCAGCCCACAGAGAGACAAAATCAGACAGAAAAGACTAAAGTATATGTGTATTACAGATGTGCTATTTTTCTCCTTCCATGCAGAGTGTCTCTGCCAGTATATTGTGAACAGTATACAGTTTCTGTTCAGACAGACCAAGGTAAAAAAAAATTCTGAATCTGGAATCATTACGCTTTGGAGAAAGTGAAACTTTAGTCACACAGTTATCGTTTGTGATGCTTTATTCAATAATAAGATTCTTAAGAAAACAATTCTTAAATATGCCTGCTATAATTTTTTATATGATTTTTTTTTTTGTTCATATGAGTTATGGTTTTGGTCTATCAAAGAATTCAGAGGATTTTCCCTAAGCCTGTTTGAAAATATTCTTCCCATTTAATAAGGATAGATGGGGTGGATTTAAGACTCCAACCCTCAAAGAAGCATATCCAGTTTTTGTCGGCTGCCGGTTGGATGTCAGCCTGTGAGAAAGAGACTTTTTTTCCAGTTCACAAGCTTGGAGACACATTAGTATAAGTAAGCAGCTCAAGACTTCCACAACAATCTGCCATCTCTGGGACTTCCAGATCAATTGTTCCCCTGTGATCGTTTGGACAAAAAACATTTGTTGGGCGTGGCCCAGTTCATTCATTGTAGTTTAGGTTCATGATCTATTCTTGTGTTTAGATGTTTCAGTTACTTCCCTGGATTCCCTGTTCATCTGTGTTAATTAGCCTCCCTCCTTATGTTGCCCTGCATTCTCTCTGTTACCAGCTGCTCCATATTTCTACTGAGTAGCCCCCCTTGTTCATTTGTCCATTCTGCACCCTTCTTCTGTTTTTATACCCCCTGGTTTTAATGCTCACCACTGGTTCTTCCTGGCTACTACCTGCTCCATGTCCTTTGCCTCTTATTCCTCCGTTGACTGCCTGTTCTGTGAGGGATGGCTGAATTTGTGTTGGACCAAAGAGCAAAGCGGAACAAAGAGGTGAGTTGAGAGTATTTAACACTAGGACTCCCAGGCCCGTCTATTTAAAGGCGAGCATTCTGGATGCGAGGGCGGTGATGACGTCATCGCATTACATGCGGTCAGAATGCTACAGGTTTTCTTGCACGCTATAACATGGTTTTGACAAGAATTAATAATAGTATTTGATCAATACCTATTAAGTTTTATTATTATTTATAAATAGTACTGAAAAATAATACAGGGTAGTGGGTAAAAAAAAAAAAAAAGATTTACTAATCTGACCAAAAGCTGGACAGCTCCATGTTACGCCCCCCTTTCACTTCGCGGACATAAACTAGCGCTAAAAATGCCTTCAGCTCATCCACACTCATGTCCCAGGAGGAATCATCTCCTAAAACTCTGCGGGCCTCAGCCACACTGCAGCCCTGAACGTGGATGAGCATTTCAGCATCCACCATGCAGAGGAACGCGGTCTGGGCATCTTGGATCTAGCGCTCTGTCAACGCGTTCTGGCTCTGACGCCTCCCTGTACTTTCTTCCTCCCCTACCACTGTCCACACAGCGCCATCCTTTCCTATCTGCTCCTCCTTCCCAGGTGTGCGCTCGTCTTGTGATGAAAACGTTGTAAAGTGCAGATTAGATTGTTGTTACTGGTTTACTATATCTATGACCTAATTATTGTTTATTTCTTTGTCCATTATCAGTACCTTGATTTGTAGTTCTCTCCTGCCAGGGAGCTGGACTGCTAGGTTTATAGCTGGGCACTGGGCACCTTGCTCGTCTCCCTTTCTCTGAACCTGCGCTGATTGTGGCACTGTTGCTGTAGTTTATATATTATTAGTTTACTAATCTGTAAACTATAGCCTAAAATGATAAAATCGTTACATAGGCTAATCGGGGGAGGCTCCCTCTCTGACTTGCTGTCACTGGAACTGAATACTGACCAAGAGCCGTCAGAATCCCTCTAGACCTCAGAATCACGATCGTCTAATTTTTGAAGCATCTCCAATACCTCTTGAGCAGAAAATATCCTTCTAGAAGCCATTTGTAGGATGCCAACAATGCTAGGCAACGCTCGCATGTATACTCAGCCCCGGGAAAAAAAAAAAATCAATGTAAATAATAGGGCCGTCAAAATAGCGGCTGTGTTAGTTAGGTAGAAATACTTAGCTCTTTTATTTACTTTGCTATTTAAAAAAAAAGAGACATAGGAATACAAAAGACACAGGTTTAGAAAAATTCAGGATGCCAGGAAGATCAGAGTTTTAATAAACCAGAGTTATGGCACGTCAAACTTTCAAAACCGTCAAATTGACGGCTCTGGGAGTTCTAGTGTTAAAAAAAGTATCAAATTATTTTAAAAAAGTATTTTAAAAAAAATAAAGTAGATGCTTTCAATCCTTCCAGGTCTTGGAACAAAGGTGTGAAGAACAAGGCTCATACAGATCTGGCAGAATATGGCATTGACAGATTGGGAATAACAATAGGTATCAAGCAGGAGACTGCAGTGGTGAGAACAGAAAAACAGTGAGTATAAATACTGAGGGAAGTGGGAAATTAACCAATGAACTGAGGAGTGAATCGAGGAGAGAATTGGTTGCTGCTGGTGTGGGAGAGAAAGGAGGCGACTGAAGGGAACTAAGGGCAAGTGACAAATTAATACTAAGGAACATGGAGTGCCGGTAGGTAACAGAAAACATCTAAATGAACTGAAGCAAATAAACAATAAGACTAACTAAAGAACATTAAACAGGGGTGAACCAGATCTATAAGGAAATATTAACTAACACATCTCACATAGGAATCCAGGGAAATAACAAAAACTAAACAACAAAATGTATCTAATAAACCTGAATTTAAAAAAAAGCAAGTGAAGAACATGGCAGTGCAAAGAAGGCAAACAGAACTCAAACCCAAAAGCTAACACCAGCAGATCATGACATGTTCCATGCTTTGCAACCCTGCCTGGGTTCTACATTCTGCCGCTGCCTGTAAGTATACCAGTTATCATTATTATTCAAACACACATTGTCTGCATATTGGTCCACCAACAGTTTCATGACAAAACCGGACAAAATAAGACGCTGTAACCTTTCTTTAGGAGCATCTGCAGCAATGGAATCTCAGCCAAAGATTCCCCTAGAAGAGATAAATGAAGCGGTTTTCCCACGCTGCCTGAAGAAGACGGCATCAAAACCACAGTTCTGGAAGCCTGATGTGTACAGTCTGAGCATACGGCCATCCCAAGACACGCTGTCTGCATTTGCGGATTGGAGTAGTCGCTTGACCTAGGCAGCTAAGCCAAAAGCAACCACCACGTTTTCTATGTTCATCGCCTCATCACCCCTCGGACCTCCTGTATTTCAGAACAGTTTACATAAGAGGTGGTGTCTGAGCAGAGAAAATTAGTTTAGGATTAAAAAAATAAATATTGTTTATTTCATTGTGTTTTTGATTTGTTTAATGCTGAATCATCTCTCTGTTATCTGCTAAGCTATTGCTAACAGCCATTGAGCCTAGAGCAAGCCGGAGCTGAAGCTATTGATTCAAACTTCTTTTCAAAGAATGGTTTAAACACTAATGGTCCGGTTTGCTCTGTTTTTTTCTGTTTTCTGTATATTCTCAGTAACCTACTAAAGTACGTCCGCATAAAGGAGCCTTAAACAAGCTAAATGGTCTCAGTTATCTCTAAAGCTAAAAGCAGCTAATGTTAGACGTAACTAGCTCTGTTTACAGCACAGCTCATTCACTCCGCTCAAACATCGGCCTTAGCATGCCAGCTCTCAGAGGCACATTAATATTCATAATAATGGTAGTTAAAAGTACTTACACTACTCACAAAAAGTTAGGAATCTTTTGCTTTTGGGATAAATTTCAGGATGAACCTAAACTGCACTATAATCTTGAAGAGCAAATGTCAGCCAAAGTTATACCAGAAGCTTGCAAATGGTTAAAGAACCATGTGCTCAATATGCAATTTGCCAAAGGGACTCTTAAACACTGATGGGGTTATAGGTATATATTTGAGCCTGTATGTTTAATGTTGACCCTGTTTACATTAGAGAAACTTCACAATCAATTCGAACTTTTTTTTAAGAACGTTGTTACTAGTTGTATAACTGAAGCCCAAATGAAAGACTATTATATCCATGATCCCCATGAAACATCACCTGATAACTATTCATGTGCTGTCCCAAATCCTCACAGATATAAATAGTATTTTATTGATTTGCAGCCACTAAAAAAAACACTTGTATCAGTGATATTTGGGATTTGGCGACCTTAGCACCAAATAATTGTTTCCAAAGAATGGGATATGTCATAAAGGAGAAAAAAGTAAGAAAAAAGTAATGACACCAAAACAAACCTGAAATTTAAGTACATAAACACATGAAATGCTAACCTAAGTATATCGGCTGAAATTAATGTTTTAATATTAGCTCAAATATACATGTAGGAACATGAAAACAAAGGGAGAGATTCACTGTTTGGTGAAGGGCTAAATAGACAAGTCTTTAAAGAATTTAGGAACCACTGTAAAACAAATGTAGACATGAATGTAGACATTATGCAAAAAACTCTTTGTATCTTTTGGATTTGGATGACTGCTTTTTTTTTACTTTTTCTGCACACAGAACCTCAGAGGTGGTTTTATTGAGTGCCAGTTTATATTTTGTAACAACTTTTCTTTTATTTTTAAAAAGTGTTAAGCACTTTTTCAAGAAGTACTTACCAGAATCATGACTAATCAACGCCCATCTCCCCTTAGGTTTTGCTTGAATAGGTTCTGAACCTTGCTGTATTAGTCACTGTAAATATTTAATTAAATAATAAATTAAATAAATAGGAATGGTTTGGCAATTAAACCATTTCATTTCAGTTTCAGTTTATTTATATAGCACCAATTAACAACACATGTCGACTCAAGGCACTTTCAATCAATCAAGTCAATTCAATTGACTCAGACAGATTTCAAGTCAGGTACATACATTCCAGTGGTTCCTAATTATAAAACAGTAAGGTCAAATTCAGTATATTATTAAGATTGGTTAAAAAGTTTTCTATCCAAGGAAACCCAGCAGATTGTATTGAGTCGGTGACTTACAGCATTCACTCCTCCTGGATGAGCATGTAGCAACAGTGGATGGTCGCTTGCATTGACTTTGCAGCAATCCCTCATACTGAGCATGCATGTAGCGACAATGGAGAAGAAAACTCCCTTTTAACAGGAAGAAACCTCCAGCAGAACCAGGCTCAGTGTGAGCGGCCATCTGTCACGACCGACTGGGGGTATGAGAGAACATACCTCAAGTCTTTTTAATTTTCATCAGAACTCTTGCTACAACATTTTGAATCAGCTGAAGGCATTTAACTGCATTTTGTGGACATCCTGATAGTAACGAATTACAATAGTCCAGCCTTGAAGTAACAAATGTATTGACTAGTTTTTTTTTTTTTTAAGTTATTTTTTCAGCACTAGTGGCCTTTATTTATTTATTTTTTGACAGTAGGCAGACAGGAAAGAGGGGTAGAGAGAGGGGGAGACATTCAGCAAATGTCACCGGGTCCGGGACTCAAACCCGGGACAGCCGCTTCGAGGACTAGCCTCTGCATATGGTCGCGTGCTTAACCCCTACACCATCAGCGCCACGGCCCATGGACTAGTTTTAAGCGTCACTCCTGGATAAGATATTTCTAATTTTGGGAATATTCCAGAGGTGAAAGAAGGAAATCCTAGAAACCTGTTTAATATGGGATTTAGATGACATGTCCTGGTTCAAAAATAACACCAAGGTTTTTTACTTTATTATCGGAGGTCAATTTAATGAGGTCAACGTTTAGTGATTGACTAAGCAGTTTCTTTTTCAAAGACAACTGTCTTGTCTGAATTTAGAAGCAGAAATTTTAAAGTCATCCAAGTTTTTATGTCTTCAAGACATGCTTGTAGTCTATCTAACTGGTTGAGCTCATTGGGATTTATAGATAAATAACGCTCAGTATCATCAGCATAACGGTGGAAATTTATCCCATGCTGTTGGACAATTTTACCTATTGGAAGCATATATATAGTAAAGATAATTGGCCCAAGTACTGAACCCTGTGGTACTCCACAAGTAAGCCTGGAGTTTGACGATGATTTATCATTTAAATGAACAAACTGGAATCTGTCAGACAAATAAGATTTAAACCAGCCTAGTGCTGTTTCCCTGATCCCTACAGCATATTCCAGCCTTTCCAAGAGAATATTGTGATCGACTGTATCAAATCCAGCACTGAGATCTAACAGAACCAGTACAGACACAAGTCCATTATCTGAGGCTAGAAGAATATCATTAGTGACTTTCACCAGTGCTGTTTCAGTGCTTTGATGAGCTCTGAAGCCTGACTGAAACTCTTCAAACAGATCATACACATTATTGTGTAAATGCTCACACACTTGATTTCTCAAAAATTTTAGATGAGAACGGAAGATTGGATATAGGTCTGTAATTTAGTAAATCATCGTGATCATTAGAAGGTTTCTTAAATTTTAATTATAGCAGCCACACATTTATGTGTCATGTCCTGTGTTTTTGTCAAAGACCTTTACATGCCTGATAGACATGTTTACCTGATAATGATCAGCAAGATCAATGCTATTATTAGCTTATGCAATTTTAATAATAATTTTGTAGATAATTTGAATCATAATGACTCTGAGAAATGAGTAATGCTACTTTCAAAATAACGTCTCATAAACTAATTATTATTACTGTTATAACTTCTGCAATCTTCTAGCTACATCCTTTGGGCTCTGTTTTGTTCCTGTATGGAAGTGTCTCTTTAAAATCTGTCTGTGGACCATAAGCTAAGCAGATGCTTTGACTTCCACCACCACATTTTAACCTTCACATTGATCTTTGCCTGCCTCTCCCTGAGTGTTTTGGCATTACATATACATTATACATCAGCTAGATCTCAAAGGACCACCGTGAGGTCAGGGGTCAAGCATACTTCTGCTCTTGACAATCTGACACTTTAGACACATAACAGCTAAAAGCAGGATGTATAAATGTGCATATAGTATGTGTTCCTGTGTGTAATTTGACACTTTACAGAAACAAACTGCAGCATATTTTGTGGAGAGCCTGTTTATTTGAATGGTGGCTAAATGGAGTGTGTGGGGACCATGTGTATGTGTTTATGTGTGTTTGTTATGAAAAAAGGGGCATTTAACATAAGAGTGGCTCTCTTTGGAGATGGCCACTTCTTTACATCCTCTTTTGCACGATGAGTTTCTGTCAGTCAGATTGATGCAAACTATTACACAAAGGGGGAAATATCCCACATAAAAACATGCAAACACATCAAGAAGCACTGCTGTCAATCAGCAAGCAGAAAACAGACAGGCTATTCTGTCCCTTGGCACAGATCCCTAAACTGTGGCCTGGTTGCTGCAGAGAGAGCACAGTGTGTCACACGCTACAGATACAGGCTACCCTCTGTCATACACAAATAACCTGCCTCTCACTCATTCTCTTTCTCTAAGTAGCTTTCTCTTTGTGGACAGAGCACAGGATTCAGCAGTGCATTTGCTGTACATCTGCACATACACAGGATGGAGCAAAAAGCTTAAAACCTAAATCTACAGAAATCTGTTAAAACATGTTTTGCTTATATTAAGCAGTATTTAGAGACGCTGAACTGAACAAAATGTATAACTCTGTGGACTAAACAATATGTGTTAATTTTAGCACTTAATTCTGAAGCAAACCACTTTGATAGATTGCCATATGTTCTCCAACAGACCTAAATCACCCTCTCTTTAACATTCATTCATTCATCTTCTATACCGCTTATTCCATAGTGAGTCGCGGGGAAGCTGGTGCCCCAGCAGTCTACAGGCGAGAGGCAGGGTACACCCTGGACAGGTTGCCAATCCATCGCAGAGCAACACAGAGACATACAGGACAGTCGAACCCAGGACCTTCTTGCTGCAAGGCAACGGTGCTACCAACTGCGCCACTGTACAGCTTTAACATTATGCATTGTTTTTTTTCAATACTTTTTGCTAAAAACATTTTTTTTTCAATTAAGTGGGATTTGGGAAATTCCTGAGAGTTCTGCATTTTTGGGCTGACCCAATCTGCATAAAACTACAATATCTGGACCACACCTGTGCAGCTGTGGGAGAAGTTTGGAAAGTACCTGTACCTGAGAACTCTCCCACTCCCCAGGAACAAAACAACTACTATTATATTATAAACAACTGTATCCTGTAAAACCGGCGTTAGCCACATAGGTGTGAAAACAAACAGATTGAGTTGTCACTCCAAGAACTAAGGGGAAGTGTAGATTCATAATCATCCAGGTCATCTATTGTGGAGGTCTAGCCTTGTGGAAGAAAAGTAAACTTTTCCAGAACCAACATGTAATATTTGTTTGACTTCTGTTAAAGCACCAAGTATTACCTTAGCCGATACATAAGTGAGTTGTATCTTTTCTCAGAAAGAGTTAATGAGAGCAGAGTCCCAACCCTTCAGAATCTACTCACAAGAAAAAGTAAAGAGAGCCATCTTTTGACCATACACTGATTTTAAACTTTCCTTTATATATTAACAATTTCTTATGCAAAACTGATGATAGATGCTTTTATTAAATTTATTTCCATATTCTATCTCGCATTTATTACCATTTTATACTCATATTAACCTGTAATTAACAGGTAAAGGGTACAACTCAAACTTCTGAATCAAAAAGAAAACAGAAAATCTATCAAAATCTTTTTTTATACTTAACAGAAGCATGGCTAATAAAAGGTTCTCTTCATGGTGAAAGGTTCTGGAAAATTAAGATTACCCTTTTGTATGAGTTAATCACTTAACATCTTTAATGATAAGATAATTAAACAAGTAGTTTAACTAAAACCACATCACCGTCGCCACCGTTGTAGGGGTTCGTCGTTTAACAGGTGGGTTGCCGGTTTAAACTCCGCTCTGTCTTAGTCATTGTGTCCTCGGGCAACACTTCATCGTCCATTCTCGCTGATGGTGGTCAGAGGGCTCGTTGACAACAATGGTTGGCAGCCTTTCTTCTATCAATGTGCCCCAGGCCAGCTGTGGCTACAATGTTGTCTACTACTGTCAGTGTGTGAATGTGTATCTGAATGGATGGATGACTGATTGTAGTCTAGAGAGCTTTGAGGTCCTTGGACCTGATAAAGCGCTATACAAGTGCAGGCATTTACCTTGTTGCCATTGACATTTATTTATGAGTCGTCCTGTGTTTTCGTCTTTTACGAGTGACCAAGTGAACATGTCTGCCAGTTTGCCTGATGTTGATCAGCAAAATCAGTGCAATGTTTATTTTTAACAACTAGGCCCAAAATCATTTATACCCCTGGCAAATTAAAATTTTCTTTCATTCAAGCAATACTCATCCATCTCTCATAAAAATTATAAAACTGAGTTAGAGCAGTATCAGTTTAGCAAAACAATATTTTGGGTATTTTTATTTACATTTTATTAAACATGACATGTTGACAATTATTTACACTATTCTCAATAATCAATGGAAATTTCTTTATAGGCATTTCATCATTCAACATCTTCTTGTAATTGCTGGCCAGCTTTTTGTATTTTTTCACTGGACATGAAATAAAAACCCCAAACAAGAAGTTAAGGCATGCTCATAGTCTCTTCACATTATAAGGATAATAAGCGACCAAAGTTTGTAATAACCAAGCTAGTAAACAAATGCTTTGATTTATAATATATACTAGTCTGTTGTACGCACCCCTCTCAATGCACCCCATTTGCCAATCCACTCCTGCATCAGAAATTCTTCTCATTGGTCACCTTATTCATGCCAAGTTGTGTCTCACTGAGGGGAAACTCCAGCGGTCAGGCTTGCACTGACCTTCAAATCCATTTTACCCACTCACAGTGAAGCCACAATGAGGGTTTTCCTTCCAGAGGCTTCTCTGCTGTCGCTCGCTAAAGAGCCACGGGAAATGGAATCTTCTGAAACGATCAAAACAAGTTGAGAGTTGAAAATGGTTCTAGTTTCCGACTAAGACAATGTGCCAGATTCCAGTGCCTTGAGGGCCAAAACAATGAATCCTCTGTCTGAATAAAATGCCTGCACAGGAACACACCCACTGGTTCACACACACAAACGTGCCTAAATGTGTGTGTTTATAACTGACACACACACACACACACACCCACACACACACAACATTTATTAATAGCTGGGAGATCCTGGGAAAGAGTGAAGTATGCCACCGAGTTTCCAGTGGAATCTGTTTCATACCTTTCTGTCAGGGCTTTGCACGGTGCAAGCCTCTGCATATCCTGCCTTATTAGTCTAAGCGTGTTTCTGTGGGTTTGTGTATACACTCCTCTGGGCCTAGAGGCAGGCTTAGATGTAGCAGTAATCTACCTTTGTTTGAGACAACGTTCAGGTAGATGAAGAAAATGTCGTTTCTGCACATGTAAAGGTGTGTTAGTGTGTGTGTGTTTGCATGGACAGGGTCAGGCAACCCATTAGGAAAACATCCACTGATCTAATTACCTCCCTCCAGCAGGCAGTTTGACAGCTCTGTAATCTGCAGTTACTTACAGGACTCTCTATGGTAGGTCTGTTTGTGAATGGGTGTACTGTAGTTGGGTTTGTGTGCGCATGCACACGATACTTGACAAAGCCGGTTGCAACCTAACCATAACTCTTTATATATAGATCTGTGCAGAATCTAGGAGGGAAGTAAAGACATAGTTCAATGAACAAATAAAAACAACCTACAACCAAGCCATGTGTAGAGGAAGAAAAATGACAAGGAAATGTGTTGGGAGCCAAAAATAGAACAAACACGACTGCATGAGTATCGGTGTGGTCCCTACTGTTTGCATGTGCGGACGTAGAAAAACAGCCAAGCCCTGGAGTCACTGCCAGTGCGCTGGCTGAGGCCATTTCCAACACGATCATTTCTAGATACAAAATCGGAAATGTTCATGTCAGGCTGCACATTTTTTATACCACTAATGCACCTTTGAATTGTTGGAAGATAGTTATATAACTCAACACATGCAAATTCCAGTAAATCTTTATATGATTCATTTTTAAAAGTTTCTTCTTGACAAACTTGTGAAATTTGTGTTTGATAATTTATTTCTTGATATAAATAAACTCAGTAAACCAATGTGCTATACCAAATTAATATAGACTTAGCCTAAAAAGTAAGGAAATTTGTGTGTGGTCATTTATCTCTTTGTTGTTAAAATGCAACTTGGTACTTAATCCTATATAATGGGAAAACCAGTTTATTTCCCTTTAAATTGTGCCACATTTGTAAGGAAAATGCATTTGTAGATTAAGCAGCAGAGTTCAGTATATGGGTTGCACTGATGAAAAACCTGCCATATCAAGATAATATTCTGCAACCAGTGGCAAACCCATATATCCACTCTTAGGCACCAAACTCAATTAGAGTGTGGTTTATCAGTGCACCTCCAGAATTTGGGAGTGCAGAGTACGGAATGGGCTGCCTGCAATCCTGACTTAAGCATCACTGAACCCTTGTGAGATGGGCTTGGATGTACTGTTTGTGCCAGAGTGACCAACTCCACAACAGTGGCTGAATTACAACAAATTGTGGTTGAGGAATGGGGCGTCATTCTACAGCAGTGTGCATGACCAAACAGGTTATATGAGGTGAGACGTTTACCTTACTCCCACACATTACCTGGTTCCTGGTAGTAAGCTGTTAAACTGCCAATAGTCTTCAATCTCCCAGTCTCCCAGTACACTAGTTACTTGCAGAATGAGCTGTTTGGCTTTGGCAGAGAGGATTTATACATTTTTTTATACACACAATCTACATACTCAGGTTGGCCGATTATTTACAACAGTTTTTACAACAATAAAATAATCGACCAAACACAAATATACTTAGTTTGTGCTAATTTTAGTATTATTGAAACAAGGTGTGAAAAATGACAAAGTATCTTCATATTATCTTAACATTCTCATCTGCTCTGTGTTTGTATAGCAAATAAAGAGTAAACATTGCTTCTTCCAAACACTATGCACATATGTATAGGACCTGTGTGTTTGACCACAAAAATCACATAAGTACCATATACATGTTTTAAAACACTGAAAACACGAAAAACGACTTTTGAGACACTTCACTCAATACCTTTTTTTTCATGCTATGCTGTTTAGATACTTTGTCTGCACTGATCAATACTGACTCACCTCTGGATGCTGAAAGGTTGATGTAGCTGACATGGCAGTTGATGCGACTTGATGTTTCCATGAATGTGCTTCGTTTCCTAATGTTTAGACACAGGCAAAAACCTTTTAAAAGTGCCAACATACTTTGCAAGAGACTGTATGACAGCTTTAAGCAGTAGCTGGAACGGAAAATAAAGCCCTAGCTAGACAGTGGATCTTATTGTCTGAATCTGAGGCAGCACACACAGAACTGCTTATCAGAAGACTGACAGCCCAGACTGGGTTTATGGAGTAGTTGCAGATGTAGAGTAAGTACAGTTGCTATACATCTGCTACTACTGCCACAGCTTGATAAAGGAACATGCCCACCCTTGTCAAGATCAGTAATTTCCAAAATGATAGCAGCAGGATTCTTTTATATTACAATTACAAGAAATAACTAATTAAAACAAGTAATAAAAACTCTGAACACAGTTTCTTTCAGACACTTGTCTGGGGAGATGTGGCTGGCATGATGGAGACAATTGAGAAGAACAGGAATTAGATTAGGTTATTTTATTAAAAGTGAAACCCCTTCCATTAAGACTTCTGGGAGGTCATCATGTGGCGCTGTAACTCCAAAGAAATATTTTTCACCGGACCCAACACAATGCCCACAAATTTAAGCTCCCTTAAAGTCCATGTTTGTAGAAGTGCCAGGAACTCTGGTTTCATTGTTTCCAGGCTTGCAGTCAATATAGAAATGGAATTACACTTCTTGGCTGAAACTGTCATGAAAAAGCATCCTAACCGGTGCTGCGTCTTTCCAGCTGTTATCATGGCAGGCACAGAAAAAACAAGTAAAACACAACATAGGAGACACAGCTCACGTGTAACAGCAACACGGAGGCTAAACTGGTCAAACAAAATCAGGGTTGCATTCTGTGCTCACAACAGTCATATATTTATCTGGAAAGGAAGATGCATGGTCTGGACTTTCTTGCACCATTGGATATTTCCACCAGATGCTTTGGTTAAAACATTTTAGCTAGCATCTGGTTATAGAGTTTACTATTACTTTATCTTGTAGCTTATTTGTATGTGATTTTCAAAAGTGCTGTAGATAGGGTATGGGCCATTCTGCGTCCATGGTGTGCTGTGGGGCTTTTGGAGACCTTATTGCAGTCCCAAAATCTTTAGATTTAGGTCTTCATTTTATTTGTCCTCAAACCTACTGAACTCTGTTTTACTTGTAGTTAGACTTTTATTTATTGTTCCGCAGACTCTACGTTTGAGGTTACTGTTATGGATTTTATACACTGTAGGACTAATCATACCTGATAGGATAATGTCTGAAATGGTTAAATCCTTAAAAAATATTATACATATTAACTTGCTTTAAATGCTTATCTGAGAGTTTCCATTATCAGATCGACTCTTGAAGCATTTCAAACCTCTACTTAAATTCTCAAGGCCTTTAGTTGGCTCACTTGATTTGGTTCTCTCTTACAAACACATTGTACACTTGGACAAGCTCTGAAGAAGAGAAACAGAAAGAGGAGTCAGTTATAAAGGGAATGCTTTCATCTTTCCCACAGCTGGGCTGAAAGGCGTCTTATCTGTGAGGCTCGGCCCGTCTATCTAGAGTAAACCACAGTGTCTGCAGAAAGAGCTAAAATTGATGGTGCAGTCTAGTTTCTCTCTGTTAAACATTAGTCCCAGGAATCCCCGTTGGCTTTGTGCGCATGGATGCGTGTGTTTTTGTGTGCAAGAGTTGTATGTGTGCGAAAGTGTGTGTGTTGGAGTGAAACATGCTTACAGCAATGTGGAGATTTCCAAGAAGATAGTACCTATTCTAGAGAACGTGGGAAAAAAACATGCAAGCGTCTCGGTCCAATGAGGCTTAGGACATTTCAGAGGTAAAACAGTGTGTAACAGAGACAAACTGAAAAAGAGACAAATTACAGCGGACAGATTTACAAACACTTACTCATTCGCTATATATTCACACAGAAGTTACAGTGCATCTGCTGCAATACAGCAGCAAGAGCATCTGTTCAACAAAGCAACTGTTCAACATCCTGTAACTTAATTAAGTTTAGGGGTTTTGAACAAACCCAACATAATCAAAGAAATCAGACACATACATTGTAAAAGTTATGAAATAACAGTCCATTTTATCAAAATTCTCTGAAAACATTTTCTTCTGGTCTTGATAGTTAAACGTGTGTGTGTGTGTGTGTGTGTGTGTGTCTGTGTGTGTGTGTGTATAAAACAAACGGCCTGTTTCAGCAGGAGACTAAACCACACTGAGTCGGTTTTATTTTCCCCATCTCCTGGCAACATGGCTGTTTCAGTTTACTTCTGTCTCCACCCTCTGGCCCGAAAATCCTTCAGGCTGCTCCTCCACGTGTGTCTCTGTGAGTGTATGTGTGTTTATGTCACACATCTGTTTTGTATTTTGGAAAATCTCAGCGAGTGATTGCTCTCCAAGCCTCTGGCTCTATAATGGAGAGAAAACGGGCGGCCAGTGCATGGTGGCGGCTGTGGTGACGCGGGTGTGAGAGGCAAAGATGGGGAAAGAGAAAGCTAAGATGCATTGAAGAAAAATTACATTAAGTTAAAGCAACGCAACAATAAACCCGGGCACATGTAGAAAAGGGGGTTTTGAATATTACAGAGCAATAAAGTTTTCCAGTTCTTCATAAAAGCTGAAGAGTTTCATTGCTTTGCCTCCTGCAGGACTGGATGAACGGTTAGGCGTAGCTGGCTCATGCTTCTGGACAGTACCCATGTTTGCTGCACTAGGTGAGGCTCAAAAAGGATGGGCAGGGCCAGGATGGGTTGGAGATGTCTTTTTGCTGCCAAAAGTGGAGAACATTAGAAAGGAAAAGCACCAGGGAGAGAAGAGGGGGTCACTGGGTTTTTTTGGCCGTAGCAATGGGTGCCGTGTCCGCAGGACTCACCTTTGAAAATCCTACTTTTCTTCGTCTACCTTATTTGGACTCCCTCCTGTGGGCATTTCCTTATTTTGATAGCCCTCTCTTACCTTGATATGAACAAAATGTTTTTTACATATTTACTGCATGCAAAAGAGAGAGTATAGAGAAAGCAGAAGGAGGGGCAGAGAACGATTGAGCATACATGAGAAATGGCTGTAGTCAGTTCCCCATTGCAGTGAAACATTTGGCAAGTGTTCTAAACAATCAGACCTTTAGGGCTGGTCACGTTGTGTGTGTATGTTTCTATATTATAAGAAACTGGCATCAGCCCAGAAAATCAACTACCTGGTGCTCAAACTTTTAAGAGCCAAGCTACAGCCAAGAGAGCATTGTGTGCTCATAAAAATGTTATACAACAGCTGCGTTGTGTAATTCTATACTTGTCCTTTGTGCAAATTCATCCATAGGCATTTAAGCTAAAGTTTTTCAATCAAATTTAATCAGATAGGCGAACGCCAGAAGAGCACTTCAAACCAGCCTAAGAGGAGTGATGGAACAGACCCACATACCAGAGAACCTTCCCAGTCTGCAGCCATCAGCCTGAAACGCAGATAGTGTGAGTTTGTGGGAGTCTCATTGATCTGTCAACCTCTGAGTCAGATTTAAAACTGAAGTACATGCTTTGCAAAAAACCTCAGTGCCTAAAATTTGGCTAAAAAAGAAGAGAAGCAAATTACGATTCTCCATTCATGCATGATTTTAATATTGACAAATAATATGGTTGGTGAAAAAGATTTCGTGAGCTTGTCTTCGCCCCACAAATATAGTGCACTCATCTTTTACATAGTGAAGAAAATAGCAGAGAAAGCTTCTATAATATTTGCCCAAAATTAACTGCAAAAAGTGAGCTAATTGTGGCAACAAAATAAAAATATTTTCATGAATTTATTAGATTTTATATATCTGAAAATAAATGAATTTTGTTCTAAAGAAAGCCAGAGAGGAACCGGGATTAACATTCTGATTCTCCTGAAATCATTAAATATTTAAATTTAAATTCCTAGTTTCAATGCCCATTCTGCTGACCGGAAGATGAAGCCGCCGAACACCGACAAAGAAGAATCAGCTGGAAGTGTGTACGCAACCAAACCAAAGGAACCTGTGCTAAACTTGTCCTGCATCTTTGTGAGATGACCAAAAACAACAAAAATCTAATTTCTAGAGTCATTAAAAAAATGCAAAAGGGTAGTTTTCATATGTCGATTTCTTCTTAAAAAGGCATAAATTGATGATTTGGGATATACAACAGCTGCATTTATTGTTGCAGGTACTCACACAAACCTATTTTCGTCCCAGGATGTCTGATGAGGGGCTCTTCCTCCCCCTAATGTCTCTGACAGAAGTTTTTTTTTTGCTTTAGTTTCCCAATATATCGGCGCCTCATACTCTTGTCAGTGTCATTCCATTAATGGGCTTGTTATTCAGAAATGTTAAGTAGTTTTCATAGACAGTGCATGCATCTTTCCCTGCACAGCAGTTAGCTTTTGTAAACCACGATCATTCCCAGAAAATATCTCATCAAAAAATACATAAATGTGAATGTTTTTGGTGTTTCTGAACAATTGTACATTGGCTCTAATCCAAATCTAGCAGTTGTACTGGTGGAGACGAGCACTTCAAAGGTCTTTTAGATGCACATGAGTAGCTTGGTTTTGCTGTAAAGGGCAGCAAAACTTTTCTTATGATGTGCATCAAAACATACTTTATTTTCTATTAAACAACCCACATGGTTGGTGACCAACTCTCAAAGATGCAGTGCCCAACTAATCTTTTTTAACCTGTTCTACTTGAAGAGTTGTTGCTCCCAATTTCAGTGTAAAAGCAATCATAATACTTCTACATTCTTAGTAAAATAGGTCCCACACACCACCATCTGCATATTACATTTGCACTAGGTTTTTCCTTCATAATCTCTGGAATTTCTCTACATAAATGGGAGATTTCTGCACCTCCACCACTCATTTCAACATCACTTTCTGTGCACCAACAGGATCTTTTTTTTACCTAGTGCTCTTCGTACATATCTTTGCCAGTGCAGTGAGAAGGAATCATCTACACTAAATCCGTGTATTTTTCAACAACTACTTTAAAAAACCACATGTACCATTGTTCATGGTTTTTCCTGCACCAGGGCTGCCAGGGCTTCTCTTAAAACTGGGCCAGGTACATTTGGTATTTGAAAAACATACTTCAGTCTCCCAGCCTATATGCCCAATATGGAGGTGTGCGAGCCTCTCCTAAGCTGGAAGCCGTAGTTGCCCCATGTATACCAATTTCTATGTGCAAGGGGCTTGATTTTGGCACAGATTATGAGAGTGTTAAAGTATGCCAGACTGGTTCTGCCAGGGTTGTAGTCGTGGCAGGAGGCCAGTACAGCCAGTTCTGCTTCAACTTCCCTGACAACCTTGTGCTCCTTCAGGCACAAGATGAGTTAAAGCATTGCATTCCTAATTCATCCCAGAAGACCTTTCCACCACCCTGCCGTTCTGGCTGATTTTTAATGTTGTGGTTTAGTCTTAGTCCTGCGTGAAGATCTAGTGTTTCTGTTGCAGCTTCTTTTTGTGGCTGTGGTGTTATTAATGTATCTTTGTAGGTATTTTGTTTTTTGTATTGTGAATGTCTGAGATTGTTTGTCTGAATATGAGGTGTTTGAAGGATCAACAGGCAATGCACTGCCGAATATCAAAACAGCAGTTATCCGAAAAATTATTTAAGAACCGCTTAGAACTTCAAACAGTATATCATATAACCAAAAGGTTGCCCTGGATACTTAAAAGCTTTAAATTGTTTGAATGTAAGCAGCTCCAGCTCTTACTGGCTGTTTTAAGCTCTATACTATAACTTATTTTGATGGCAGAAATGATCAGAAGATATTCTTTAAATGGTATCTACTAATGTGGCTCTTTTGAAGTTGCACATGCATTCACATAGGCCAACACACACACATCCATGTTCACACAGACACATGGATTCACTTAAATTCCAGGTGTGTGTTAAGAAGGTCGAGTTCAAGATGAAAATCTGGTCTACGTCCCTTTTTGACCTACACACACATATGCACACACACCTATGCACACACACAATCTCAGAGACATACACACCAGTCGACTACAGGCCTGTGGGCAGTAATATCAGAGACATTTGGTGTTTATGCAGCACTTAGCAGCCCGGTTTTCCCTTACCACAATAACATCCAATCACCTGCCAGCTCCTGACCTCTGACCCCAGCTACAGAGGAGGGAATAAAGAAGGATATAATGCATACCAGTGTGAGATAGGGTGGTCCACAAGTCACCGACTTGAAAGGCTGTGGCTTGCCTCTAAGGCAGGGAGACTTGAACAAAGCATGTAACCTCTTAGCAAACATGAGTGATTAGAAAAAGAGGCAGAGTGGGGCTGTTAGCTGTTCATCGATACACTACACTAGGCGAGTACGTGGATGACTATCTTTTCATTACATACGCAGATAGATGAACCTCCCTCAGGGATTTCCCCTCCTTTTTCTCCACCATCTCAACTCCTCACCTCCCTCCTCTTGATCTAAAACACACATATCCATCTTCTACCTGTTTTTTTTCCTCTTGCGTTTTTGTCCATTGTCTCACTGTCTATGAGACTAATTTTATCAGTTTAAGCCAGATCTTGAATAAATCTTAACTGTTTATAGACACCGGTACATTGTCAGTTTTTGCAAAAGTCAATGGGGGCAGCACGGTCGCGCGGTTGGTAGCACTGTTGCCTTGCAGCAAGAAGGTCCTCGGTTCGATTCCCGGCCGGGGGTCTTTCTGCATGGAGTTTGCACGTTCTCCGGTGCATGCGTGGGTTCTCCGGCTTCCTCCCACAGTCGAAAGACATGCCTGTTAGGCTAATTGGTCACTCTAAAATTGCCCTTAGGTGTATGAATGAGTGTGCATGGTTGTTTGTGTGTTGCTCTGCGATGGACTGGCGACCTGTCCAGGGTGTACCCCGCCTCTCGGCCATAGACTGCTGGAGATAGGCACCAGCTTCCCCGCGACCCACTATGGAATAAGCGGTAGAAAATGACTGACTGACTTAAATGAAGACTCCATCAAGATATGGAGAAGTTTCCCGGTCGTCTATGTGATTGCATTTTCCAGAACTCATGGCTGATTTGGCAGATTTCTAAAATGTGACCAAACCTGCTCATTCATACTTATCTACAATCTCCGTCTGTTATCTTTTCATTATCCATTCACCTATTTCCCAACCTCAATTTACTCTTTCTAATTTCAATAATTTAATCTTTTATTCTTTTTTCCTCCCTCACTTTAAGACGATTACAGAGATGGACAGTTTATGGGAAAACTCATTAGCAGCTAAAGAGTAGTGTGTAATAGTGATGGGTTGTTGGGGAAATGCCATATGGATGTGTGGAAGGCTCTGATTTAATTCTCAGCAATAATCATGACTCAGTACTATATGGCCCGCACATAGTACCCTCTCTAAACCACTAAGTGGAGCAAATAAGTGTGTTTTAAAATGTGTGTTTGTGGGCACACGTAGTTATTTGTTTATCTACACTGTCTGTCTTCCTGGTGTTGATTCCTGATAAACGCAAAGCAAACGGTCTCACAACGTTCCTTTCAAAAGGCTTTCAGGTTTAATCTCTGGCTGTCTCCTGCCATTTAGAGGAAGCTGTAAAAAGGCTGCCACTACCATTGTGAATGTGCGAGAAGGAAGCTTATCACTTACTATTTCCAGTCACTCAGCACAACGGTGCCTAATCAGACAAAACTATAAATTTTGGGCAAATGGGCCAAGGACTGCTATTGGAACTGGGAGCAAAACATTCCCTGTGTCCTTGAGTTATGGAGGGTTTTGCCATATTGTTTTTTTTTAAATATAATGTGCTGCTGTCCCTGCAGGATTCAACTAAATGGATCAAATATGCATTTGGGCAAATAATATAAAACAGCTAATGTTAAACTTTTATACACTACCATGCAAACATAGTCATGCCCCTTAAACTTGTTCCTATTTTGTCAAGTTACAACCACATCCATTGAAATCTTTTGCCAATTCTTCTTTGCAAAATAGTTTAAGCTCAGTCAGACTGGATAGATGGTGTCTGTAAACATTTACACTTCTTGCTCCAAACATTTATTTGGATTTAGATCTAAACTTTGACTGATTCATTCTTGCAAATGTTATGCTTGGGTATAAACTATTTCTTTCTAGTTCTGGATATATGTTTAGGGTTGTTGTCCTGCTGGAGGTTGACCTCCAAAAAGTTGAGTTTTTGTACTTATGTGATCAGAGCAACCTCTTCTATGCATCGATGACTATCTTTTCTTGATAAATGTTTGCTCTCTAATGATCTCAAACCAACCTCTGAGGGCTTCAGCATTATATCATTCATTTATTCATTCATTTTCTGTACCGCTTATTCCATAGTGGGTCACAGGGAAGCTGGTGCCTATCTCCAGGAGTCTACGGGTGAGAGGCAGAGTACACCTTGGACAGGTCGTCAATCCATCGCAGGGCAACACAGAAATACACAGGACAAACAACCAGGCACACATTCATTCACACCTAAGGGCAATTTAGAGAGACCAATTAACCTAACAGTCATGTTTTTGGACTGTGGGAGGAAGCGAGTACCTGGTGAGAACCCAAGCATGCAAGGGGAGAACATGCAAACTCCATGCAGAAAGACCCCCGGCTGGGAGTCAAACCCAGGATCTTCTTGCTGCAAGGCAACAGTGCTACCAACTGCGCCACCGTGCAGCCCGCATTATATTATTTGGAGATTAAATTACACGCAGGCAAGTTCGGTTTGCTAATTTGTTAACTTCCAAAGACAATTTATTTCAGGGTATTAGAGTAAATACTTTTCAGATTTTATTAAATTTTTTTGTTAAAAAAATCATGTATCCTTTCCTTCCACTTCAAATTTCCACTACTTTCTATCGGCATACCTCAATATCCAGTTGAAATTTGTTGTTGTAATGTGACAAAATGTGAAAAGGTTGAGAAAGTGTAGATGCCTGAGTCTTTGTTGTCTCTCTCTTATCATTGCCTACCCTTTTATCTCTACTTATTTATACATAATTTATACAGATAAAACAAATAAAATGTAATAATGGGCATTAAGATTATGACCAGAGGTGAAAAGACCAGTAACATCTTTGTGAATGTATGTATCAGTATGTGAGCAGGTTTTTAGAGGTAGCCGGAGCTGTCGGTCTGGTGGCTCCACTCGCTGGCTCCAAGTCCCAAGCCCTGGATATCTAAGGGCTGACAGTAAACTGGACATGAATGAAGGATTAAGCACCTGGATGTTATTGTTATATCCAACAGCTTGTCTGGCTCGACATAAGGTGAATGTCATCACCTGGATAAGTGAAGCCAGAAAGATCTGATGGAGCAGAGAGCTAAGAGGTGATGTCAGGGAGATCCAACGAAGTGGGTGCAGAGAATCTGTGAGGACTGAAAGTAAAGATAATATGCAATGGCTAGGTTTAAAAAGGGGAGGAAGGCAGGTAATTTTATTTAAGACGTGTCTCTGTCAGAAATCGCATGTAGAAATTATCTGATTTATATTAGGCCGCCAGTCATTCAGATATGTAGCTGAACTGGTTGAGCACGTTTTACGTAACAGGACATGAATCACATTAGAGCATCACTTCAAAGACAAAAGTGCCACAAAATTAGATAGAACAGTACTTCCTCATTCCCTGTTCACAGTACGTGAGGCATCCCCTACAGTCAGCCTGTTACTGAAGACTTGCAAACTATTTAGACAGGAGGAATGTTTTTACTCTGAGCATGGTCTTGCTCATCGGAGCCAGTACAGGGTCCACAGCAAACTCATTTTTATTGTTCTTTAAAGCAACAAGTATATACATTAATAACATATCTTGTCTGAAAGACACAATGAAGCTTCAAGAATCAGACTCTTTGCTCAGGTTTGACTACCACCAGCCTGCACCCAGGGCTTTCATTGCAACCAAACATAGCATGTCTTCGCTTTGATTCCAAGTAGCACTGTTTGGCAAGAGAACTCCACTAGTAAAAGCTTAAAAGAGAAAACATCAAAATTTACATTTTGTACATAGAATAGGAAAATTGCAAGAAACATCTCAAGTGGTCCAAGAGAGAGATTCCAAACATACAAGTCGCTCACCCATCCAGTATAAACAGGGAATCCCTCATGATTGGCCTAGTGGTGTGATCCCGTCAAACTCAGGATCACACTTCCATGTCAAAGTCTGAGCTTGCAGTTTATTTTAGCAAAACAGTGTTTAACTCTGTCACTCACTGGGTTGGAGTGTTGTTAAAGTCTCAGTGGCTTTACTTCGGAACCCTTCAGTTTCATCCCGATAAATCTGGCATGGCCTATGTAGTCAGTGTTTTAATGTACATGTCTAAAACTTGAAAACTTAATGGCACCTCGAAGCTGAACAAAGTTGATTCTAAATGTACAAACGAACACAAAAATGAACTAACAAACTGATACTGAAGAAATAACTAATAAGGTAGAAACTAACTAAAGAACACAGGGAAATTAGACTCTGATGGACTCTGTGTCTACCTGTGACAACTTTCTGGAGAGGGGCATCGTCCGAGCTTCTGCTGGCAACAGCTTAATGCTCACCCTCTACCGATAATCCACATGGCCCTGTCTTTCAGTGTTTAACCCTTTCTCTCTCCTAGACATAGCTACTGACGGAGCTTTTACTGTAACTAACTCTATGTGCTCTCTTTCAGACTCTAACCTTGAAAACTGGCTCAGAGTTTATCTGTTCTTTCTTTCTAAAGGAGCTACATCCATTAACATTTACCTTTTCCTTCCCATAGAAAGGACTCCTGCATCAGTGCTTCTTTGTTCTCTTTGTGTCTCTGCTCTGTTCTCTCTAACCCCCAGTCGGTCGTGGCAGATGGCCGTTCACACTGAGCCTGGTTCTGCTGGAGGTTTCTTCCTGTTAAAAGGGAGTTTTTCCTCTCCACTGTCGCTACATGCATGCTCAGTATGAGGGATTGCTGCAAAGTCAACGCCAGTGACTGTCCACTGTCTCTATATGCTCATCCGGGAGGAGTG
Organism: Crenichthys baileyi; assembly: GCA_036173005.1. Lineage (NCBI taxonomy): Eukaryota > Metazoa > Chordata > Actinopteri > Cyprinodontiformes > Goodeidae > Crenichthys > Crenichthys baileyi. The sequence continues at coordinate 547,411 of JAHHUM010000620.1, read as the reverse complement.
AATGCTGCAAGTCACTGACTGGATGCAATCTGCTGGGTTTCCTTAGATAGACAAACTTTTTATCCAATTTGAATAAATAACAGAATCTGACTGCACTGTTCAATGATTAAGATTAATTGTAATGCATGTACCTGACTTTTGTTAAGTGCCTTGAGACGACATGTGTTGTGAATTGGCGCTATATAAATAAACTTAATTGAATTGAATTGAATAGATTATTGTCATAGTTTGGTTTTTTTGATGGATCAAAATGCTGGGAAGAACTCCTGAAGCTCGAGGTTTTCAGGTAAGATGAGTCTTCATTATCCATGGCAGGACACAGACAGGGTAACCAATACACGAGATCGCACAGACACTCAACATGAGGAACCAGCAGGGAACAACGAAAACAAACGGGCTTAAATACAAAACTGAACAGCAGGGGGAACCAATACAAAACGTGACAAGACAATCAGGGGAGAACACAGAACAGGTGTGGGCTTGGGGTGCAGGGAGACAGAAAACAAAGGACTAGAGCAGGTAATTTAACAAAAACACAAGCTCAAGAACTCAAAACACAAGCAGGTATGACACAGCTCCTCCTTTTAAGGGCGGATCCAAGACGCCCACAAAACAAAAACGAAACAAACATCCGACCAGGGTGGGCGGAGGGGGCCTCGGAAGGAGGTCAAGAGTTCGGAGGCCGTCCCCGGCAGACCCAGAGTTCAGGCGGACGGACAGGTGGCCGTCCACGGCCGATCCAGCGATCAGCAGGCCGGCGACGTAGGCAGGCGATCCGCAGACCGGTGACGTAGGAAAAGACGATCAGACGGCCGGCGACGTAGGAGCCGATGATCTGACGGCCGGCGGCGGGACAAGGAGAAGCCACGGTGGAGCTCAGAAGCGCGGTGCGGAAATTGCTGGAACCCAGGCGATCGGTGCAGAGACTGCTGGGACCTTCGGTGAGGCCGTGGAGATCTGCGGCGGAGCCGCCGAGGCACAGCGTGCAGAGAGGGTGGGTCCTTGCACTCCTCAGGGACAGGAACAGGAAGTGGAGAAAGGTCCTCCACGAACTCCTCCGGAACGGGAATCAGGGATGGATGCAGTTCGTCCTCAGAGCCCTCCAGGAGAGGACCAGGAACAGGAGCAGGAAGTGAAGGCAGTCCATCCACGAGCCCCTCACGGACAGGAACAGAGTGTGAGGGCGACTCGGCTTGGGACCCCTCCAGAACAGAACTAGGAACAGGATCGGGGTGTGGAGGCGGTTCATCCAAGAACCCCTCCGGAACAGGACCAGAAACAGGATTGGGGTGTGGAGGCGGTTCATCCAAGAACCCTCCGGAACAGGACCAGGAACAGGATTAGGAGTCGGAAGCAGTGGCAATGGCTGATCAGGAGCTAAACCATGAGCCGGAAAGCTGCCTCCAGCTTCAGTGGGGAGGCGAGCGGAGGAGGGGGCAGGAAGTGGATCCGAGGATCAGGAAAAAAATCCTTCCTCACCTCAAGCCAGTCTTGTAGGCTGCCAGTTATTTCCAGTCTTCTCCATGGTGAGCTGGGAGAGGTCACCAGGTGAGAAAATTATTTGACCAGAATCTCACCCCTCTTGAATTCCCCCACCATTCCTCCCGTTTGGTCCCTTTGGCTGGTTCCTTCTGTCATAGTTTGTTTTTTTGATGGACCAAAATGCGGGGAAGAACTCCTGAAGCTCGAGGTTTTCAGGTAAGATGAGTCTTTATTTTCCATGGCAGGACACAGACAGGGTAGCCAACACACAAGATCGCACATACACATAACATAACATAACATAACGTAAGGAACCAGCGGGGAACAACGGAAACAAATGGGCTTAAATACAAAACTGAACAGCAGGGGGAACCAATGACAAATGTGACAAGACAATCTGGGGAAAACACAGAACAGGTGTGGGCTTGGGGTGCAGGGAGACAGAAAACAAAAGACTAGACCAGGTAATTTAACAAAAACACAAGCTCAAAAACTCAAAACACAAGCAGGTATGACAATTATTGCAGGGATAAGGAACATTATGAACAACAGGGCATAGATAAGAACAAACAAACCAAAAACAGTTTCAGATCATCAAGCAAAGTTTAATATCAGGCAAAGATAACCTGAGCAAAAACAAGAAGCAGTTTCCTAATAACGAATTAATTTATTAAGTGGGAAATCCATATCAATTAACCATAGTTGTTTTAAGCTCATTTTAATTTTTATTTCCTACGATCAGCCCTGACTGCTTCCCAACCTGAAGAATCAAGAAATAATTTAAATAGAACCTGTCTGACAACATGAAGTAGGCTAAAAACCTCTAAAAGCAACACATCTGTCACAATATGTTGGACGTTGTGCGTATTCTGTTATATAATTAAGTTTTAATGATTTAGAGTTTTGGTCATTAGTTTCTCATTTGCACTTTCCTGTTTTACTTTGGTTGCTCTGGTCCTTTCTGTTCTGTGTTCTCTTTACTTCCTGTTCTCTTTCTCCCCTGTTTCTGATATGTCCCTTGTTATTTTATTTTAAATGCATACCTTTTTTTTAGTTTAGTTTTATATGCCCCTATCTATGTATATTTTTATAATTTATAATTTAGTAGGTAGTAAAACGTGTCCTAAATGTTTATTGTCTGCACCAAGGGTCTGAAAGAAACATAATTTCAATCCTCTGTGTGTCCTGTACATATTATAGAATAGACAATAAAGCTGACTTTGACTTAGAATTTCCCAGTCTGCAACTGGTTTTGTGTTTTGAATCTTTTTCATGTTTGTGAACAGCTCTGTAGTTTCTGGTCTCTGCGTGTTTATTCATTTCTTTTAGGTTGCCACTGTCTGCTCTCTGGTCTTTTCGCTCAGCTGCTCTCACTCTGCTAAATAGTCTCACATCTGTCTCTTATTGCACCTCTCCTCAGTATCTCCCTTTGGTTGACTCTGTAGGTCCATTCTGTTGTCTGTTTGTATCTTCTGTCCACATGTTTTTTGATTTACACCCAGCTTTGGATTTCTTTCTGTTTCCTGCTCGTTACTTTATGGTTTGTATTATGGAGTGCTGACTTTGTTCCTTTGTTAAATTATTTAATTTTTGAATTAACCTCCTGTCTCCTCGCATTTGCGCACTCACCAACACGCCACCAATGACACAGATGCCCAGATCTAAAGAAATTCAAGAACAGATAAGAAACAAAATCATTGGTATCGGTCTGTAAAAAAAGGTTATAAAGACATTTTTTAGGCTTGGAGCTGATTTGTGGTTGATTTTAGGTAAAGTTAAAGGCTCAAGGTCTCTAAAGAACCAAAGTGAGAGAGATTATCCACTAATGGAGAAAACATGGAACAATTGTGAACCTTTCCAGGAGTGTCCGGTCTAGGAGGATTCAATCTTTATCTATCTCATAACCAGTTTTGATGCCAGTTTGGGATTACGGTCCTGAACAACCAATAATGTCCAAACTTCAACCATCTAGCTGTTGATTTGTGGTGAAGTTGAGTGCTTTGGAGGTAGTCTTTCATCTTCATCTGTCACGTTATGCTGGTTTGAAGTTGGGTCAATGTGCAGAGCATATCGAGGTGAGTTGAAGAGTTATTTTAAAGATAATAATAAACAAGGAACTTGGCAAGACACTGAACATGGGCGAGGTAAAATCCAGGGTAGCAAACAGGGTGGCGAACAGTTTCAGGGTAGACATCAGGAGGAACCAGTGGCAAACAATGAAAGCCAGAGAGTTTAAATACTGAGGGAAGTGGAGTATGGACCAATGAAATGAGGAGGCTAATCAGAGAGAGAATCAGTAGCAGCTGGTGAAAGGGAGCCTAAATAATACTGAGGGGGAATGACTAATTAACACGAATGAGCAGGGAGTGCAGGGAGGAAAACAGAAAAACATCTAAATGAACTGAAGCTAGTAAACAATGAGACTAACTAAAGAACATTAACAAGGAGAAACCAGATCTACAAGGAAAATCTAAACTAACTCAAATAACAAAGGAATCCAGAAAGTAGTCTAAACACAAGAATAAACCATGAACCTAATCCAATATGAACAGTAATAAACACAGTCAAGGAAATACAGAGAAACCATCAAAGAACCAAAACTCAAAACCTAGCACAGACAGATCCTGACATCATCATTTTACCCACAGTACTACAGTACTATTACTGGTTATTAGGTGATAAAATCCTTATGTTATGCAATAAAATGCTAATTAAATACCTAAAAATCACACAAGATGATTTTCTGGATTTTTGTTTTAGATTCCGTCACGCATAGTTGAAGAGGACCTATGGAAAAAATATAAAGACTTCTACATGCTTCGAAAGTGGGAAAACCTGCAAAATTGGCAGTGTATCAAATTGTTCTCTCCACTGTATGTTCAAGCCTGTACTGTATGTATAATTTTGACCCTGTGTGGACAAGGGTTAAATGCACAGTAAATTCCAATTTGTACAAACAATGATAGATTTTAAAATTCCTATAGGTTGTAAGCTGAATAAAATTATGAATATTATTAAAAAAAAGAATGGTCCAAATGCAACAATAATTGTCAAAAATGTATATAAAATTAATGTCCATGACAAGAACACATAATCTTTTAAATGGAAATGTGTTAATTTCTACCCAATACTGAAAATTTACAACAGGGTTTACAAAACTACATGTTGTTTAGCGCTAATTCACATGCAAATCAATACTATGCATATTGCATAGTATTGTCTATGTGAAGGTATTTATTTCTCTTTCCCCATCTCTTCTGTCCAACCTACCGTGCCAGAAAAAGCCAGGTGAACAGCAGAAGTAGAAGAAGAAGAAGTATTTATAGCTATGTTTTTAGAAACTTACTCCTAAATTGCTCAATAATAATTGCATATGACTTCCCATTCATAGTTGTTTTTCAGACAGTAACAGGGACTGGTTATAATGCATGAGTCAAATGTAAAACAGAAATAAATACAAATCATAATGAGGACTGGTTTCTATGCAGATGTGAAACAACACAAGACTTGGTTGGTAAAACTTAACGCTGAAAAAAAACCCAGTGATTTTTAGGGTGTAAAAGCAGATTGGGAAACTTCCCCTCTGTCGCCTCAATCCGGCTCTGCGTATCTGAGAAAATATTGTTTGTTGTTAAGCACAACTCTGACATCAGTAAAGATCATGCACTCAAATTAGAACAGAAACTATGAATCCCATGATTTTCTCATTTGCATTAATCTTTCTTTGTGTTTACACCAGTGTACTCTCCATGTTTGTTTTGCCTAATAAGAAAACATTTGGACATCTAAGCAACAAGAAGGTGGCACTTTTATTTCTCCTGCACGTTGCAAAATGTTACTGTATGCAGTAATGGGAAATAAGTACTAAACACATAATCTGTTTCAGTTAATATTTTTCTCATGTTGCTATTGACATAAAATTCACAGCATTGCTAAGAAAATAGATAATCCCCACAAATTTCTATACATATTTTATGTGATAAAGCAGGCTGTATTTTAATATTCACTGTTTAAATCCTAATTGATAAGCTATTAAAAGGTTTCTCATATCATACAAGAAACATGTCAGAATGAGTAGAAGCAAATAGTTCTCTCAAAACCTCAATAGCCTTTATTTTGCAAAACATACTTATGGCATTGGTTGTATAGGTATTATTAATATTCTGAATGTTCCAGTGAGCACCCTTGGGGCTACAATATGAAAGTGGAAAACAAAATGGTCCCGACCAGATGCATCTCACAAGACTTTTGACAGAGGAATCAAAAAAATAATCAGAAGAGTTGCCCAAAAGATGCTGAGCACTCACAGGGAGCTTCAATAAGACCTGAAATCATCAGGTGCAGTTTATCCCTGAAAACAATAAGTAATCCTCAATTGCAATGGCTTTTAGGAATGCACACTGTACAAGACTCCACTGCTGAAGGAAAAACATATTGAACATTATTTAAAGTTTACATATGCACAAGTCAATGAAACACTGGTAGAAGGCAACCTGTTTAGATGAAACAAAAATCGAACTCTTGGATCTCAATGCACATACTATGTTTGGGGGGGAACCAGCGTTGTGAAGTTTGGAGATGAGAATATAATGGTGTGGGACTGTTTTCTAGAATACGAGACAGTTAGGCAACTCATGGTTAAAGGAAGGATGAATGGAGAAATGTATCAGGACATTTTAGATAAGAACCTGAAGATGAAACAAGAGTGGACGTTCAACAAGATAATAATAATAATAATCCCAAACACACAGCCAAGGAAATTCCTTATTAGCTGTGGGAATTCAATCACCAAAACTGAATCAACAGCTGAAGATCAGACTGCATAAAGGAGTCCCCAAGAACTTTCAAGTAAACTTAGCCAAAATCACACATGAGCAATAAATTTGACCAGTTTCCCCACACAGAAGAAAGCTTGAAGGTGTCATTACCACCAAACATTTTCCACTAAGCATTAAATAAATTTCACTAACTGTGTTTAGTACTTATTCCCTGCACTATTCTACTTTACTACACATAATTTATGGACTAATTTGTTTAGATTTTTTTGTATGTGGGGATTACTTGAGTTGTTGTCCACATCTGGTCTGAATTTCCTGTCAATAGCCCCATTAAAATAGAAAAACGTTGATGCGTTCTGCACTTATTTTCCCAGCTGTATCTTCTCATGTCTGCTCTTGCAGCAGCAGAATGGAGGCAGGTCTGCAAATGTTCATGGTATGAGGCTTTATTAGGGATGTAACTTGAGAGTGATAAACAGACAACATGTGGAGACAGACTCAGCAGCTGCTATATGAAGGAAGATGCACGATGGAAGAAGGTTAACAAAAATTAAGTGTTAATCCTTGACTAATAAAATACAAGAAACAACAATGCTTAACACTGCAGCACAAACTTTGATTCTTTATGTTAAGAGTTTGGGAGCCCAGCATCCAGAGCAAGGGTGGACCATTGAGAGCTGGGAAAACAAAGCCAACAAGCAGCAGATGTTCAGGTCGGCATGCACAAACTGATGTAAACGCGGACGTTTGGAGACTATAGTTCCTGTCCTAGAACTCATACCACAACCTCACCCATTTAAAAAACACACAAACCTGCTCTGAATCGGAAAGAAAGAGAAGTAAGGAAATACATTACACTAAAAAACATCCTTCCAGCAAGCTTTTGCAGAAACTTTGCTATTTTTCCAGAGTGCTTTAACTTTTAACAGCTTTCCTGAAATCCCAGGCTGTGTGTGTGTCTGTGTGAACGATTGGAATTGATATATAATCACAAGAGGAAACAGCTGCACGGACCTGTGTGGGTTGAATGGCGCTGGATTTGCAGATAACCTCTGACTTTTCAGACAAGAGGAGAACCACAGGAAGTTTCTACGGGAATGATTGTGCATGTGCACAAAGGGTGTAAATAAACACAGCTCAAGGTGCACAGCTCAAGTGTAATTAACATTTGTGTGTGCATTAACAGCACATCTTAATTTCCTAACATATGGTACAGTGAACATGAAAAAGTTACCTTGACAAGCTTGTGCACAGAGATAAAAACAGAAATTAAAAATCAATTGAAAACCTGAAAATTTTTGCAACACTATGAAAAATAACGTCATTAATCAATCAGTCATCAGACCATCAAGCTATTTGTTCTGTATGTTCTCTATAAAAGCTGCTCCTCAGGCGAAGGGAGGCGAAATTGGCACTTTGCTGCTTTCAGAGCCTCTGCACAGAGAGGAAGCAGCCTGAGTGGTTTCATTGCAAGTCCTTCCTGAAAATCTAGAAGTCAGAAATGTGCATACTGGGCTCTGCTCTCATTTATTGTAAGCGTTGACATTAATCACACACAACACAGATTAAAAGACGGCAACCAAACTGTCTGCCATATGCTGGTAGAATGTAGGCCAAAACTACCATCCCACTGTCAAATGCCACTGAGATGGTTTACCGTCTGAACAAGTTAGCCTCCTGGGGAGCAGCACATTCCTGGCATGTTTTAGGTTCTTCCTGTGCAACATCTAAATGTGACTGCCAAGATTTAATCCATAAACTTAATTTAAGGTATTCACAAGTGTTGCTGCAACAAACAAGGGATGCTTGCTGACAGAAACGGCGGGCCTCTGAAATGCCTGTACGTGACACTGAACTCTTTCAATCAATTTCACATTCTGCTTGTGAGAGAAGACGGTGCCGTTTCTGAGGCTACGCGGTTTTCACTTCTCTGCTCTGCAAAACCACACGCACACATACAAAAATAAGCTGCCTCACACAGCCGCGCTGACTTACACACGCACAGGGCTGAGGGAGGACGTACGTCAAAAAGCAAAGAGTGGAATCCTACTCTGCCATCACGTCACACGCCCACTGGTGCTCGGCATGGCACCCAGACATTGAAAGACAGCGGGGTGGTTCTTGATTCGCACAATGACAGTGTGTGAGTGTCTGAGTGCCCCTACATCGACTGACAGTGACGTCTGTCCATTGTCTCCACCTCCTCCTCTCCATCTCTTCGTCCCACATACAGACCAGAGAATGAGCACAACTGGGAGAAAATAGGCTGAGCCTCAGCTGAAATTTAGAACTAATACATGACAGAAACTGCAAAAGCTATAATAAAGAGAGGGTTGTTCAGTTTCAGTGTAATCACTCCCAGACTCAGGGGAATAATACACAGCTGTGTTATCATTAGTGTCTGAGCTGACCTGTCAAATACTTTAACACATACATGCACAATGGGTAATTACTGCCAGTTAGCCCACTCATTTGTTGCTATTATGCCAAAATGACTTCCCCTGTTGCCCACTCGAATGCACATCAGACTTAAAATGTTATTTAGATTTGAAGACTTGACAGTTTGGACATATTTTTGCATTTAAAGGCAATTTATCAATCAGGTGTATTTTACTCATCAGTACCAGCTTAAATAGGTTCTCAAATAGGAGCTGAGAAGTTCCCCTGAAACGTAACTACTTCATTTACTGCATACACCTGCAACCTTTGACACAGCACAAGTATTGACACAGCAAGAGAACGTTGAACAGAATGGCTGTCATTCACATTTACCATCTAAGTTTGCAGAAAGGTATGGGTTAGGCATGGGTCGGTTACTGGTATCAAGGCATGGCAAGGTTTAGAAAGGTTACCGCTTCAAAACCACAAAAATGCTCCGTCACAGCATTCCTACCGTTCAAAGCCGTTTTAATAAGAAGCAGAAAAAACAGCCTAAAACAGCGCTGCCCCTCCCCCACACGTTGCTCGCACTGTGGTTAGCTAACTTAAAAAAGGCTCCTCCTTGTGTTGTTGGTTTACAGGAAAGATAAATTTGGCTCTTTGAAAATATTAAAAAAAACAGGGACAATCATATTGTGAAATCCAAGCTGGAGCGCCGCTCATCACTCTCATTAAGGGAATGCATTTTGAAACTACAGTTTGCAAACTGCAAGTGGCACGATTAGTAGTTGACTGCAGGTTCTACAGGAGCAGATAGCCTAAAACCAGCTTGTTATATACCCAGTCCTACTCAACAAAGAGCAGCTGTTAAAATGTTATGACATTACAGGTCTACTTGAAAAGCACTACCAAAATTAGTGATTTTTGCTTAGCTCTATGTACCAAAATCAAAATGACACTAAACATTATCGTTACAATTGGTCCTCAATATCATTTTATTAACAATAGTAGCAATAGTTGCTGCTTTTTAAAAAATATATTTCAGTTTATTTATATAGTGTCAATTTATAGCAAATTTAATGTATAAGACATTAAATAAGACAAACATGTCCAATTCATATCCAAAATTATATAATCAGATCAACCTTATACAATACAATGAAATTCAATAATAAATGCTACAGCTGATCTTAGGGACTGTATATAACAATACTTAATAATAACAATATAAAATGGGGTCCAATTCAGTTTAGAATTTCAATTGGTAAAAAGCTGTCGAACTTATGAAACCAGGCTTATTTTATTGACCCAATCCAAGTCAATCAAATTAGATCACATTATACATTTTTTATAAAACTTTTTGTTGAAACTGTGATATATTTACTCAAGGTTTTCATACCATAATAATTTCATACTCTATAGACCAGACACCTAGAGATATGCTAAATGTGAAAAAATGTTATAAATGAATAAATAAACTGCTGGCAATCATGCATCATGCATTGTTATAGTATGAGCAGACTGACATAAATTAATAATAATAAAAAACACTTCTAGATAAACATGTTTCAATGCTGAATAGGAACCTCAGATAAAATGGATTATTTCAAGTTTTAACAAAGAAAAAAACTGGTACAAACACTTCAATTAAAATTCAAAGGCAAAAATTCAGTTAAAATTGTGTCTGCACTTTTGCGTACTGAAACCACTAATGCTCTTGGGTTTGTGCATTACCACTGGGGTTTCAAATATCCAAGACTGACACGGTTGTTGACCTGGATCCAAAACAAAAAGGAAATAAAAGATAGAAAGACAGACGAAACAGCAGGAGTGAGACTGAAGGGCAGAAAGACCCCACAAAAACAGAAACGCTGGAGGAGTTGGCTTTTTGTTAACCCTATGTAAGCAGCTGATTTCAGTTAGGAAAAAGTGCTGCCCTAAAATCAAGGACCAAGGGCCTTTACTTAAAGAAAAACACAAAAACAATAAAAAGCATCAGGTATTGCAGTGCCTTGCAAAATACTCATAACCTTTTTTGACCTGTTGTTACAGTTACAAACCTCAATGTAGATAGATAGATAGATAGATAGATAGATAGATAGATAGATAGATAGATAGATAGATAGATAGATAGATAGATAGATAGATAGATAGATAGATAGATAGATAGATAGATAGATAGATAGATAGATAGATAGATAGATGGATGGATGGATGGATGGATGGATGGATGGATGGATGGATGGATGGATGGATGGATGGATGGATGGATGGATGGATGGATGGATGGATGGATAGATAGATAGATAGATAGATAGATAGATAGATAGATAGATAGATAGATAGATAGATAGATAGATAGATAGATAGATAGATAGATAGATAGATAGATAGATAGATAGATAGATAGATAGATAGATAGATAGATAGATAGATAGATAGATAGATAGGTGTTGCTATAGTCTAGTACAATGTAGGATGATCTCTTCTCTCTTTTCTCTCTGTGTTTCTGCCATTATTTGTTCACTTTGACTTTATACTTTCTTATTTTTCTGTGCCGAATGAGGTAAACGGATGGCCCCCATGCTGAATCTGCTGAAGGTCTCTTCATCTTTTCGAAACTGGGCCACCTCCTCAAAGGCCCAAAATCAAAGCAAATATTTGTTCTAATGTGTTGGTTTGTTCAATAATGTTTTATGAGGGAATATTGAGTTATTTTACACTGACCCAGAATAAAATGTTACTTTGTCTAAACTACATTAACCTGTTTAATTTCTTTGCAATGTCCTAGTAGATTACTTCTGCTGCTAAACTGAGTTTTAAAAGGTGAATGTGTTGATGTAACCACGTTTCTACAGCTGCTTATGATCTCCAACACATGGGTAAGTGATCAAAATGTTGCTTCTGGATTCTTTCCTTTAGGAGACAAACAGTAAAGGCTGGATTGAAATAGTGGCCTCTCTCATCACAGAATTACCTTCATGGAGATAAAAGGTAAGTGTCTTGAGAATACCCAAGAACCACTGGGATCTAAGGCCATTTACATCCCATTTTCCAGAGAGGTTATTCAACAGACCGGTCTACCTAATTCAAGCACAGCATATCTTGGCCTTCTACAAGACCATCTAACCTTTGACGCCAAAGTAATAGCCTGGCTGACAGAGCCAAAACATACAGTCCGAGCATTCCCGTGGGTCGGTCTGTGTTTTCTCAAACATGCACATACACACACATAATCATAGGGTTAAACAAACAGACACGAGCACACAAATGAATGCACATGCACAGTCCTAGAATGTGATAAGCACCCTGGCCCCTAACCCCCTGAGATAGAGGGAGGACTTAAAGTGAAGACAGGAATCCAGCTGATTGCTCAAACACTTCTATGTTTACATCTGAAACATGGACAGTATGTGCCCACAAGTACAACAGAGTCAGTTTCGACTGAACTATTTCTATTTCTCACAAACCAGTCTGACTGCACCAATAGCCATGCACACAAGCACGCACAAAGAAACACTCAAATGAAAGCATGTTGAAGTAGATGGGTGAATCAGACAAGAGTTCTCACGGCCAGAGCGCTCATTCAGCTCTGAGCAAACAAGGATTAATAATTGTTTGAGAGGGTGGAAGTGCATTCCACAGTTAGCCACTGATCACAGCACCTCAAAGCTTAAACTGGACTCTATAACAGCACAGATTGAACAGATTCCTCAGGTTGACCAGTTACAGGACAATGTTAGCTAGTTAAGAAACAACACCACACATGCAGGTAAGAGATCTGAAATGGGAATGAATAAACAAATCTCCTTTGGGGATCCATTGCTGAGGGCTTCCTTTGGTTTGCTACAAGAACAGCAATTACAACAGCTACACTGCCCTTGCAGACTGATTTGAACTTGTGTCAGTGTACGCCTTGTGTTTGCAAGCTTGCATGTAAAAGCCCCAGCAGGCATGCTCAGGGATAGCACCTGGGTATCATTCATCAAAACTTTCAGTACTGTATTGTTCCTCAAAGAATCAACCACCTGCCAGGAGCCCTTCAATAGCTCGGCAGAGTAATGTAATGATTAACTGAAGATCCACTGATCAGCGAGTCAGATCTGCAAAGAATGAACAGGAAGGAAATCTTGAATTGAAAACGAAGCTGCACATCTATTAGGGGAAGTTCTTCTCTGTCACCTCAGACTTTGGCTCTTAAGCTCTGCAATGTACTCACTTTTAAGAGAGTGCAGAGAATAGCAAGATGAAACTTTGAAAAGCGTTGCAAATGGTTGTCTGGGTTGGATTTAACCCCGATTAAGGTATTTGAAACCACAAAAGTAGAATACCATACTTAACCTTTTGCCAATTAGTTGCAGTAAGTGAGCAGCTGCATTGTGAGATTCTACTTGTCCCAACTACTGTCCTCAAGTTAATATTAACAGCAAACAAAGAGTGCTTTTGTGCAAAGGGAGGTGCAGCAGAAGGGATAGAGACAGTGGGAAGGGTAACAGAAAGGGCAAGCTAAATGCTGGAAAAAGATAGAGGAGAGAAAGATGACTGACAGCAGCCAGTCCTGGAATGTTGGTGGAAGGTCCCACATAGTTCCGAACATTTGTTGCTTGGTCGGCACAGCAACACGACCACCAGCATTTTTATTAGCAAATCCCTTGCAGAAAACTGGTGAATCAAGATAGGGACAGGAGACACCTAGTGTAAAATAATAGGCACAAAACATGTTATCTAAATAAAAAGCACAGTTTAAAAATTGAGTAAAAAAGAATTTTATCATGGAGATAGACATCCCTTGATGTATACACTAAAAACAGAGAAGGAAATTAAATGAATCAATTAAAATAGCCTCTAGAATTTATGTCAGTGGTTCCCAGGCTTCTTAAAAAGAGTGTCACCTCATTAAATACTCAGGTTTCCAATGATCACCATAACGGTACATTTTAAAACAGTAGTCCATCAAGACTTGGACTTTTTCAGTTCAATGCATTTTTACATAAAAACCACAAAAGAGAGAAAATTACATCCTTATCTATTATCACTGCTGTTTGGTGAAAGGATGTCAATTTATTTTTTACTCAGAGGTCAAACGTGCAAAGCGAAAAAAAATATACAGGACAGTTGCCTCAAGTCACAATTCCAAGTGGGACAGTTGGACGTTTCTCACTAAACCTCAAAATCCAACATGGCTGCCACATGTTTACAACATAAGCCTAAGCCGACAAAGACAAAGTTTTTGATCTGCCTCTGGCTGTTCATAAATCACCAATCAAGCCTGGCCATGCCCCAAACAGTTATGAGCTTTTAAAAATTAAGCCAGCATTGTGGGACCAGAGGAAGTGTGGAGTAGAAGAGTTAAGTTGATATAGAGGATTACACAAAAAATCAGTACTGGTAGGTACTAGTACCAGTGTGTTTTCCACCTAAATCCTCTGGATCTGCAAAAATGAGGGTTATGTCTTGTTACAGGGCTTTCAATACCTCCTCTTGCAGAAAACACGCAAAAACAGCAAGAAGGCCTCCTTTTATTCTTTCACATAATTAATTAATTTATTCTTAAACACAAATTGATCTGTCGAGATCATGGGCCCTGTGTGTTTATAGACCTTTATGTTGGGATTTTGGAACCAAAGGGGCAGATTTTACAATTTTCTGCATTCACCTCAGCAATGCGTTGAGGAAATGCCCAAAGGGCTGGCCTTTAATTTAAGATCCCCATGCAGGTTTTTTGAATTAATTCAGTGCTCTAAATACAATAAAGGCTGTTGTGAAACCTCTTCCTAATATCTGCATCAGATTTTGTAATAACAGAAATTCGGTTCGTAAATGGTAAATACACAGCTTTTGATTAAAAGACAACGACTGTCCTTACTGAGCCACAGCTACCATATATATTTACATTGTAAATGATATACAGTACATCTAAATATCTTCTGAGTAGCAATAAAGGTAATCCATTTATCACCAGTGGTACCCTAACCACAGTGCAAGAGCTACAGATCAAGCTGCTCTGACTTCCAAATCAAGGTGTAGTTCCAAATGGGTTTCTAAGGAGTCATTGCATAGCCTTCTTTAAAATATAGCCTGAATTATTGTATGTTTATACACTCCCTCGGTAAAGAAAAAAAAACCTGAAACACTTAGATACACATTCAGGACGATGCAGCAATAACTAACGATTCAAAGAAACAAACTGCTCTTTCTCAGCCCCATCTTAAAAAGTCTTACTCAACCTGGGATCCATTTGTAGAAATCTGACTGACAAGAAAGAAATCTTTGTAGTATGGAATTAGTTTGCGTTCTTGGTCATGACCATACACACAAACGTGCAAAGAAACTCTACAACCAGGCTCCATGCATGTAGGTCTAAGGTGTCACAACAAAATCTGATAATAAGCACATCAATGTGATTAAAACTAGGTCTTACTGCAGAAAGGATTACACATGACCCACTCCATCAACCCCATTATCTTTCAGTATCGATGCACGTCATGACCAATTACCAAAGCAAAACAGAAAATAAAAACAGTAGCCTCTTTAGCAGACCTTGTTCATAACATTTCCAGTATATGAACGATAAGAACAAATATTTCTTTATTTTCATTGTGTTGGGGTAAAGTACTCTTCAAGTAGGTATTTAGAAAGTTACCCAACTATTGTAAAATACAAAACCAAAGCAATTTCTTATCTTACCTTTCTTTTACAGTTACTATTTATGGGTAATAAATCTAAAAGAAAACTCCATGACTTGCTCCAATGTAACACTTGTCATTTATCTGTAGTCATGGTAAAAAAGGATGTAACCTCTCTAGTCTTATAAGGACATGATCAAAATGATCTGGCCTTTCAATGTTCTACGATTACTTAAATCTAACATCAACAGATTCTACACTGTCATTATTCATTTAACGAATAAAGAGTGATGATAAAAAGGGAAAGCCTGTGTGTTAAAAAATACAACCTTTAAATCAATAGCTTCTAGAGCCACTGTTAGGAACAATAACTTGAAGTTTTTTTTTCTGTATGACCATTTCAGTCTCTCATGGTGTTGTGGAGGAATATTGGCCAGATCTTCCTGATACAACATTCTTCATTTATATCAGGTTTTAGCTGCCAGGCAGATGGCCTCATTTTTAACTCTGGTACACAGAGGAGTACATGGTCAACTTAATGACTGCAAAGTGTCCAGCTCATGTTGCTGTGAAACAAGCCCAAATCATAATCTCTCCACTGCCATGCTTGACAATGGCAGGATGATGTACTTGTTTGTTAATGGCATTATAACCCTACCTGGATGGATGGGCAGCATCAGTTGCTTCTTTAAAGTCATTGCTGATGTCTTTCCTTCTTTGCATTGTGTTAACAAAAACCTGTGTGCTTAAGACCAGCAAACAGCCGAAACTCCTGCTTTATAGAGTTGGTCAGATGATCAAATAATGGTATTTGTTTGATTATCAGCACCTGAATGCTGCTTTCCTTCCTAAATCCCACGCAACAAGGGTTTCTTAGTTCTTAAAATCCTTGAGTTTCAATTTTGACTTCAGTTTTATTTATTAACAAAATGACAGTGTTGAATCTTTTGTGTATTTGTGAACATCTGATGTTAATTTTAAATAATCTTAGATCCTAGTAAGGCCATATCATTTTTATTACATCCTGATAAGTAAAACATCAGAAATGAGAAAGGATGTACTTTTTACCATTATTATTTTTACTATTTTCCTAATTTTAAACCAGTTATGTGATTTAATTATATTAATGTGTTGTAGCTGAAATTTCATTCTCAAGTTTTCTGTGTCGGCTCAGTAAAATTATCTAAAATCCAACAGCAATCATTAGAGCCTGAACATCTCTCTCAAAGCACCATAACAGTGCTAAATATTGATCTCTGATCAGGTTTCACAGCTGTCTCAGAGGACTGAGTGAAGATTATCTCCATGTGATAGACTGTGTTCATGCACTCTGTCACCAACAGAAAAAGTAAAAGGGAAGATGAGAAGAAACTGTTTTTATATGCTGCACATCTCTTGTTTCAAAGGACTGCAGTGTATTCCTCCAGCTCAAGTTCGCTTTTACTTTATCTGTGTCTCCGAAAACCTGAATATAATTTAAACAAACATTCACCATACACTGAGTTGTATCATGTTTATCACAGCCTTTCTGACAAGCATGTATTCCAGTTCTGTCCTCTTCAGTAAAAAGTAATTAAAAATGAACTAACTTTTCTTTATCCATCTGTTAGCCTTCCTTTTCATCCACAGAGCGAAACTGCTGCTCAGCCTAAAACAATCGCTCAGTCCTGTCACTCTCCTCCCCCCCGTTTTTTTAAATTTTTTTACTGCCGCTGAAAAGCCAGGCTAGAATAACCAGCAAGCCCAAACACACGCTGACAACCTCCCAGCCATTCTTGTACACACAAACAACACAAACACACAAATGAAGCCTGGGACATACTAAAACACACGGTGTACGGTTGGAAGGGTTCTCCAGCTTGCAGGGGTAAATGGAGTGGAACAGGTTAGTGCTGCTGCCATATAGTGTCCCACCTGTACAAACACAGAGCTAGATCATGGCAAACCAGAAACACACACACACATTTTTTTTCAGTCATTCATTGATTTTCAACCCTTTCTATTGCCTAACCCTAACCCTACCCCTAAACCTAACCATTAACAGTGCATACCTAACCCTAAGCATAACCCGATTTAATTCAAACCTTAGTCCTAAACCTGACCCCTGGCATAATACAAAGTGAGGATCATGAAAATGTCCTCTCTACACAACAAACAGTCCTCACTTTGCTGGTGAAATACAAAAATGGTCCTCACTCAGACGCACAAACAGGAGCACACACACACATATATACACACACACACACACATGTCCTCCATCTGGACTTAGGCTCTGGTGGTTTTTAATAGCTATCGATCATTTTCCCTGGTGACACACACGCCTCGATGTTACAGGCAGAGAAAAGGCAGCTGAGGAGTCTACACAGGTCCTCGAGTATATACACATTAACACACATTCACATAAAACCTACTATGTAGTGTCAAAAAGGCCAATTATTTTTGCTAAGTTTGTCCCTGTGCTTCTCCTGCGCCAACTTGTATGCACTGATCTGTCCTGCTGCAGCTCACTCTGCATTTCTTTTCAGATGAGGTTGTTCAATTTGCATAATGAGGCCCAGGCTCACTCTCCAAGATTGAATTACTTTGAGACAACAAATACAAATGAATGCAGACAAGCAGCCCCACAAACATACAAAACCCAGTCGATAGGAGCGTTTCACTGGAGTAGGTCTGTGGCTTTAGCCATGATAAAACATCATCTGTATCCTGAAACAGGAGGAAAAAAAAACCCTGTGCTGTTACCACCTTCTTCCAATGAGGTCATCACCCACTCACAAGTGAGTTACGGCAAGATGAGAGGGTCAAAAAGAGGGAAAGACAATCAATATTCCATACGATTCTGACTAATAAATCTAAGATTAGTCTGGGTAGTTAGTGGCGATTAATTGTCAAAGCTAATAAAGTTGTGTATTGCTGCAGGAGCCAGGGAGGCTGATGGGAAATACTGCTGACTTTATGGGCAAATTAATTAAAACACTTACCGAAACAACCCTGTCAAAGTCAGGCATCAAACACTCAAACAAAGAGACATCACTCTCCGAGATTCACTCTCAGTGAATTATAATTAAACGCTATGATTCTTTACTTTACAGTGTGTCGTAAATCCAGACATGAACGAAGGACATTTGTCATTTACTCACATCTTTCCTTTTTATTCAAAAATGGCCGCAGTTTATTGATACAGTTTGAGTGGAAGTTTTGCAAAAGATGTGGTCAAGGCAAAGACGATAGACAGTTGTAAAACATTGTATTTAGGAGGATGTGAGACTGTGAGCTAAAACAGCAGTTTCTTTACAACATGCAAATTGAAATAGATTGTTAGTTTGGCACACATTAATTTCCACATTAATTGGCTTTGTGGCTTTCGGACAGTTTTTATCCTTTCAAAAAAGTTCTTTATAAAAAAGACGTAATTCCTAGAAATATCTTCATTCATACAAAACGTTTGACCAACGGCAATGTAACCTAGTCACTGAAATGCACCATAGACACAGGTGTGGAAGATTGGCCTGAACATTTCTAGTACAATTTACTTGGGGTGGAGGGTGTGGTCAGAGGTTGGGCTATGACATCATCAATTTTAGATCGTATAGTATAGCTTATTGGTTATCTATACATAAACCCAACAGATGGAAACTGGAGATAGGTGTTCATTGAAAACTTTTCAATACTGTATTTTTAAAAATGTGTCATCAAATCACTACTGCCCCTGTGGTCCCTTTTTAAAGTCTGGCCCAGACTGTGTAGAACAAGATGCTGCTTAACAAAGAAAACCATTATGCCAGAATAGAAAAAGTAAACTTTGAATGACTGTTGTGCAATGCTTCCTTTTACATTAGTTACTGTAAACTTTAACATGGACCAAATTAGCTCTGTAACTCTATCCATCCATCCATTCCTCCATCCATCCATCCATCCATCCAAGAATTTAATGTTTTTAATGACACATCAACTGAGACAACTATATGTCTGTTGGGATCTAAACCAAATCCACTCAGAAATCTACAGGACCTATTGGAACAGTTTACAACCCAGAGCCTCCAGGTGATGCCAAGATTTATTGTATCCATATTTTTGACAGATCAGATGGTCTTTGGTGGTGGTTCATAGCTTTCTGGCTCAACAGTGTATATTTTAGAATGTTTTTTTAAATTAGGTAACAGTTATAAATATGCACCATACCTGCTGTGAGTGTTGAAGGAGTGTTAAATACATGCCCATATTACTAATGAAATCAGAACCACACACACAGCTTGTCAGTGTGTATATTTCATTACAGTCTGGTCCAAAACACACTTCTGGTAAGATTCTTCCTTCATGTAACAGCTGCAACAACAGTCATTCATACGGTGTAAGACCATTGTGTTTGAGCAGTGTCTGGGTCTATCTTCCTCTTTCTCATTTATTCCATAATCCCAACCCAAAGTTTGATTCAGGGGAAAGAGCAAAAGTCCCTAAGTAGTTTATCACTTTTCCTTTGTGCCTTGCAGTGATTTGGCTTATGTTAAAGTTTAACTTTCTGATACCAACACAAGCACAGAGAACTGTATGAGATTTTACTGAAAAGAACCACAGAAACAATACAATACAGCCACAGCCTGTTTCCGTCACAAGGGAAATCCTGCAGCCTGGATGGCAGCTGATAGGAGTAAGATGAGAAAGAGAGCCAGAGAGGAGGAGGAGGCGAGAGATAAGAATGAGGCAAAATGTGTGGGAGATACAGAAGAGAGGGACTTCTGGGGAAAATCCAGAAGGATAAATACCAAAGAAAAATCTCAAAGTGGAGGGAGTGAAAAACGTGAAAGGATAGGGGAGAGAGGAAAGAAGCAGGTTTTTTTACTGGTGTAAGGAAAGGCTAAAGACTAGTCAACATAGAGTGATTGTACCACCTCAGGATGCAGCTAAGCAGGAACACAATGCTCAAAAACACACACATCTATGTGACAGCGTTGTTTCTTTATCTTGACAATAAGCTACAGATGCAGTTGCACTAAGAAAACAAACTCTTAGAATTCAGTCAACAAAGTGTGAATATTTGTATACATTATTTTGACTGAGTGGTTATTTCTGAGTAGAAAAATATTTGTATTGCTAAATATGTTTATTTAAAGTAAAACTAAACTAGATTACAACTAAATAATTAAATTATATTTATTAAAATCATTTTGCTCATCTAATCTCTCCCTAATAAAAATTGGTTTGTGGTTAAGTCAAAAAAGATTAGTGAAATGCTAATTATCTTTTTAATCAATTCTTCAATTCTGGTATGTAACCTTTTCCCTGAAACCCAACTTGCTAGCTATTTTGACTTTAGCATTAGCACTGCTGAATAAAGTAGCACAGAAGCTTAAACTCTTCAGACCTTATCACACATGTTCTCACAAAAACTTTCAGCAAACAAGTGAAATTCACTTCAGTCTCTTTTTTAGCTTGTAAAAAACAGAGATTGTATGTGAAAAATGCACACAAAATGTCCACAAGTAGTTAAAGGATAAGTACTTCATGGGCGACCAAATGTCCAGGCCCTGAATCCAACAACAGCAGGAAATTCTTCCAGTAAATACTAACTCAAGCAGTAGGGTTCCTCTGTGTTAATTTGCTCATGCATTCTTAGACATAAAATTACTTTGGCAGACTTCCATTTTGTGTGCACCTTTTTTAAAACTTAGAGATCCGGAAAGAACAGTTCTGGAACAAAAATATTGAAACGTGTTGTTTCCTCTATGAATGGCACCATGGGCAAGCTTCTTCTTCTACCACTCCCAGCAGACAGCAAATAGAGCCTGTTATACTTATTCTTAACAGCAAATGGGTGGTGTCTACTCAATATATTGCTCTAAAGCATGTCTGCATGTCTGCAGTGTAAAACTTGTTCAGGGTGCAAATGACAGACAAATATGTTATTTTTAAAGTATGGTGCCCTCTATTCCAGTGCTGCCCTATGCAACTGCCCTTCTCTGTTTTTACAATATGATGGTAGATGACGGGCTGCACGGTGGCGCAGTTGGTAGCACTGTTGCCTTGCAGCAAGAAGGTCCTGGGTTCAATTCCCAGCCGAGGGTCTTTCTGCATGGAGTTTGCATGTTCTCCCCGTGCATGTGTGGGTTCTCACCGGGTACTCCGGCTTCCTCCCACAGTCCAAAGACATGCCTGTTAGGTTAATTGGTCACTCTAAAATTGCCCTAAGGTGTATGAATGAGTGTGTGCATGGTTGTTTGTGTGTTGCCCTGCGATGGACTGGCGACCTGTCCAGG
The DNA here is from genome assembly GCA_036173005.1 of Crenichthys baileyi. Classification (NCBI taxonomy): domain Eukaryota; kingdom Metazoa; phylum Chordata; class Actinopteri; order Cyprinodontiformes; family Goodeidae; genus Crenichthys; species Crenichthys baileyi. Next base: position 525,892 of record JAHHUM010000620.1, on the reverse strand, counting down.
GTGTACCCCGCCTCTCGCCCATAGACTGCTGGAGATAGGCACCAGCATCCCTCGCGACCCACTATGGAATAAGCGGTAGAAAATGACTGACTGACTGGTAGATGATTATTTCATTTCTTTTAATTTACTTAAAAAAAAGAATAAATTTGCTTCTTTTATATTTTATCCAAAGTGAAAAACTTTCATTCAGTGAATAAAACTGACTTAAAGTGAAATAATGATAAAAATGTGGTAGTTAGGCTTATCCCTAATGTGTTCTGTGACCATAAAGCCAAGCAATGTTTTCTCTGGGTTTTAAATCTTGAAAGAAACTTCATTAGATCAGGTAAATCAAAGTGAAATCAGATTATTGACTGCCCATTCTGACACTTGCTGCAGTACATAAAGACAACATTAGCAGCCATAAAAAATCCAACTGCAGTGGTGCTTTATGATTTTAGGTGCCTCTCTCAGCCGGGCAGCGCCGAGGGACTGATTTATTTGACACTCATGGGGGACATATTTAGACTGGATATGCTGGAGAGACTAGGCAGTAAAGCTGGCGGAGCAGAGGATGACCCAGACAGCAGGAAGATTAGAGGGGAACACGTCAGACACACTGGTTAACCTCCTCCCATTAAACCACCCATGATTTCAAACCAAAGGCCAGGGGACAATGGACTTCACTACACTAATTACAAACCGCAACACAGATAATAGGAAGCGTACGTCTTTATGAGGACAAGCAGATGTCTTGTTCTAGCTCTAACACATTTGAGTTGAAGCAAAGATAGAAGCTCCTGAAAGATGCTATGGTGGTGTTGCATACTGTATATGGTTAGAGAAACATTTTAATTAGCTTGCTGGATGACGTATCATGCAAGTAAACATCAAGGGTCTGGCTGGTGTAAATATAGCCTCAATGAATCATTAAGCTACAGTCATAATATTTTTGAATTCAAATTCCCAACTTGTTAAATATATCTGTTTATAAACCCCCTGTGTTTTGGATCCCCACGGCATGATGCTGCCACCACTGCCATGTTTTACCACTTGGAAGGTGTGCTTAGGGTGATTAGGTGTTAAGTTTGCACCAAACAGCATTTTGCTTGTTTTTTTCTCTCATCCCCTACATTCTTTGTAACAAACTCAAATGCTAAAAAGGCCAAAATTATAGAGTGCACAGACTAATAGTTGTCCTGCCTACAGATTCCCACACTTGAACTGTGGATCACTGTAGCTCCTCCAGAGTTACCATGGATCTCTTAGCTACTTCTCTGATTAATGCTCTCTTTGCCCAGCAAGTCAGTATGGGTGGACAGTCATATCTTGGAATGTTTGTTTCACTGAATGATGGATTAAACAGTACTTGTTTCCCAACCTTGCTTCAAACTTCACACAACTTGATCGTTGACGTGTCTCCTGTGTTCCTCAGCCTTCCTAATGCTGGTTCACTAATTTTCTCCAACAAACTTGTGAGGTTTGATACTGCTCCATAGCTACCCTCTCTATCCTTTAGTTATCCAGTGTTTCGTCTTGCGGCCTTCTCTGGCTGTCCTGTTTCATTCTGAGTCTGACAACAGCCATAGACTGAGCAGCAGTCAAGGCTGTTGTTGTGTTTCTGTCACATACAAATCACATCATATCACGTTACTTTTTTGGACAGTGGGGACACCTTGCTATTGACAGTCCTGCCCACATTGAGATGGTACTCAAATGTGTTGGAAAACAAGCCAAACTGTGTAGAGTAGAGCCAACCCAAGACGAGTCGAGTAGAGTAGGTACTAATGGAAAAGGGCCATTATTTAATGGATCTAAACAAAAGGGGATAAAAACCAAATGCACACCACACTTTTCAGACTTTTATTTTTTAATATACCATCCCCACAGTGAAACATAGTGTTGGCAGCATTATATTGTGATATATTTTTTTAATGCTTCTTTTTATTATTTGAAAGTGTATCCTTTTCTTCCACTTCCCAATTATGCAGTACTTTGTGTTGCTCTATCACATAAAACCCTATTTAATTACAAGGACGTTTGTGGTTGTAACTTTACAAAAGGTGAAAAAGTTCAAGGGCTAAAAACACTTACACAGCACTGTATCTAGTGCAGCCATAATAATGAAAATGTAACTGCTTCAGGTTTATCTAGGGCAAATTATGTGGGACCACCAACTTTAGACCATCGCAACATCCACAGAAATAAAAAAAAAAGAGAACTTTGAGGCCACATATTGAAATAGACAATGCGTTATTGCTTTTTTCCTGCAAGTCTGAATTTGATTTCTGAATACTACCGTTTTATAATACATACATACATATACATAAAATATACAAAAAAGAAATAATAAAATTAAAAACATTTACTCATTGACAATACAGACAGATAGTGAAGTATAATGCAGCTTGAGTTGTGTAAAAGGGGCTGAAGCTGCTCGTTCTGTCCCGCCACTGGTTGCAAAAAAAGCGGGTAACCAAATATTCAAAAACAATACATCATACCACAATGCACCGCGCTTACGCTCTCCTTACTTAATTACCTCATCCCACAATCCACCGCGAGACTCAGAATCTTCTGGGTGGTCGTCTAGGCAACACGCCTTATCGGACGGATTTGACTCCACCCCCGGGCACGCCCTCCAGCCAATGGAAGAGGCCGGTCATGACATCATGGTTATTTTTAGAGAGGCCGCGGCAGCAGATAAGCTGTGCCTCCACGCTGCCTAGCTTACAGTGTATACACAACCAGGCAGAGGAAGCAGCTCAGCCCTTGCTAGGCGCCTTTCACTCTTAGACTCAGTGCAGCTGTGGATGCTGTGGAAAAAGCTTAGTGAACTGTTACAGACCAACACTGGGCGATATCTGCCGTGTCCGAGTGAGAGAAGTAAGTGCTGATTCCTATGTCGCTCTGAGTTCGGAGGTTTTTAATCACAGAGAGGACTTTTGGAAACCAAGAAGAAGAGAAGGGGGACGAGAAGTTTGTTTTGTAGAAGACTCTGTAGCTGCGTCACTTTTTAAAATTCTTCTATGTATACGAAGATGGAAACTACTTTCTATGACGACTCACTCAACGCTTTCTCCCAGAACGACAACGCCGGCTACGGATACAGCAACCCCAAAGCGCTGAAACACAGCATGACGCTGAACCTGTCCGACCCGATGTGCTCTCTGAAGCCTCACCTGCGCGCCAAAGCCGGCGACATCCTCACCTCCCCCGACGTGGGGCTGCTGAAGCTGGCCTCCCCGGAGCTGGAGCGGCTCATCATCCAGTCCGGCAACGGACTCATCACCACCACACCTACCCCGACCCAGTTTCTGTGCCCCAAGAACGTCACCGACGAGCAGGAGGGCTTCGCGGAGGGGTTCGTCCGAGCTCTGGCCGAGCTCCACCACCAGCACATGCCGGCCACGACTAACCCCTCAGCTACACAGGCCAGCGGTAACACGGCGCTGCCGCCCGTTTCATCTGTTGCTGGTGCCACTGTTTATAATAACACCTCCACCATGCGCTCCGACTCTCCGGTCTATGAGGACTTGAACACTTTTAACCCGGCGATCAGCACCGTGTCGGCGCCGAGCTACACCACCTCAGCCCCGGCCGTGTCCTTCTCTGCGCCCCCTCCTCAGCTCCCAATGTACGGCCAGCCGTCCCCGGCTCAGCTCCCCCGGCTCACGGCGCTCAAGGAGGAGCCTCAGACGGTGCCCGAGATGCCAGGGGAGACCCCTCCCCTCTCCCCGATTGACATGGAGAGCCAAGAGCGTATCAAAGCGGAGAGGAAGCGCATGAGGAACCGCATCGCAGCCTCCAAGTGCCGGAAAAGGAAGCTGGAGCGGATCTCCAGGCTAGAGGAGAAGGTGAAGACCCTCAAATCCCAAAACTCGGAGCTGGCGTCCACCGCCAACATGCTGCGGGAGCAGGTGGCCCAGCTGAAGCAGAAAGTGATGAACCACGTTAACAGCGGCTGCCAGCTCATGTTGACGCAGCAGCTCCAGACCTTCTGAGGGAAAGAGAGATTGTAGTTGAAAGAGAAGGACGTTTCCTGTGATGGTATATCTCACCAACATCCCAGTGGGATTTGGGAGGATATGGCGCAACACTGGCAGGATCGGGGGGGGGGGGACGCACTGAAGTTATTGAAGTGTCACGCACTCCCCTGTGGCACGTCCTGGAGATGGGGCTCAGGACACTGAGAGCAGCCATAAACCAAAGAGGTCATGCATCAACTGAACTAAAGTGAACTGAAAGTTTTCTTGATTTATCCACAGCTCTGCTTGGAATTTGCCGATATCATCAAAGAAGTTCAGTGTTAGGACTTGAGAGACTTTTCTTGCTGTAGCCATATTTTTGGGCGTGTTGTCAACGCTAAATAAAGTTGTAACAAACGCTGTCGACCTGAGTTACAGTTCAAAATACAATTTTCTTAATTGTAAGAAATTACGTTAGAAAAAGCTTCAAGAATTTCTTGTTTTTTTTCTAAAGCTGTTTAATGGGGTTTCACTCATTGCTATATGTATATAAGATCAACTTGGAGTACTTATGTTTACTATTTGTATTAAGGAAACTGTATTATGTTTTTTTTATTGCTTGTTTTCTGAGCACTTCAGAAACTAATCAATATTTAAGAAAAAAATAAACCAGATGAAATGAAGCAACAGTGTCTCTCTGTGTTCTTGTGACAGGAAAAAAAAACGTGGGTGTGCCATGTCAGGAACCCAGAAACAATAAAACATGTTGCAACATGTTGCATGAACTGCTAGTTCTGAGAGCCTCAAGGCAAATTCCATTAGTGTTGGTATTGATCCAGGCCCAGCGATTGTGTTACAGCTGACAGGCCAGGCTCACTTACTGATGAAAGCCTATATATACTACAGACTGGGGTTGATCTTCATTATATGACTCAGCACAAAAGTGTATAAATGTCTTTTTTTTTTTTTTTTTAAATCCCTAAATTTTCTCCACAAAGTATATTACAATACCTTGAAATCCCTCAAGTGAATTGACATAGATGACTAAGCTCAGTCTTTTTTAAGTGCTATTGCAACTTCCAATTATCCAGTTTCATCTTCTGGTAAATCAACAAAGTCAATATTTCAAAACAATGTCAGTGTCACCTTTTATGCAACATAGAATTTAATGAAGCCGCTAACTTTGTAGAAGAGTTGCCTTGTCTCAGAGTTATAAAATCAAATGTTAAGAAAAAAGCATTGTCTTTGCACAAATACAACAAAAAGTTAAAGTTAGAGGTCTATTCTTCTATTATGAAATATTTTATGATAACACATCATCTATCATAAGCCTATCCCATTAGTTGGTTTAGATCTAAGACGTTTTTTCTCAAACCCAATAATATGTGGTCCTGACCGTTTAAATTAAGTAAACACAAGGATAGTGCCTGTTTAATAAGCAGGGTTTTTTTGTTAAGACAGCTGAAGGAAGGCGCTCAAGTGTTGAGTAATGTTTTTATTGCTTTCAAACAACAGGCCCCTAGTTCATATAAATCCAGTTAACCACTAGAGGGCGACAGAGACTGAGCTATAACTGATTTTATTGTTGCTAGTAATGGTTCCTGGTTTGGTTTGCTTTGATTAAAAATAAATTGTCTTTTAAAACAGAGAACAACAAAAACTGAACATTAACGTAGACAAATTAGGTTTCAAGTTTTTTTTATTTTTCTTTCAAATGGGACAGTCCGGACTGAAAAGGATGTGTGCCATATGCACTGTTAGCGAACATCACACACATACACAAGCAAACAGAAACAACAAAGCAATGAAAGGCACAGAGGTCTATATTAGTTACAGGTTTGAGTTTCTTTTTTATGTTTTTATCTTATTGTTAAGATTTACCATCGTATGCAGTTAATTTCAAAAAGTCTTCACACCCTCATGCAGGGCAAGTTTATTTAAATAGCACATTTCAGCAACCAGACAATCCAAAGTGCTTTGCATGATGAAAAAAAGTACTTTGCAGTGACAAAAAACATAAAAAAGTACATTTCAGTGGCATGATAAATGAAAGTAAAACAAAAAACAGTAAAGAAATGTTGGACTACAGACTAAAATGAATAAATTGTAATAATTTAGGGCTGAACGAGCCCCCTTTCAGGAAATCTAATGTTTTAACCCATTAATTGAGGCCCTCTGTGCATTTTGGTCCCAAAATCCCAAATCACTTTTGTCCCCAGTAAAATTTAATATAATTTAATTTTTTTATCTAATTAGCAGGACCTTTATAATTTTGATTTTGGGCATTTGGTTATATTTTGTTTAAAAAAATCTTTGAGCTAATAGGCAAATAACGCATCGATGCTTTTAGTCCCATATTTTCCTAACATAAAATCAAACGTTTCTACCTGGGCGAGAAGGCAACTTCTTAAAACTGTTCTGACCCATTAGGTGTCTCAATAATCAGGGGAATATTCCTCTCCAAAGTGGTCCACACCTGGACCAAGAGTCAGAGGTTCCCGGGTGCTCTGTACCTATCTCCTAACTTCTTCTAGGAGAGCTCACCCACTGTCTCATTAAAATGAATGATTTAGAAAATTTGAGACCATAATAAACCATTTTTCAAGTTTATTTTACCTTTATTGGGACGTACATCCTCTGCATTTCAACAGAAAGACAAACAAATATGTTTGGGAGATCATTATAAAAAATAAGCATATCATTAACTAGGGCTTTAAGAACCTTTTGATTTACTTACTGCAACTAACCTTCTCTACAAGCATGTCACATCTCGACTTTGCAATATTTTCACACTCTACCATGCAAAGGTTCTCAAAATCTGTCTGATTGTGATGACGTCTCCTGTCCACAGCCGTCTTTAGGTGCCCCTACAGATTTTCTACCAGATTTAGTTCTGGACTCTGGCCAGGCCATTCCAAAATACATTCTCTTCTGGTGAAGCCATTGTTCTTTTTAAATTGTATACATGTATGAATTCACTCTGATGTAATTACTCTTCATCAGCTTTCTAGGCAAATCTGAAGGTTTGGACCCAAGTTGACTTGTATTTAGAACTGTTCATAATTTCACCCACTGCCAGAAAAATTCAAGTTTCATCTGAAGAAAAGTAACCCCAGAGCATGATGCTGCCACTACCATGTTTTATTGTGAGAGTGGTATTTCTTTGGTGATGCGTAGTGTTGTTTGTGCCAAACGTATCATATTGTGGTCAGAAAGTTTCAGTTTGGTAATATCAGACCGATTTTCACAAGTTTTGGGGGAAATCTTAGCCAGACCAGAGTATTTTCTTTGTAAAAAAGGATTCTACAACCCCACATAGACCACACGTATAGATAATACAGCAGTTTATTGTCAGATGTAAAAAAAAATATTCCTGCAGCTTCTTCGGTGCTGCTTTAGGCATCTTGGCAGTTTGCCTGATCAGTTTCCATCTGGTCTTTGCATTAATTTTGGAAATACATCAGGTTACAGTAATGTCACTTTCTTCCTATATTTATTTTGCTTGCAAAGACCACTCCTGGTTTGTATGTTCAAATTTACTGCAATTTGGTTTCTCAAACTTACATCAGCGTGACATCATCCCGGAACACAGCGTCCTTCTCCACCAAATAAGGAGAGGGAGCGCTCGGAAGAACGCGTCACAGCGCAGGGGCCGCGTCTTACGGGAAGTGGGTCGTCCGTTTAATCTGCTGATTTGCTGCATAACCGGGTGAGTCCAATAAATCCGGAGACGAAATTGGATTTAGTTCCAAAGGTCAAACTAATTCAAAGTCTACAACAGCAATAAAAAATGCTACGTTCAACATGAGAAGATGTCAAGTGCTTCTTTTTTAAAATCTTATTTACATTCAGTCTAACCTTTGGGAAACATTTATGAGTATACTGTGTGGGTTAATAAAACCCCTTATATAACATCAAGTTTTGTTCACCAATGACTCCAAACATTATATGTTCTTATACAACCAATAGACTAAAATATGTTTAAAAAACATGTTAAAGTAAACCGGTTAAGTATTTATATTTTATGTTCTTCCCATTGTACAAATGTGTTAAAGCATCAGGTACACACTGAACTGATATTTGTCTTACATTTTATTCATATGTGTGATTTTGTTATATTTATAGTAAATATATGTAAATAGGCTCAAGTAGAGTTTTGAACAATTATCTTTCATAAAGATCTAATATTGTTTATATAATAAATGTAGTATTGCTGCATATAATAGAAGGCAAATGTAGCACTTGTACACAGTTCAATTAAACTGATTTATTTTTTTTATTGTCAGGTAATCTGAGCAATTAAATGGTCTCACTTGGGGCCGTTCAATTTTTCACGATAAAACCTAAAACACCAAGCTAAATGATCATCTTTTACAATCTGCACTCCATAAGGCTGGATGTATGCATATAATATGCTGAAGTAACACGTAAAGTTACTCAATGTGTATAATTACCATATATATGTAGCTATGCTAGTCTGTATCCTGATGGCTTGTGGAAAGAAGTAATTCTTAATTCTGCTGCCATGTTTTTGGATGCTTCCATACTGCCTGCCTGAAACAGTACAGTGACCAGTGTGTAACTAGGACTCAGAGAGGATCCTGAGTTCCTTCTTTCAACAGCTTTGTCCATAATGGTACAGGAGAACTGGCAGTCTTCAGGCCCCTCTGCAGAGCTTAGCGGCCCAGAGCATAACAATTGGCAGACTGTGATACAAACAGGTTACTCTCATTGCTGCAGGGGTAGAAATGTAATAATTATTCTGGAGTCCACACCAAACCAAAAACCGAGTCTATGTCTTGCTGATCTTGTCATTACCTTTATGTCATGTTAGCAACTCAGATCCCCACCGGGTTTCCATTTCTACTCCTTCAGTGTGGACTGGAGCATTCTCCTCACCCTGCTTTCTCTTGTAGTCCATGTTAAGGTCTTTGGTCTTACTGGCATTAACTAGCAGGACCACAACAATATGGCTCTTAATATCTTCTCTCTTGAGGGATCCTGATGTTTTCTGCAGTTGAATCATGGTGTTTGTTTTATGTTTGGCAAGGGAGGTTTATTTGTATAGCACTTTTTTTTAACAAAAGGGTAACTTTAAGGGCTTTTCAGGAAGAACAATCTGGGGTGAAGAGAGTAAACGACAGGGGGCTTAGCACACATCCCTAGCATGAAGTGTTCCTCAGTGTAATTTTGAGGTCCTGAAGACTGATCAAGAAAAGTATATTTTACTCCATTGCAAGCGCTAATTTGTAAATAACCTTTTATAAATGAATTCTGACCCACATGTGAAACATAAGCAGCTCTTATTGTGTCTTCGTTTCTGATATGTCAAAAAAGGGTAAAAATAAATATAGTTTTATTTTGTTTATTATATAATAAGTTAAATATGGCCATTTTTCACTGAAAGGTTCACATGACATGATTTGAGGAAAGAAACAGTGCCACACGAAAATATGAATTAACTATCATCAAGTGAACTGGACAAGATACTGACTTGATTTCTACAATTCAAGAGCTAACTTTATAAGAAAGTTACATACGCAACTTTGATATCAGCACTGTCACCAATTTTATTCATCTTTTGCTGGGTCCATTACGGATCTTTTATACGCACAAAGAAACCAGAATGAACCTAAAGGTTAATACTGATCTTACAGCTTTCCACGGAGCTTTCCATTGTGGAGAGATCATTAAATAATGGCCATAGAGGAGGCTCTCACTCTCTTAGGAAGCATGAACAGACATGGACAACCTGGTTAAGAGTAATGGTGATGAAACTGTGGTCATATTTCTGTAAACAAAGATGAGCCTATACTCATAAATAAAGACTTAATTGAAAATCTGTTCTCTTTAAATATAAGAGTTTTGTTTAGTTTGAACACTTCTCCATTCTGCTTTAAGATCAAAATCATCTATGAGCAAGAAAACGTCAAGGTCCAACATGTCAATAATTTTAGCTTAAACCGGAGAAAGTTGCAGCAGAGAAGAACTGGGCTGAGCTTTCTTCTCAGTGTTTAGACAGAACTGGGATTGATGGTGACCATAGTAAGAGACAATGAGGCAGATACTCAGAGGTCGGACAAACACGGTACACTCTTCTGTATTTATCAGCTAAGGTAGACCTCCAGAGGCAGCGGGTGAGTGTTCCTGCAAAGGCTCAGTTTCTGAAGCACATTGAATTTGCCCACATTTATACTGAATGTATCGTGAAACAATGAGAAACAAGTTTAGCTGAGCACTTTGTGCCTCTAGGGGGAGTTGTTTAATAACTAATGCTGGGCCTCTGATGACGACACCTGTAAGTAAATAAAAAACTCTGAGCAGCCCCAGGCTGAGCTCTGACAAGGACCGACTCCCCAGTCTTTCTGCAAACCAACCAGTGGTCAACCTGGCCAGGTTTGTAGGTTGAAAAAGACTACATATTGTAGTCTATGGTTTTGATATTTATGTCTTAGTTTAATGACAGAAGTTATTCACTAACTCATGAGTTACTTTGTTACTGAAGCAAATAAATATAATTTAAAGAAGATGAAGAGCAAGTTATTTGTTCCTACAAAGTATGTTAAATAATTAAGTTTGAATAGAGGGTGTCCCAAAAGTCACAAAACTTTTTTTATATTCCTAAAAGCATCTCCATTTTTGACAACATTCAGGCATCTTTGGATGCAGGGTTCTTCAACGTTCAGCAGCAGTAATTCCCCCACATCGCTGCAGGCCGTACCAGTTTTTTCCTTGAGCCTGGACAGGTTAAACACACCTTGCAATTTTTCTATGTTTTGTTTTCTTTTTTTGCTTTTGATAAAGTCCCACAAGAAAAGGTGTGAGTTGTCACTAAGTTTAAAGTCAGTGGAGCGTGGAGACCATTCCAGATAACCCCCCTCGTTTTCCATGACCTAGCATCATTCTGGTAATGGTGTAGGAGTGAGTCACACATTTCCACACAACAATTTTAATCATCCACTTTAAGGTTTTAAGCATCCTCAAGTCGGTCACTCTCCGAAGCATCCACTGAATCAAGGATTCGCTGATGCTGACTTCCAGTGAACCCCTCCAAATGGACCTTTTCTGGCTTTGTACTAATATCCGCTCCAGGAGTTCGGTGTTTCTATCAGTGGTGGTAGCAGCAGGTCTTCAACTGCATGGTTCATCAAGAACAGATCCTGTTTCTGGAAACTCGCCATAGATATCGTTAATTGTGCTACGCGTTGAAGCAGTGTGACTGCCAAAAGGGCTGAACTGCAGTCAGGGACGGAAAAACTTCTTGCCAGCCATTAATTTTGCAATGCTGCTCTAATGTCCATTGGTGAGCCATGGGCATGGAAATTATATGTTAACAAAAACTGCAAAGCCTAAGCTGTCAACCTCTGATGGTCTCCTGTCTTTCCAAATGGTATCTGGAATAATAAACAAAAGAAATGTATAGAGACTTTTTGGACACCCTGCATGTTTTCAGTGAAAAGCTTGTATGTAAAATATAGATATCCTCATGCAATTAGTTTGAATCTTTCTGGCATGCAGGAAAACCTCATATAAACCCATATGTGCAGTGCAATCAGCTCTGAAACTGTTTGCAACACAATGTTTATGTTGCCATATCTGCAACAGTTTAAACTGGTTATGGTTTCATTACGAAAAACAATAAATATAAATTATTTTTCTTCTGAAATTAATAACTGCTTCTCCTTTAAATGAAGGAAATGGCTTGACATCAATCCAGACAGCAAAGTGGGAGGAAGGCTGACTAAATACAACATTGTAACAGTGATAATATCGAGCTCCATGGAAGGAAACTACTGTAATAAGGTCAATTTATGTTAGAAAGGTGAAAAACAAAGAAAGGAACCTGCATTAGAGATGTTTGTAAAACAGAAAAGAAACAGTCAGAGTTAAACCTGTAGAGATCCTAATTCAGGAAATGACTTGCCTCATGTTTGCTGTGATGTTGTTTAGTGTTTTCCATTTTAAATGTGGGTTAATTGAAGCTGCCACAATTATTCTCATTAACTGTCAAGCATCTATATAAATCATCCAACTGGCAGTACAGCAGTGACTATAATTATTTCTTATGAGCCTTTGGAGAAATAATATATTGCATTTTCCAGTTTAAACATACATATATGAAGTATAGGTCCACTGATGTGACAAACAGCAAGGCACTAGGAAGAATTCTGTAACATTTTGTTTTTGAACAGCAACTCAAAAAAGACAAATTAAACAGCGATCAACCAGACTCCTGCAGAGCATTTAACAGATACATCCAAGTGAAATCATTTTAAAATAAGCTAATCAAGGAGTAATAGTGATGTAGCATTTCTGCAGCCACTCAATAATACGGCTTGAATGCATGGGCTTTGTTTTGCAGCAGAGCAGGCCAATGATTTAGTGGCTGCATCTCAGAAAATATACTGATAATCTACTGATATACAATGTGCTGCATGCACTGAACACCGGGAGGTAGGTTAAGGGCACACTGTCCATATAGAAAGTTAAGATGCAGGCTAAAGATAATGAGATGAAGATACAGCTCCAAATGACAAAGAGAGAAGACAAGCCCAACATGTGGACCTGGCATAGATATTTCAATCTGAAAAGACTCACAAGGAAAAGGATGGCAATTAGAAAAGTTTTTAATGATACGTGATTCCATTGGGTATTTCTTTGGCGCTCGGACCTGGGTGGTAGACATGAATGCTGAGAATGTCATGAGCTAAGATGTACATTTTCTTTTAAGGTTTAGATTTAGAGATGTCTTCCTCCTGATCCAACACTGGTGGTGGATTGGCGGCCAGGGAGCGAGGAAGCCGGGAGGAGATGGGAAGGAAGATGGTGGAGGTGGGGTGGAGGAGGGATGAGCCCAGCTGACAAGCGAGGATGTACATGGCTGAAGGTCCTTAAAAGCGAGGCGTCGGAAGGTGATTGGATGAAGAGTCGTGCGGACAGGATGCTGATTGGATGGCAGGTAGATGCGCAGAAGAGTCATTGGAAGGAGCAGGCGGTGAAGGTGAGTCTTTCATTCTGAATTTTCGTCAAAACTCCATAATGAAAAAAGTTACACTCAGTGAGAAATTCTGTTGACATGTCTAGAAACAAAAAAAAAATGACTTACCTCTTTTGTTCTGCATTGCTGTGAATACTGATCATAATATCTTGCCATGGTTATAGCACATATTGAGTCTAAAAGACTCAATCTTAGGGCTGACTACAAATGCCCACCACACATTTCAGATTTTTATTTGTACATTAATTTGTTGAGAACAGTTTTTTCTGTGGTTGATCGCTGCAGATTCTGACAGGATGATGAAGATGCATATCAGTGGAGCGCTGCATCTGTGGTTTCTTAAAAAAAGGTTTAAATGATAATAATCTAACAACAAAGACTCGAAGGGTGCTGGGTGGGATTTTTTGTCTTTCTCCATGTTTTGTTATTACAGATATTTTCAGTTGCTTGTACGTTGCAAGCCCCCCCCACACACACATAACGCACAAATTTTCCACTGCAGTGGCACAATCAGTCATAGGAACATACTGACACATTTCACAGTGTTGGATTGCCTTAGTTGGGAAATGAGCCAACTCTTTGTAATTAATAAAGCAGAGTAAATAAGACTCCACTTCTATTTATTCAATTCAATTCAATTCAGTTTATTTATATAGCGCCAATTCACAACACATGTCGTCTCAAGGCACTTCACAAAAGTCAGGTACATGCATTACAATTAATCCATTACATTTATGAAATGTACAAGCAAAACTGACAGGACTAGACACTGGACTAACATGATAGGCCCTGTCATTCTACAGTGTAAATATCCAGAAGACTTGATTATCCATCCTTTCATTCATTGTCAATGCCATTTATCCTTGGAGGGTTGTGTGGGCGGCGTGTATTCCCAGCAGTCAAAAAGAAAGAGGTGGGGTACACCCTGGACAGGTCGCCATTTCATCACAGAGACACATAAGCATGCACACACACACACTCAGACCTAAGGGCAATTTAGAGTGATCAATTAACCTAACAGTATGTTTTTGGTCTGTGGGAGGAAGGCGGAGTACCTGGAGAGAACCCACACATACATGGAGGAGAACATGTCAAACTCCATGCAGAAAGACCAGGAATCAAACTCAGCATACTTGAGCAGTTCCATTTATTTGTAAAGCTTATTGGTGCACTTTCAAATAAAATATAACTTTAATGCATGGAGATTGTTTGCACCTAAAACATCTGTTTTTTTACAATTCTAAATGACTGACCTGGGCTCATCATTATTCTAAGCTGAAGATAAGGTTAGTTGCTACTCATAAGCTAAAAATCAATAAAAGGTTAGTTTTATTGCACCTGCTGGTGCCCCTGGACTCAATTTGTACGATCTCTAACTGTAATCCAAGAATGATACAAATTTGGCCTGCCGGCTCAGGTGGTTGATGAGGGCAAAATTATTGCCAACAAATTAAAATCTTTTTTAAATTTAAAATGTTTGGTACAATACAAAGTATTTGTCTTTTAATAACCAACATTTTTGCATTCTCTTTGATTTTATAGTAAATGGGACCAAATCTATCCGGTGACTTTAACTTAAAAGCAGACTTTGGTGCATCTGAATTTGCTTAATAATGTGTTAGAATTAGCTAAATACAGCAAGCATTTTTAAAGAAAGGGTGACCCAAATCTTGTTCTTGCTGCTGAGAACAGTTTAAATTGTTTTCAATTTTTTTTTCAGCCATCTCCAAATAATTTGCAAACGAACATGCAAAACCCCTTTTTAAGTTTTGCATCTATACTGGTTTGCACATAGGTTTAAAAAAATCTGACTACTTTATTTGTTTTATTAAAATATTGAATGTTTAATATGTTGTTAAGCTGATAAAACAAATTCACAGGTCAGGTGTATTTGCTGTCTAATGTAAAATACAAGCAGCATCCCAATAAAGACTGCCTTCCAGCAGGAAGCATGAAGTACTCTAAAGTTTCCTGATAGATGGCTATATTGTCTTTGGACCTGATACAATACAGTGGACCAGCACCACCAGATGACATGGCTCCCAAATCATCACTTTGGAAACTTCATACTGTGGAAACTTCACACTGACGCGTAAGCAACATTCTGTGCTTCGCCACTCTTCTTCTGGACTCTGGGTTCTTGATTTCCAAACAATATGCAAAATTTACTTTTATCTGAATAACGGACTTTGGACCACTGAGCAACAGTCCAGGCCTTACCATTCTAAGCCCAGGTAAGATTCTCCTGTGGTTGTCTCTGGATCAGCACTTGGCCCATGTCCTGGATATGTCTGTATGTGATGACTCTTGAAACTCTAATTCCAGCCACAGTCCATGTCTGGTAAATCTCCCCAAATTTCTTCAGTAAGCTTTATTTCACAATCATCTCAAGGGTACCCACACTTTTCCCTTCCACTCAATTGTCTAACAATATGCTTGCTTACAGCACCGTGTGAACAGCAAGCTTTTTAGCAATAAACTTTTGTTGCCTTCCCTCCATGTTGTGTTTTATTGACATGTGCTCTATAGCCATAACATAACATTTCTATATTAAACATCCTTTTTTTATTATCCTTATAAAATTCTAATTTTATGCGAAACTGAAATTGGATTTTTATTCACTATTCGCATAGACCATCAAAATTAACAATGTCACTTTCTAGCTGTATCACTGAAATAAATAAACTTTTTGTAATATTCTAATCTATTGTACTGTTTTATGTTACTTGGAAAGTCTAGCTCTCGTGTAAGCTACTACTTTAGCCTGACAACCAGTTCTTTCTCTGCTGCCTTTGAGACAGCAGAGAAAAGCAGCGCTGGGCGATGTCACGTGACAGCTGTTGTAGGTCACGTGAGTTTGTTTTGGCTGAGTCGCGATTTAAGATTGTAGACTCTTTCAATGGCTAGAAACGAAGAGAAACAACAGGGAAGGCTGAACAGACTATGGCTACAGAAAGAGAGAGATGGTAAATTGCTAGCGTCTGCAGGACATGCCGCCATTTTATCCACATAATGCTAAAAAGAAGCCTCCGGGTTTTCCAACAGCTAGCTTTATCTGTTAGCTACAGTCGTGCTAAGTTGTTACTGTCAGTGTCAATGCAGGAATATATAGTTTCAAATCTATATTTTACATACAGTAGTTGTGTTTTTAATCCCTAAGTAGGTCAACTAATGGAACATATATTTTACAGAGGGACGGCTTAAAGATGTGAATGAGCGTCGGCCCAAACTGGTAATGAAACAAATAAATTGTGTTCATAAAGCTAATAAATCCCCTGAGTTTTCCTAAGATTAATCTTTCAATCTTGTTTAGTCTGCTCTGAATTCAGCTCCCTCTGTAAAAAAGTGGATTCCCAGCATCAAGAGTGAGATAGAGTATTACCTGCAGGTAAGAGAGCTGCTTGCTGTGTTTTAAAGGGATCCTCTGTCCTGTTGTTGACTCAGTTCTCTGCCTGTTTTTGTCTACTCCTCAGCAATCCCAGCTTCCTCATTACCCAGAGAGGAAGATAGCTGAGTTCCAGCTGCGCATTGAGGCTTTGGAAAAGGAATACAAAAGCTTCATCTCCAAGCTAAGAGTTCTAGATCCCTCATGCAAACACAAACCATGGACTCCCAGAGCTTACAGCAAAAGGAGAGGAGAGGCTCAAGGCTCGCCAAGAGCTGGTCAGTGGTCAGGTTGCCCCCAAACCTCAGCATGAAAACAAAGTTAGACAGCTTTTAGATACTCTGCTGATTAATTTAGTCTCATGACTCTACTGCAAGACATACCGCATCTAAGAAAGTGGAAAGTTTCAAGCTGCAAACAGCTACCACCTGTTTGTTTCGACTATTAAAAGAAGAGACAATAAAGCTCAAATGTAACTTTAAACACACCAGTTGAGGAACAGTATACTTAAGCTATAAATACAACATAGGTAGCTTGGTACATGCTACAAAACCAGCAATGAGTAAAGGGTAAAAATGACTAATATATGAGGCAGCCTAATTGTCTGTACTGTACTGTTGCATATACAGGGGTTGGACAATAAAACTGAAATACCTGTCATTTTAGTGTGGGAGGTTTCATGGCTAAATTGGACCAGCCTGGTAGCCAGTCTTCATTGAATGCACATTGCACCAGTAAGAGCAGAGTGTGAAGGTTCAATTAGCAGGGTAAGAGCACAGTTTTGCTCAAAATATTGAAATGCACACAACATTATGGGTGACATACCAGAGTTTAAAAGAGGACCAATTGTTGGTGCGCGTCTTGCTGGCGCATCTGTGACCAAGACAGCAAGTCTTTGTGATGTATCAAGAGCCACAGTATCCAGGGTAATGTCAGCATACCACCAAGAAGGACGAACCACATCCAACAGGATTAACTGTGGACGCAAGAGGAAGCTGTCTGAAAGGGATGTTCGGGTGCTAACCCGGATTGTATCCAAAAAACATAAAACCACGGCTACCCAAATCACGGCAGAATTAAATGTGCACCTCAACTCTCCTGTTTCCACCAGAACTGTCCGTCAGGAGCTCCACAGGGTCAATATACACGGCCGGGCTGCTATAGCCAAACCTTTGGTCACTCATGCCAATGCCAAACGTCGGTTTCAATGGTGCAAGGAGCGCAAATCTTGGGCTGTGGACAATGTGAAACATGTATTGTTCTCTGATGAGTCCACCTTTACTGTTTTCCCTACATCCGGGAGAGTTACGGTATGGAGAAGCCCCAAAGAAGCGTACCACCCAGACTGTTGCATGCCCAGAGTGAAGCATGGGGGTGGATCAGTGATGGTTTGGGCTGCCATATCATGGCATTCCCTTGGCCCAATACTTGTGCTAGATGGGCGCGTCACTGCCAAGGACTACTGAACCATTCTTGAGGACCATGTGCATCCAATGATTCAAACATTGTATCCTGAAGGCGGTGCCGTGTATCAGGATGACAATGCACCAATACACACAGCAAGACTGGTGAAAGATTGGTTTGATGAACATGAAAGTGAAGTTGAACATCTCCCATGGCCTGCACAGTCACCAGATCTAAATATTATTGAGCCACTTTGGGGTGTTTTGGAGGAGCGAGTCAGGAAACGTTTTCCTCCACCAGTATCACGTAGTGACCTGGCCACTATCCTGCAAGAAGAATGGCTTAAAATCCTTCTGACCACTGTGCAGGACTTGTATCTGTCATTCCCAAGACGAATTGACGCTGTATTGGCCGCAAAAGGAGGCCCTACACCATACTAATAAATTATTGTGGTCTAAAACCAGGTGTTTCAGTTTCATTGTCCAACCCCTGTACATGTCTAAATTTAGTATTCAGCCATTTTAAATAACTGCAGTGTACACAAGAACTGAGTACATTTGTATCACACCAGCAGAAAGGTGAGGTGCTTATAACGCCCGTTTTTGTTAAACACTTTTTACATCTTGATCAACACAGTGAGCCACAGTCATCAAAAACTGGTGTTCATTTGGACTCATTAATGAATGTAGGAGAGCACCAAGTGTGGTTTATGAAATCATGTGTATTCTTACCAGTCCTGCCAGGTGTTTAGGAAACATTGATAATACTGGCAGGTGGAAACAATCATTTTATACACCATACTACTGTTTATTTATAGTATCAGTTTCCTCGCCTCCAAAATTTGCAACACGGGTGAATAAACGGTACTAAAAGACATTTCTCTAAGATTGTGAATTGACAGCATGGAAGATTATCAACACACTAAAAAGATGCATACAAAACATAGTTTTTCTCAGAAATAAAGTATCTGCAAATGAAGTTTCAAATCTTATTTTAATAGGATACATTTAGGTTGGGTTTTCTCTGACAGGTACAAGATTTTGCTCCATCTGATCTAAAGCAGACCTATCTCCCCTTTAATACCCTTGCAGTTCCACATCACAGTGGTTCCCCACTTATCTCCCCAAACTCCTGCTGAAAGGTCTTGATGTCCAAAAGCCACGGCTGTTGTGGGTTTAGAGTGTCAGGTTTCCTTTAAATGCTGTTCTAGATGTCAGCATGACTCTACAATGACATGACTTGGAAAATGAAATCAATTTATTAGCCATTCAACAGTCTGTACACAGACATACACAATGAAACCGCAGGTGCAAACTGTTTAGTTTTACTTACCATAATTAATTTTGTGCTATTTAATGTTCTATTTAAAGGGTCAGCAATTCCAGACACAGTCTGTATTCAGAAATCTATTGTAATCACAACAGCAATCTTCCTTAGAAATCCAGAGTTTAGCAGCTGCTATCTTAAGACAAATCCTATTTCAGGAGCTAAAAGTTGTATTTTTCCAGTATTGTCCTCTGTGTTAAACAGAAAAACATGATTTTTTCTGTTTCAGTCTTCCACAATATTTAGGCTTCAGCAAAACTTACACACCGTATGGCAAGTTTATGCAATCACTCTTCACTTTAATTCCCTTTTTAACAGGAAGAAACCAGGAGCAGAACCTGGCTCAGTGTTAGGCTATCTGCCGTGATCAAGTGGGGGTTTAAGAAGCCAAACAGATACACAAAAACCTGGAAGTGCTGTTTAGACGTACTCCAAGAAAAAGTAAAGACTTACTGGTCACGGTAGCTCTTTAGTGGCATCATCTAGAGTAATTATCAGAGTTAGTGGCTGATATAGCTCCTTCGAATGGTTGTGTCCTGGAGAGATGGGGTTCAACATAGAAAGTCAGAGCCGAGTGGATCATTTATTGAAAGAACATGAAGTTAGCAGCAGCAATAACTCAGCCGATGGCCTCCTACAGCAAGTTGTCACAGCTAAGCAGGAACGACAGGCTAGATGTACTGTAGCATTAAGGAAGCAAAACAAACTAGAGAGAGAACTTTACGTTAATGGCAGCAATAATTGCAGATAATGCATAATTGGAGAGTAGTAGGCGAAAGTTGCAGAGTGACGGAAAGATTGTCAACATGTTCTTATGTAAGCCTGTAGCAGCATAATTCCAGAGATAGCTCAGGATAACCTTACCCACTCTAACTATAAGCTTTATGAAAAAGGAAGCCTATTTTTAAAAGTAGACAGGGTGTCCGCCTCATGGACTAAAACTGGGAGTTAGTTCCACAGGAGAGGAGCCTGACTAAAGGATTTGCCTTCCATTCTACTTTTAGAGACTCTAGGAACCTTTATTTAAACTACAGCTGGCGTTGTTAGCAGAAGGAATGCAGCGCAAGGTGGATGGTCATGACAGCTTTAACTGTTTTGCCTTCTTAGGACCCAGGAAGCTGCAGTGTTACAATAGGAAATACACATAGTGCACCATATCACCATCAGAACAAGTTTAATTAACAGAGTTGGTGTTTTTTTTTCAATTATAATTTTAGTTGAAGAGAAATCAGTTTTTTTTTTTATGATTAATCGACCGTGTGTATCTATGCATGAGATTCATATTGGTCCTCTCTCCTTAATTCCCAGTTAAAAGCATTCGACTTAATGAGCATTATGATGGAGGGAGCCAGGAGAGCAGAGGTGAGAGCGACTCAGCAAGGAATTCTCTCGGATGGTTTAAATCTTTAGCAACAGAGGAGACCTCCAGCTTCTCAGAGACAAGGTTTCAAAGCCTCGTTTCCAACAGCTCCATCTCAGACACCTTAGGGGAGGCCTGTTCAGTCCAGGACCAGCCTCTCTCCTTTGACCAGACACGGCTGGCGGTGGCTACAGCTGCATTAAGAGGACCAGCTCTGCCTCAGAGTTACTCTCAAACACACAGCCTTGCAAGGATGCTGCGGTCTGGTTTTCCAAACCTTAGTATGTTTCACTCACAACAAACGGTTGCATTTAAAAGCTGGAACCCAGAGAAAAATGAGGCGACCACAACAGGTTGTGTAGTTAAAACAGAACAACGTGTAGATCAAGACAACAAATCAAGAAGTGAAGCAGCATCTGACTCAAGAAAACCAGAGGAGAAGAGTGGACATATCCTGGGACTTGATTGTTACTCTTCTTCGGATGACGACACCAACACATAGCCATTTTTCATACCGTTATATGATGATGGTTTTTGCTGTTATTGAATTTCCTGAAAAACCTGGTGTTCAAAAATATTTGACCTAAATTAAAACATTGTTTTTCATGACGATGGTCAAATTTCTTAAAAGTCCACATTTGTTACAAAAACATTGTGTAGGCAAAAAAAATTAACGTTAGTCACTTATTGGAAGCTCCATTACGGTGGTATGCTGGCCTGAGTTATGCAGGGTCCGCACTGTGCAATGCTCCGTTTTACTGCAGTACGAATTAACGCAGAATATATCCCTCAGCAGACAGCACCACTCAGCCACTACATAGTAAAGCAACGACATGACCCCACCATTACTCTCAAAATGTTTAAGCCTAAACAGTGGACCCAGACGGAAGCTGACAATGCAGCAGAAACTAGACAGAATTATTGACAATCTACCCAGCTGACTGTGGTTGATCAAAGAAAATATGATCCAAAATCCCCAGAGTCAGACATATTGAACGGAACTGCGGCTGATCCTGTATTTGTCCCTCAGTAGGAAAATGTCATTGTTAAAGGCAAATGGAAGCTCACAGACCACTAAAATAAGTAAAAAATAAAAATAATTGCACAATCAAAGGTACACATTTCCAGGAAGGATGTTACCACTTCTAGTAAGAGTTACCTTTATTCCTTTGTAGTACAGTTGAGTGACACTTTTAAATAAATGTTTTTTTGAATTTGTGCTGAAATGCCTTCTACTTTTTAGTTTTTAAGGCAGTAAATCAGTCATGCTGTGATTGGTATTTTCAACAGTTTTATTAGAAGGCACCTTGTGGTTTCAAAAAACGTTGCCACAGTTTGAAATTTTAGTGTCATAACATTAAAAATCTGTATTATGTCTTAAAATAGTTCAGCGTCCAAGAATGACGAGAGTATGATAAAAATGCAAACTTAATAAGACATCCTCATCCACCTAAGCTGACAGTTCAGGCAAATATGGCATTATTCAAAAGTAGCTAAGAGGTCCAGAGTAACTGGAGGAGCTGCAGAAATTCACATGTCATGCATGCAAACTGTTAGTCATGTACTCTTCAAATCTGACCTATGTAGAAAAGTGTCAAAAAGAAAGTCATAAGAATTACAGTTTGCCAAGAACCATGTGGGAGATACAGCAAGCATTTTAGTGAAATAAAACCAAAATGCTATGTGTGGCGGAAAACTGACACCATTCATCATCCTAAAAACACCATCTTTAATTGACAGAGCAAGAGAGCCATGAGGATGCATTTGTAGGTTTTGAAAAAAGGTGAGTTTGTTTCCCCCAAAATTAAAAAAACAACATATAAAAATCAATGATGACACAGCGCTCTTCAAAAGATGAAATGAACTGAAAAAAGTTTAGCTTTATCAGCAACTTGACTGTAAACTTAATGCCTAAGAAAAAATCGGCCTACCGAACATGAGACAAGAGAATCTATTTTATTTTACCTCTGAAGCACTTTGGTCACTATATTGTGTGTAAAAGTACTTTTAAAATAATTATTAATTTGTTTAATATATGGCCTGCACTGGTATAGCACTTTATCAAGTCCCCAGAGACCCCAAAGTGCTTTACACTACAATCAGTCATCCACCCATTCATACACACATTGACACACACATTCACACACCACCAGTGGTAAGCTACTTTGTAATATGTAAAAAAAGCTTGTGTCATGTTTGAACATGAGCCAAAATGAACTTATATTGTTTAATTTGTTGGTGCAGGGGTTCCTGCTATTCACTGTGTGACTGCCGGTGAGGCATTACACTATCCCTACAGTAAAACATGGTGGTAGCAGAAACATTCTGTGGGGTTTTGTTTTCAGCAGGGAAGGTGAAGCTGGTCAGAGTTAAAAGGAAGATGGATGAGCGTAATCCAGGACAATCTTGCTGAAAAAAAAATACTGCTTATTTGTAAGAGGTTCCATTCACTTCACAAATTATGTGATACTTGTGTTGTTACGTTATTCTGTCACATACAGGGGTTGGACAATGAAACTGAAACACCTGGTTTTAGACCACATTAATTTATTAGTATGGTGTAGAGCCTCCTTTTGCGGCCAATACAGTGTCAATTCGTCTTGGGAATGACATATACAAGTCCTGCACAGTGGTCAGAGGGATTTTAAGCCATTCTTCTTGCAGGATAGTGGCCAGGTCACTACGTGATACTGGTGGAGGAAAACGTTTCCTGACTCGCTCCTCCAAAACACCCCAAAGTGGCTCAATAATATTTAGATCTGGTGACTGTGCAGGCCATGGGAGATGTTCAACTTCACTTTCATGTTCATCAAACCAATCTTTCACCAGTCTTGCTGTGTGTATTGATGCATTGTCATCCTGATACACGGCACCGCCTTCAGGATACAATGTTTGAATCATTGGATGCACATGGTCTTCAAGAATGGTTCAGTAGTCCTTGGCAGTGACGCGCCCATCTAGCACAAGTATTGGGCCAAGGGAATGCCATGATATGGCAGCCCAAACCATCACTGATCCACCCCCATGCTTCACTCTGGGCATGCAACAGTCTGGGTGGTACGCTTCTTTGGGGCTTCTCCACACCGTAACTCTCCCGGATGTGGGGAAAACAGTAAAGGTGGACTCATCAGAGAACAATACATGTTTCACATTGTCCACAGCCCAAGATTTGAGCTCCTTGCACCATTGAAACCGACGTTTGGCATTGGCATGAGTGACTAAAGGTTTGGCTATAGCAGCCCGGCCGTGTATATTGACCCTGTTGGGCTCCCGACGGACAGTTCTGGTGGAAACAGGAGAGTTGAGGTGCACATTTAATTCTGCCGTAATTTGGGCAGCCGTGGTTTTATGTTTTTGGATACAATCCGGGTTGGCACCCGAACAATCCCTTTCAGACAGCTTCCTCTTGCGTCCACAGTTAATCCTGTTGGATGTGGTTCGTCCTTCTTGGTGGTATGCTGACATTACCCTGGATATCGTGGCTCTTGATACATCACAAGGACTTGCTGTCTTGGTCACAGATGCGCCAGCAAGACGTGCACCAACAATTGGTCCTCTTTTAAACTCTGGTATGTCACCCATAATGTTGTGTGCATTTCAATATTTTGAGCAAAACTGTGCTCTTACCCTGCTAATTGAACCTTCACACTCTGCTCTTACTGGTGCAATGTGCAATCAATGAAGACTGGCTACCAGGCTGGTCCAATTTAGCCATGAAACCTCCCACACTAAAATGACAGGTGTTTCAGTTTTATTGTCCAACCCCTGTAAATCCAAAGAAAATATATTAAATTTATGGTTGTAACATTACAAAGGGGCATGAATGCGTTTGCCAGTCACATCTCTTTTTATCAGATGCTAACTCATCAAATGTGCAGTCTAAAAAGAAAAACCTAATATATATTTCTAGAAAAACTCAGTTGAATTGTGTCATTCTCTTCAGGTTGGGAACTTCATTGTCATTTTCTGAGTTATTTGTGATATCAGTCATCAAGACCACAACTACCCTCATTGCGCAGCTAGACAGAGGAAGACAGAGGGAAACACAATGACTGAAAAAAGTACTTGCTGATTCAGTGATTCGTCTTATTTCTCTCGGCTGGTTATAATAACTGGAGCAGCAGCCGTGAAAATGACTTGGTTAGACCCCAAACCCCCACCCTCCCACCTAACCCGCTCTGTGCTCCTGCCGCTGCTAGTGTTTGCTGCAAGGGCCTGTTTCAGCATGACGCTTCTGGGAAACAGACACATCAACTTGCAGGCTACTGGCAGTTTGTGAAGTTTATGGTTAAGTTTGACGTAATTGCCCTTTAAGTTGGAGCTCCGTGTGCACAATGCATGGTGGGTTTCCCTTTGTCTTCTTGAACCTGGAGAAACAAAAGAAAACCTTCGCAGCAACGGTCTGACGCTCACCTTGCAGTGAAAACCGAAAAAGATTTTGCATATAGACAATGCGTAGACATCACAAGAATAGCTTCTCTTCACTTGATATAAATCATAGTTCATCATGCACTCTGGAATGAAGTTTCAATATGCATGCGTGGTTCAGTGCTGCTGCAGAAAACATGAGCTTCAAAAATCTCTGATTTATTACTACACGATGCATCTGCAAACATACCCTTTTACCAAAGCCATCTGAGGGGCTTAAAAAAGACCTTGAAATCTTGATCAACTGGCAGATACGTCATGCAAGAGAAGCCATAGTGCACTTGCTCAATAACCATTAAAACTAACCCAAACCTGTGGAAAGACCACAGCAGGATTGGTTATTAGTCAGGTGGAAGGAAGGCGACTATGTGCACGTTCAGCCTTCCTGTAAGCTGTGTCTAAGGTATTTGTTGTTATAATTCTCACCTCTGTTCATTTATGGCAGTGAATGTTTCTGTGAGCCATCAAAAGCAGCACACAAGCCAATGCACGAAGCTCAACCCTTTTCATGTGGCAGCAGCTTCTTCCCACCACGGATACGTGGTGTGCTTTTGAAACTGCTGCATCACTGTTTACCAACAAGCAGGGCCCTCATCTACACTATCACACAGAAAGAATGTAGTTCAGCAATCAGAAAGCATGTTTGATTGGGTGGAATCTGGTTTAGTGTGAAGGGTGGGTCAGTTTGAGTGTATTAATATGGAAAACAGCTACTGATAGGAGATGCTACTCAGTCTTTCCTTTCGTGGAATTTGTGAAAAGGTCTCTTTATGTAGAAGATGAGAGGGTGGTTAGTGAGGTGTGGGTCAGCTAAACCTCAAACTTCCTGTACTTACAGGTGCAGCTAAACTTATCAGTCTGCAAACTACACAACTAAATATAGATGGTTTTGCACATAAAACCTAACATGCATGACTTATATGTTGAGAAAGATTGTGCGGTAAAGCCAAATAGAGCAGATTAAGTCCTTAATGAAAGAGATGGCTTCTTAGTTTAAGCAAGTTTAGTGTAGAAAACTGTGTTTAACTCTTCAGGGGAGGCGTGGGAAGGATTAGTGGGTGGCGAATACTTAAACAGCTTCTTGGGTTTGACATAAAATTGACAGAGTTACTCAGACACAAGTCCACACCTCCTTCAGTGCAGAGCAGACAGACTCGCACACAACTCGCCACTTAGTCAGGACCTGCACCATGAGCTTGGACCAGAGGTACCCATTCCCGCAGGTGTTCCTGGTGGATGAAGGTGGAAGTCAACGCCAGTCTGTGTCGCCTCCAAACCTCATTCCCTGCTGGTCATTCCCGCCGCCCCAGGAGGCTATGAGGAGCCGTGGCAAGAGCCGGAGCTGCATGGGGGTCAGCCCCAGCCTGGCTATGGTGGTGCTGATGCTGTTCCTGCTGGTGTTTGCAGCCCTGGGGTTTGAAGCCTGGCAGATCCTGAACATACAGAAAAAACTCAAAGATGTGGAGAAGGTAAGGGCTGACAAGAACATTTTTGAGTTAATTGCAGCATTTTACCAAAAAAAAAAAAACAACTTTTTAGGGTTTTACATTGTGTTCTGTTTGTTTAAATAGCACAAAGGTTTTGAAGACACGATGTTATTCCTGTATGTGCACTGTTCAGCAGGAAAGTTGTAAAGTAGGACTTGATATTTTTGCATAAAGAGGGGGTGACAGAGAGGTGAGAGGTGGGAGAATGGAACCATAGCTGGAAAGTTTGGGCAGACCTGTGATGATTAATAATTAATTTGAAACAGTTTAGTATAATAGCTTCACTTGTGAACCCTGACATTTAAAATGCAGACCAAAGTCTCGTTCGTTCCACTGTGGTCACCAGTCCATTTAGACAGGATATCCTCTATCTCACATGTGCAGAGCTTTAAGCTTTAGAAAGCACTGAGCCACATGTGTCTGTGTGATGTGGTATTGAGTTTCTGTTTCTTTTATTACTTTCAAGGTTGAGCATGAACCCGTGACTGAGTTTGGTGCACCTCTGAAGCAAATTGGTATGCGAACATTGTGTTCTCAATACATGAAATGTTCTTTTGTGTTGGAAATGTTCCCTATCAATAAAAACAGTAGATGGGACTAATTGGTTGGTCATTTCAGGTCTGTACAAGCCAGAATCAATTGAAGAAGAGAAAAAGGACAGATGTGCAGCTCATGTGATTGGTAAGGTTTCTATTAACCTGAGATCAAGTCGTTAATATTCCCATGTACACATTGCCTAATCTAACTGTCTCCTTGCAGGGCGGATTGAGAAAGAACCTTCCCAAAAGACTTTGCGATGGGAACCGAAGGCAGGCCAGGCCTTCACCTCTGGAGCGGTGGCTTACCGAATCGAAGATGGCGCCCTGCAGGTCAACAAGTCAGGAGTCTATCAAATTTACTCTCGCGTGGAGCTGATCTTTGGGAGTTGCTTGCCCAGCTCTTCCTTTGAGCACACCGTGTTTGTGAGAAGGGCAGGACAGACTTCACCTCTGACTCTGATGATGGCCCACAGGTCGGGTTTCTGCCCCCAGCACTCAGCCCACTCGTGGACCACAGAAAACTATCTCGGCGGTGCCCTGCAGCTGAAGAAGTTCGACAGAGTTTACGTGAACGTGTCCCAACCTGGTTATCTCAGTCACTCACATTATGGCAACTTCTTCGGCCTGTACAAGATCTGAAGAGTTTCGATTGTTTTGGCTTTGATCCTTGATCCTTTGATTGTATTTTCATTTTTTTATCTATAATACATGGACTAAATAGCTTCTTATTGCGATGTAAAAAACGAGATGATATTGCACATTTTTTATTGGCAGCTTAAAGGAAAAAAACCACAGAGAAAAAATAACAGAGCATTTTTACACAAAAAGTTCTGCTTTTATGGAAGATGTCTAGTCATTTGACACTAAGGTGCTGATTTAGTTGTAGCATTTTCAGTATTTATTTTGTATGCCTGTATTATAGTATAGGTGTTTTAAAGAGGAAATAAAGGAATGATTTAAGCAGATTTATGTGTGTTGAAACGAAACAAAATGATGCTAATCTTTGTGAAATCTTACTCTGTATTTGAATAGTCTGTGTAGTCTTGTATAGAACTCCCACGGTAGTTTTGATCATGACCACTGGAAACTCTCTGCATTGTGCTCCTGGTAGTGTGCCCAATTCTCAATAATTCTCAATAAGTTGCAGAGGTTGCAGCTTCATACCCAAAACAATATCTAGGTCACGGATCTGCAACCTATGCAATCCAAATAGCCATTTTTGCATGCTGTCCAGCCAAATAAAAGCTGTTTAGTGCCACAAATGTTACATGAACTTTTGAAAAAAGACAATTTATAATTCTTGGTAAGTGTTTACTATAGTAAATTTGTTGTCATTTTTCAAGAACCACCATTTTATTTCTGTTTAAGGTGGAAAAAAAGAAAAACATAAAACCTTTGCAACAAGAGGATGGATACATTTTCTTTTATGTGATGTTGATATTTATGAAAAATTATGTGAAAAAAGCACATAGTTTCCAACATAGAAAAATAGATCTTGAAAAGCATACCTGCTATTATGTGGGAATTCAATGCACTTTTCCATGAAAAAACTGGAAAACTCCTAAAGCCTTCATTTGTTATATTTATATTTAAAAACAAAAAAAGTGCATCTTCATTATTTTTAGCCAAAGTTATTTGGAGCCATTGTGGAAGGTCCAAAGAGCCACTTATGCCTTAGGAGCTGCAGGTTGCAGACCCATGATTTGCGATTAAATAACTCTAACCAGAGTAATTAAATAACCAGACACCAGAAAGACAAGCATGCATGCTTTTTCTTTTAACTACCCCCTTTTTTCAGTTATAACACCCTCATTTCAGTGTTTGCTTCTTGCACACCACAAAGTTGGGTTAGTAGAGTGAGAAAATGTGCAGGCTGGGCAACACACAACGAGGGGATACAACAGTAGCAGTTTTGACATGCTTCCTTCCTGTGTGAACATCTAAAGGGTCTTGCATGTTTGCAGGTTGATTTTTGTGAAAGAGGTTGTGCTTGTTCTTGTCCATGTGGTTGGCCAAGATCAGAGGAGCTGGGTGGCCACATCTGTAAAAAAAAATCTGCAAAGTATCTAAAAAACATTGCATTTTTATTTTTTGTGGGTTCAGTCAAATGTTTTACTTTCTGGCCTGTAAAAAACATTGATTTCAGACAAACTTTTACTCTACTCCCTGTAAATCAGAGGTTGATTTCTCTTTCTATCACAGAATCAAAAAATAAAACTCCTTCTACTAATGAGATAAACCTAATGACTCCTACAAGGTGAAGATTTCACAAGTTTTGAAATTGCCTCTTATTTCCAAAACCACACATCTGAAGGTGTTCTGGGTTTTACTCAGCAGCATATTTGAGATAACCTAGCCTGGACGATGGCACGCAGGCTCTGCAATCAGCACACATGTGGTTTCATCTCTTTCAAGCATTCACTAAATTCACACCACAATACGGCTTGTGAAAGCTATGGCAGTAAAGATGTGTCTCCATCTGGGTTCAAACACATCTTGTTGAGCTAGCAACACAATTGCACCTCTTTCTGCACACCATATCCTTTTCCGTTAATCAGCCAGCTGTAGATGGTTCCAAATCACATCAAACGTCATATGATCCAAGCTGCGCAGATTGAAGTAAAAATGCACTGCACATCAATTTGCAACAGAGATGTTTTATAATGTTTAGGCTGTTGAGACTGCATTTACAGATTTATAAATAGGTTGTAAATGAGATTTAAATAAGTCATTATTGAAAAACAAGAACAAGTTCTTCAGTATGAAACCACAGCAAAAGAAGGAAGATAATCTTTTATTTATTTTTTTATATATTTATTTAATATCTGTCAATCAAACGTGGGTTGCAATTTGGGCCTTTGTAAACCAATTAGAGATGCAAGAGATTTTAAGACTTTTGTGTCAAGACAACCAAAGCCAATGTAACAAAATGGCTGAAGAAGTTAAATTAAATTGAAAATGATTTACAGTGGCTCTTGAAAGCCTTCACACCCCTATTAAAATTCCAGGTTTTTGAACCTGAAACAACTGAAAACAGTAAATAATTACCAAACTTGTTCAACCTTTTATGTAATGTACACTACCGGTCAAATGTTTTAGACACACTTTCTCATTTAATGGTGTTCTTTATGTTTATGGCTATTTACATTGTACGTAGATTCTCACTGAATGCATCAAAACTGTGAATCAACACATATGGAATTATGTAGCAAACGGAACTTTAATTATGTTTTATATTTTAGATTCCTTAAAGTAACCACCCTTTGCTGTGATGACTGAAATATTAACCTCTGGCCATCTCTCAATCTACCACCTCATGAAGCACATGGAGAGAATACCAACAGGTGGCTATTTTAGAGAATCTAAAATATAAACATTTTTAGAGTTATTCCACCTTTTGCATACTACATAATTCCATGTGTGTTAATTCTCAGTGTTGTTGCCTTTGGTGAGAATCTACAATGTAAATAGTAATGAAAATAATGAGACCCATTAAGACAGGTTCTGTGTCCGAGAGATGAACATATTTTAATGAGAAATATATGCATTTACCCGCCCGAACAAAAGCCAATGATTTGTCAAGATGCAGGCTGAAACAGTGTCAGTGTCATAATTTACAGTGAAGCGGGTCTTACCAACATTGACTGAAACGTCACAGAAGAAGTCATTACTCCAAAAACTGCATAAAAAACCAGATTACAATTGTATTCTCAACGATTGTCAGAGTCCTCTCAGAGAGCTCCTAACTAAAATTCCTGCCAAGGAATCTCGGCTTTAGAGTGATTCAGATCTCTGCTGAGTGCGACTCTGAGCGAGGAGACGACAGAAATTCCTGCCTTAGTGAGGTGTGGTTGACCCTGTTGCTAGGTGTCGTTGACCCTGTTGCTACATCTTCCTTCTGTGTATATAGTGCTTAGATTATTGTACTGTATCTTATCTAGAGTATGTATTTATGTATATACATATTTTTTCGAGGTTTTCCAATTTTTGTCAAATTTATTATTGTAAAATCATTTTATGTCTTTAAATATTGTTAGGATTTGGGGTCGTTCGGTTTTTGGTTTCGGGTTTTTTCTTTATATGTTTTTCATTCTTCTGTTTATTATTATTATTATTGTTATTATTATTCTTCTTAGATTTTGAATCATGTTTCTGTTTGTTTTCCTGGTCATGCTTAAGTTTTTGTATTCATGTTTTGTCAAGTTTGGTTTTTGGATCTGGTTATGCTTTAGTTTCATGTTTTTCTAGTTTCTGTTAGTTTGTACTCATGAGTCTCTGTTTTGCTCCAGCCACGTTTTGTTCTGTCTGTCATTATCTTTATTTGGTTCACCTGCCCCAAGCTAATCTGTCTCCTTACTCCACCTGGTTCACACTCCATATATATACACACCTGTTCAGTTATTCATCACGGAAACATTTTCAATTCATGCTCATGTCTAGTTTTCTGGATCATGCTCATGTCCTGCTGTTCACGCCAAGCCTGTCTTGCCAGCCTGCCCATGTCAGTTTTGCCTGTGCGTTTATTGTTTTGGTTTCTGCCTCCTAGTGAGTGACTTTTTTTGTTATTAAATATTTTTCCACTTACCATCATGCTGCCTGTTAGTCTGCATTCTGGGTTCGTCCGTTGCTCAAGCCCTAAAAAATATTTCACTAATTCTGGACTATATTGTTTGCAATTTTGTTCATCTTTCATTCATGGTTATTATGTATATGTTTCTGGTTATTTAATAAAGGGACAGTGCATATTAATTAACATTACATCAGAATGTCATGTAAATATGCCAGATTTTGCCACAGAGGCTAATTTTCATCTGTGGTCCCGTGACAGGTTGATGGTAAAAAACACAAATGACAGGCAGCACAAGGACACACAGAAACAACAGGACATAACATTTAACAGATTTAACAAGGTTAGTTATTATTAAATCAGGTTAGTTATTATAAGAACATTCTATAAACTCTAAAAAATAAAATAAAATCCTATCACATCTACAAAACCAACACAGATAAGTAAAACTTAGACATAACACTTGTTAATTCATAATAATTTATTCATTGTTGTTTCTATTATTTTATTTATCCTTCCTAATATTACCTTGCTAAAGGTGCACCTTTAATCTGTCCTGCTGTTTAAACTATTTAATTTCACCCTAGGGGTGATGATAAAGTTTATCTTATCTTTATATTAATAATTGTATGATTGTTTTAGAAGTTTATGTGCTCGTTTACTTGGCTGTTTAGTAGGTGGATCTCTGCATCGATCCGGTAGAGTTTTATTAATTTACTGTTGTTCATTGTACGGAGAATATCTCTCCTTTCTGTCTGTCTTTCTTCCATCTTCTCTGCTTAAGACATTTCCTCACGTTAGGAGCTCTCTTAAGGCTTAAGATGCTTTGCGAATAACTTTTACCTTAACAAGGGAAAATTCTTAGGAAAATCTTAGAATTTGAGAAATTCTAAGATTTTTCTTAGAACGACGTCATTAGGAGTTACTTTTAGTCTTAGGATTCTTTGTGAATACGTGCCCTGGCCTGAGACTATAACTTATCAGTTTTTATCTTATCTAATGAAGAGTGGAAAAAAAGCTGGTATGAGAGCTACAGACTGCAGCTGCTCCGCATGTTTTTCTGTTAAAGGATGAGCAAATATTTCTAGATTAATTGAAAATAATGAAGCAACAACTCAAGACATCAGCCAAATGAACAATGACCATGTCAATGTTTTGGGGTCATAACCTAAAGAAATGTATTTATGACTTGTCATGGAAAATAAAAAATAAACATTTATGACATTTAGAGAATTAGAACTCTTGTCTAAGAAGTGGAGTTGCAGAAAAAAAAAGTCCTTTTACAAAACCTGGTGGGAAAAATATGACCAAAGAAAAACAACAACATGCCCACTGTAAAACATGGTGGAAGCAGCATCATATTGTGGGCTAATTTTTCTTCATGGAGCAGGGTTTGAGCAGTTCCAAATACTAGTCAGATTTGACCCAGAAACTGTAGATGTCTGCTGGATTTTATAAAGGATTTTATGTTTTAGCTTCCCAAAGAGTCAAAGACATTCAGATCAACAAAACAATGGCTTTACCATAAGAAAATGAAGGTTTTGGACAAGCCAGACATAAATCTGACTGAAAATCTGTCTGTAGAAAAGAGATTTTACTATGTTCCAATGGATTAGGGGAACCTTTGCGAAGTAGATTGGGAAACTATCATCTAGTCACAATTTGAACAGCTGATAGATTCCAACCAAATAAGACTCAATGCTGAAAGTAAATCAAAAGATGTTTCAACAAAGCGTTGTTTAAGGGTGTGATCACCTGTGCAACAAGATTTTTACACCTTTTGTGTTTGATTTTTCTCTCCAACAGATTTTTTTCAGTTGAATTATTTATGAAAAGGTTTTAATATGGTTCATCTTCATCACAAGTCTTAAAAACATGGAATTTTAACGGGACATGTGTATCAAATACTAGTTCTACCCACTGTACCTATGAGTCAAAGGTACCAAAGGTACCAAAGGTAACAATATTCGCTCCGTGAATGTCTCCTGCAGTCACTGAGTCATAGGCACATTTCACATGATTTTTGAGTCATTGCAGATCTAGAAGTGTTCGTTAACATTTCCATTACAATAAATAATTTGAAAGAACCTATAATGTGACATTTTCACATTAGTTCTAAAGTAGACAATGGAAAACAACAGAGACAAACAATACATTTTTTCCATTAACATAACTAAATAGAGTCATGTAGGTTAGTTGTTTGATTTGAAGCCAAACTTTGAATTTGTATGATAATATCTTTTTTTTACAGAAAACTTCAGTCGAATAAAGCCTGATCTCCACTCTAAATGTCTGTGTTTGTCATTGAAGACAATAAATGCAGATTAGATTTCACTTCAAAGAATGATCTATTTGGGATATTCAGGCTGAAAAGTTTGAAAAAAATCTGTAGATAGAGGATATTGATGGGCTTTTCTGACATGGTTAACCAACGATCAGTTAAAAAACAAGGTGCATTGTAGAATCTGTGGTTACAAATGACCACTGGATAACCACTGAGCAACCAAAGGCCTTTCCTCTTAATTAATCACAGTGTTGTTGAGACACTGAAAAACAGTAGGGTCAATTGTAAGACTAAAAGGTCAAAGCTCTACATCCCAACTAGCAAAGCCTAAGGCAAACACACTTAAAAGCTGTTGGATGGAAGCTCTATTGATAGATGAGATATGTTAAATTTTACAGTGAGAAATAACACATTCCTGCATAAATGGATTACTTAAACTTGATTAATACAAATGTGTGGATTTGATACCCGTGTTTCCGACACCACTACCACATCAACACAGCTTCCTTCTTCTGCCCTCTGGTGAATGATCCAAGTACTACAGGTGACAAGGTAGAGTGTTACTCAGGGGTCTAGGATGGATGCAGAGATTTCATGGAATAACAAGTCAATAAGTGAAATGTATAAACAACAGATTCTTTTCAAAATTAGTCTCTAATAGAACACAGAGTAACAATGTATCATGTTTTTTTTTAACTGTAGTGAGAAACTTCATCAATTGTGACATGTGTTATGGAATTCAGGTATGTTTTTGTGGCCAGTGCAGATGTCAGATGCTTTTTAGAGCGTTTCTACGTTTAATTTATACCATATTAATCAAAATAAAAAAGTCAAGTTATTTATAGCTTAATTCAGAGTCTGTAATGCTAAAAGGAAGGCATTGATTTATGCATGTTGTAAATACTAAGTATGCAGCGTATCAATTAAATAGGTAAACAGCTTTCATCTGGATGACATACTTCTTGGTATCCCAGAAACGATGTTTAAAATGTCATAAAATAAATGTAGTTTTTAATATAGCAGCACGATCTTAAACCCAAAAAACATGAAATAACCAACCTTTACTTACGGCCT
This sequence comes from Crenichthys baileyi, assembly GCA_036173005.1. Taxonomy (NCBI): domain Eukaryota; kingdom Metazoa; phylum Chordata; class Actinopteri; order Cyprinodontiformes; family Goodeidae; genus Crenichthys; species Crenichthys baileyi. The sequence goes on along the minus strand of JAHHUM010000620.1, from coordinate 491,093 downwards.
GTCATTGTAGTTTGGGAGGTTTCATGGCTAAATTGGACCAGCCTGGTAGCCAGTCTTCATTGATTGCACATTGCACCAGTAAGGGCAGAGTGTGAAGGTTCCATTAGCAGGATAAAAGCACAGTTTTGCTCAAAATATTGAAATGCACACAACATTATGGGTGACATACCAGAGTTCAAAAGAGAACAAATTGTTGGTGCACGTCTTGCTGGCGCATCTGTGATCAAGACAGCAAGTCTTTGTGATGTATCAAGAGCCACGGTATCCAGGGTAATGTCAGCATACCACCAAGAAGGACGAACCACATCCAACAGGATTAACTGTGGACGCAAGAGGAAGCTGTCTTAAAGGGATGTTTGGGTGCTAACCCGGATTGTATCCAAAAAACATAAAACCACGGCTGCCCAAATCACAGCAGAATTAAATGTGCACCTCAGCTCTCCTGTTTCCACTAGAACTGTCCGTCGGGAGCTCCACAGGGTCAATATACACGGCCGGGCTGCTATAGCCAAACCTTTGGTCACTCATACCAATGCCAAACGTCAGTTTCAATGGTGCAAGAAGCGCAAATCTTGGGCTGTGGACAATGTGAAACATGTATTGTTCTCTGATGAGTCCACCTTTACTGTTTTCCCCACATCCGGGAGAGTTACGGTGTGGAGAAGCCCCAAAGAAGCGTACCACCCAGACTGTTGCAAGCCCAGAGTGAAGCATGGGGGAGGATCAGTGATGATTTGGGCTGCCATATCATGGCAGTCCCTTGGCCCAACATTTGTGCTAGATGGGCGCGTCACTGCCAAGGACTACCAAACCATTCTTGAGGACCATGTGCATCCAATGGTTCAAACATTGTATCCTGAAGGCGGTGCCGTGTATCAGGATGACAATGCACCAATACACACAGCAAGACTGGTGAAAGATTGGTTTGATGAACATGAAAGTGAAGTTGAACATCTCCCATGGCCTGCACAGTCACCAGATCTAAATATTATTAATGGCTAGAATGACTAGAATGGCTTAAAATCCTTCTGACCACTGTGCAGGATTTGTATATGTCATTCCCAAGACGAATTGACGCTGTATTGGCCGCAAAAGAAGGCCCTACACCATACTAATAAATTATTGTGGTCTAAAACCAGGTGTTTCAGTTTCATTGTCCAACCCCTGTACTTTAATTTCATTATGTCACACACATGTTCCTTCCCTAACAAAACATAAAAAGCACATATAATTGCACCATATTATATTGTTTACTTTATGTTTTAAGGTTGATCAGTGTCCAGGTGCAGGAACATGTAATTAAGAATCTGTGAGTTACTGTTACTGTGACGTTTAAATAGGACACAGAGGCTCGTTTCTCCTTCACTGTTCAAAACAGGAATGAGAGGAGAACATGACATTCAAATAAGATATTTTTACAGCTAATATTAATGGTGAGAGTATTATTGAGTATCTTCAGAAGTCTGTAAATGGCTTCAAGAAAATATCACCTAGCCTAAACCCGTATATATATGTGGAGTAAGAGCAATAAATATGTGTTTTAAAACAACTGGAACTGTGACAAACAAGGATGGACGAGGGCAAAAGTTGATCTTTTTTACTACAGACAGCGAGCAGCAAAGAAATGGCATTTTGGGGTTACCCAGTCTCCATAACAACCACAGACACAAGTTCATCCTGCCAACCATTTTTTGCGAGACATGCTTGAAGGCATTTCTTTTTTTACCATCAGAAACATAAACATGTGTAGTCTGCTAAGATGAAGTTGGACTTGTAGTCAGACTATGTGTTCTGTTCAGATGAGATTTAAACTGAGCTTTTCAGCAACAAACCCACAAGCTCGCTGGGTCTAGCATGAATATGTGGAATAGCACATCATGCCCACCATTAGATATGGTGGAGGATCTGTGATGCTGTGGGCAGTTTTCTCTTTCAAAGAAACTGAAAACCTTGTTACAGTGACTGAACTCATTGAAATAGAGAGGCCAACTGGTGGACTCTGCAGGAAAGCTGGAAATAGTCATTACTGGGTGCTATAGGGTGTTAAGTCTCCATACCTAGGTCCTATAGCAAACCTGTTGAGTAGGCTTACAGCTTTTTACCAGAGGAAGCAATGAGGACCTGACAAGGGTGTACACTGCCTATGACTCAATGACCACTGGAGACATTCACGGAGCGAATATTGTTCTTGCCTTTTTCTCATAGGGACAGTACATCCATCCATTGTGTGCTTGTCCTTGCATGGTTACAGGAGTGCTGTTACCTGTCTCCAGCTGTCATTGGGCATAAGACGCAGTACACCCTGCATTGGTCACCAGTCCATCACATGGCAACACAGAGACATACAGGACAAACAACCCCTCACACACACCCTATGGACAATTTAGAAAGATCAGTTAACCTAACATTCATGTTTTTGGACTGTGGGAGGAAGCTGGAGTACCGGGACAGAACCCATGCATTTCAGTCAGATGTATTGATTAGTCCCAGACCACATTAACAGCTAAAACTCTTTTGAATATTTAATGCTTAGTTTTCCTCATCCAAATTGCAAAGCACTAAAACCACTTCTGTTTGTTGTCTTGTACCGTCCACCAGGCCCTTATTCTCATGTTTTAGATCAGCTCTCAGACTTCTTATCTGATTTAGTGTTAAATACAGATATGGTCATTACAGTGGGGAATTTTAACATTAATGTTGACACTGAAAGTGATAGCCTAAATATAGCTTTAATGCTATCTTAGACTCCATTGGCTTTGCTCAAAACTTTAGCAAACCTACCCACCTTTGTCTTCATTCTCTGGACCTTGTGCTGACATATGGCATTGAGTGTAAAGAAATAACAATATTTCCAAATAACCCTGCCCTGTCTAACGTTTTTTTTTTATAACTTTTGAATTTTATTTAACTGAGTACTCCACACATGAAAGAAAATTTCATTATAGTAGATCATTATCAGACAATGCTGTAACAACCTTTAAAGAATCTGTTCCATTTTTAATTTCCTCATTATCACAGAAAAATACAGTGGAGGGCAATATTTTTGGTTCTTCCACTTCATAAATTGATTTTCTTTTTCATAGTGTTGCTTACTCACTGTACTCCGACCTCAGCTCTCTCTTCATCACAATGGACTGGCACAGCGTCCCCATTACTGCGGCAGCCACACCGATCCTCCTGTCGATCTTCCGCTCCATTCTTCCCTCACTCGTGAACAAGACCCCAAGATACTTGAACTCCTCCACTTGAGGCAGGAACTCCTCTCCAACCTGAAGAGGACAACCCACCCTTTTCCGGTCGATAACCATGACCTCTGACTTGGAGGAGCTGATTTTCATCCCAGCCCCTTTACACTCGGCTGCGAACCAACCCAAGTGCATGTTGTAGGTCTTAGGTCTAGGCTAGAGGGGGCCAGCAGGACCACGTCATCTGCAAAAAAAAGAGACGAAACCCACTGGTCCCCAAACCAGACCCCCTCCAGCCCTTGGCTGCGCCTAGAAATCCTGTCCATAAAAATTATGAATAGGACCGGTAACAAGGGGCAGCCCTGCCAGAGTCCAAAATGCACTGGGAACAGGTCCGACTTAGTGCCGGCAATGCGGACCAAACTCCTGCTCCTCTTGTACAGAGACTGGATGGCCCCTAATTAAGGGCCCCCGACTCCGTACTCCTGAAGCACCCTCCACAGGGCACCACGAGGGACATAGTCGAATGCCTTCTCCAGGTCCACAAAACACATGTGGAACGGTTGGGCAAACTCCTCAATCCTGCCGTCATGCATTACCTGGTGCAAGCAGAGGCTGGGGACTCGGGGTTGGACTCTTTCATCACCCAGGCTGAAGTCACCGAGGTGGTTAAAAAGCTCCACGGTGGCAGGGCTTCAGAGGCGGATGAGATGCGCCCTGAGTACCTCAAGTTTCTGGATGTTGTGGGGCTGTTATGGTTGACACACCACTTCAACATTTCATGGCGGTCGGGGACAGTGCCTCTGGACTGGCAGACTGGGGTGGTGGTCCCCCTTCATAAGAAGGGTGACCGGAGGGTGTGTTCCAACTATAGGTGGATCACACCCCTCAGCCTCCCTGGTAAGGCCTATGCCAGGGTATTGGAGAGGAGAGTCTGGCCGATAGTCGAACCTCGGCTTACCATCCCCATTTTAGATATGACTAATCTATCCCTATTAATCCCTATTGATAGTTAGAATTAATTGGAATGTATGTAGCTGACTAGAAATCTGTATGATTCGACTGACTTTACTTTGTAAAGTGCCTTGAGACGACGTGTCGTAAATTGGCGTTATATAAATAAAACTGAATTGAGTTGAATCGAACAGCGAGATCATTCAAACTCCATGCAGAACAACCCCAGGGTGGGAGTTGAGCCAAGGCCCTTTTGCTGGAAGGCAACATTGCTGCCAACTGTTACACCTTGCAGCCTTCATACATTCTAGTTAATTTAAATCCCATAAAGAAGGGGTTCAAGCATAAAATTCTCTATGAATTTAAGATGTCTGGGTTTTTGTCCTCTTCTTGTCTCTAGTGCCATCTATCAGATGGGTGAAATTAATTTGACAGCAGCTACAGATGTAGGTGCAATTTTTTATAAATTATTTTGAAAGTTTGATTATTCATTTCATAACCAAGTTTGATCAGAACAATAATGTACAATGAATACAATCTTGAGCCCTTGATTAATACACTGTTGGTGCTTAACAACAAAACACTATTCACACACAACACTTTCACTATAAAGACATGACTTGTCACTAGTGTCACTGGGAAATTTCCAGAACTGACCCTAAGCAACGGTTCCTTCAGTAAACATTCTGAGAAAGATGAAACCACAGCTTTATATAAACTTGCATCAGCTGCAAAGCAACAGCCTCATATGAGTGCACTGCCCTTGGAGGAAAGTTTAAAAGCCACTCTGAAGGTGGTGGTGCAGTGCTGATGCATGCACAGGAGTCTGCACGAAAGAGTTAAGAGAAAGGAGGAAGAGTGCAAAGTAACATCCATATTACGCTGAGGGGTTTTTGAAACATGCTCTGTGCAAACAGCTAATATCATGCTACAGTCAGTTTATATGAGAAAAAGAGCAGCATTAGAAACAGCTAACGCAGTTTGCCATCAGGTAAACATGAGTGTTGGGGTTCAGCTTGGGGATGGTGCAGCAGACACTGGTGAAGAAAGAAATCGCAATAAGTATCATATAGCCAAACCTGAGTGAAGTTGCCACCCCTGAAAAGTCTTTAATAGAATATTCAACAATTTTAAAGGGCTGTTTTTTTGACGGATGCTACATTCAAGTAATCATTTTTGGTTAACCCAGATAAAAAGTTGTTTGCAGAGATCTCTTCATATGTCATCACTTGGAGTTGCAATGTTGCCATTTTTATTACTGCTTCTTTTGAACTACAGAGCCGTTCAAATACAGCTTTTCTGTCCACCAATACTGTTTTTCATAATCGCTGAATTTCCTAAAAATATATTGACATATTTAAATAATTTCATCCTAGGGGAAAAATTATTTTGAGTCAGAAATCACTTCAGATTTTAGTCAAATGTCAGTTTACACTATGTTAGTAATTGTGTTCACTTTAACCCTTCTAATACCATCAAGTTAGCACAGACGGGATTTGCTAAAAGTTTTTTGTTTTGCCCGATTTACCATTAGTGGTCATTTCAGAGTAAAACCTCCACACTAATACATAATAACTACCAAATATTGGATTGGACAAAGCAGCAGAACTCACTCACTGCACATTTTTCTAGTATTCTACAACCAAACCATCAAAAGAAATTCAAGCAGTTTAGATATCATTTTTGGTCATGAGTTAGTTAAAATACGTGAGTTATTGATTCTGTTAAAGCATATTAGCAGACAAAATTGTAGACATAATTTAGCTACTCACCTGCAGGATGGTCTGAGAACAGAGTTAGAAGGTAAAGGTTTTCTGCATGTCTTTGCTGTATGTTATGTCATAAACAAATAAGTCAAGGTGCAAAAAAAAACAAAAAACCTTAAGTTAAACCTGGTCCTCGAATCAAGGCATGAGCTTACAGTTAATATACTAAAGTAGAAAGCAAAGCCAAAGGCCGAATCATGTTTAAAGTGGGGAGATTCATAGGTCTACAACTTCACTCAGGTCATAAACCTCACAAAACAGCACAATTTAACAGTTTATCCTGTGGTTAAGTCAAGAAAGCTCAAATGTAAAGAAAGATTGCCAAGAACAGCAATCTCTCACAAATTAGGCCCAAACATCAACTAGGGCTTTAAAAATCACAAACTGAAGCATCCTGACACATGAAAAGCAATGGCACTTTGCAAAAAACAAACACCCTTCCTGGTTACAAAAAGCTCCTGCAAACTCTAATTCCTGGCTAAGGTTTTTAAATGGAAAGCCTAAAACATTGCCTTACATACATTATTTCTTTTGCATATTAGCCTTGTTTTTATTCTGCTTTGGTAAAGATGAACCTTACTTCACAATCCACTGTCAAGCACTACTCTGGCGCCCTCTGCTGGCGACATCAAAAGACAGCTCTAGTTGTAATATTTAAGACTGCTTAAGCATAATTTTTTAAAAACAGCCCATTTTTAAATCACTTTTTACAGGAAGCACAAACACACACCTATATAGCTTAACACCACGGATTATTTGCAAAATAACACTTTTGCAAAATTTCAAACTATTTTATAAAAAACTACTTTGTCATCATTTCAGTCATACATTACAGAACACAATCAATCTAGTTTTCTTTCTGTTCTAAAATCAGCAAACAAGTGTTATCAAACATTAAAGCTCTTTATCAAGAAAAAGAAAATCATCTCTGATGTGTGTTGTGTAGGGTAAAGCAAATTCCACAGATGTTTCATTTCCTGTCTACAGCTCTGAGAAGTTTTTTTATTTGCTCCTGATGCTTTATAGGGACTTAGTGTTGACTATGAGATGTGATGATGACATGTGTCAGTCTGTCCTGCCTCAGCATTACTACATGGTCAATTGGTGTTACACATATTTGAATTAATGAAATTGATCCTCTTCTTTCTGAATGTTATCTCTTTACCTTAAGTCTTCCTCTTTCTGTTCATCTAACTCTTCCCTGGCCTTCATCTCTGTGGACTCCCCACACTCATGTTCCTTTTTTTGAACAGGTGAACTCACCAGCTGACATTTTTTGTGCTTCTTTTATCTGAATTGTGTGTTTTACATCATGATCTGATGTGTTTGGAAAGCTGCTGGATGTGTTTAACGAGTTGGTTCATAGGAAAAGCCTGTGCTTCGAAAAGGCATATGTTGATTTTGTGCTTATAACAGTGCAAAGTGGGGCTGCTGTTTCCCCAGTGGGGTGTGAAAATAAAATGATGATTACAATAATTATTTAAAAAGCCTCAAGCAAATTGACAAGTTTACAGCTAATATCTTCTATCTTCAAATATCTTCTAAGTACATATATTCCACAAACAGCAGTGTCAAAAATAAGCCCTATAACTTAAACGATCCTTTCCAAGGACATACTTTAAATTTTTTTTTGTGTGTGTTTTTAGTGTTTTTAGTGTTAATAGTTGAAGTTTAGGTTACTGAGCTTTTTCTGGGTGTAATTAGTTTTAGTTGTTTTGGGACCTGATTGTGGTCACCTTTTTTTAAATGGGGCCTCTACAACTGCATGTTGCATGATCAGGAGTTAAACAGGGTCAGCGCATACGACAGGGCTTTTACTAATAATTACTATTTAAGGTTTGGTTTTAAATATTTAAAACTACATTTTTAACAATTGTAGCTTGAGTAAAGGGCTGTCTCTTTCACGATTGTCCTGGGTTAGGTATTTGAAGTTGAGTTTCTTTATGAATTTGTTTCCTCCCTGTTGTTTTATTATCTAGTTGTTATTTTCAGTTCATTCACTGTAGATTAGGTTGTTGTTTCTTTCTTGTGTTTTGATATTTCTGTCACTCATCAGCATTAATTAGCCTCCCTCCTCCAGTAGCTTTGCATTATCCCTGCCACCAGCTGCTCCACATTTCATCTGACAGCTCTGCCAGTTCATTGTTCATTTTTCCACCCTGTCTCTGTATTTATACTCTCTGGTTTGCTCGCCACTGGATCCTTCTGTTTGTCATGCCAGGTCTGTTCTCGGTTTGCTACTCTGTTCAGTTTAGCTTTGAGCAGTCTTAGTATTTTAGATCATCAATTACAATGGAACTAACATAGTTCATATTCCTTAAAAACAGTGAACTAGCCCTTTAAGGTACAATTCCAAAGCTAATTTCATGTATCTTTTCAGTCAGGCTCATCCCAGGAAAATAAGAAGATAAAGGCATATGGCAAAGGTAGACAATGTTAAAAAGGTCCACTTTGACCATATATATGAACTTTATATATATATTAAACCTAGATTATCAATCGGACACAAAGTCCTACTCAGTGAATTTCCCAAGAACCGTGGAACAGCTAGAACACCTATTCTTCAACATTTTGTGTAAAAATACAAAAAATAAAAATGCAGGAGAGGGAAAGAGTGACGAACAAGATAAAGTAGTAAAAGGTCGTTAGCCATATTCTATGACTGAAAGCATCAGTGCATCCAAATAGTGTATCATAATCAGCAAATAGACTCATGCGACATTAGTCAAGGTTCACAACAATCAATGCGCGTGTGTCTTTCTCATGTGGCTAACTGCTAGCTTGGAACTCTTCTTGGTAATCAGTTTTTACCTAAAAGTGAATGAGAAAAAACATGGATTTTTTTTAGTTTCAGTGGAAAGGTGAAGGTGGACCGCTGATCTCCTAGCTCCACATCTGTTGCAGCACCTAACATATTGGTGAAATTGGACATTTTGGCAGCGATTCCATCAAATCCAGCACAGCGACTGGTGACAATGACAGTTGGCAGTAGAACGGCAGTGGCAATTTTTTTTTTTATCTATAGGGTACTAATCTGTTTGGGGTGATTATTTGTGAGCTGTAAAGCAACATGAGTGTTGGTGGATTTCTCCATCAAGATATGTTTTACCCACCATTTCTGCCCAGCCATCAGGTCACTGTGCCTCTACACAACATTTTACACCCACAGCGATAATCTCATGGTGTATACTAAAGTTCACATCCTGCACTAGATGATCTATATTGAAACACATCTAAAATAATTTACTTAACCTTTACCTTTTTTTACTGTTGTGGGTTGATTTTATGAAATAATAATCTAACTAAAAATAAAAATAAAAGCAAATTATAATACTTAACCTCAGTCTTGCCAATAAAGCACATGTGGTGTAATTGTGATACTATCCTAGTCCTGCATCTTGGAATGTACATATTTTTAAATAACAAAGTCCAATACCATGGACAGTAGCATCCCAGAGGTAAAGTTCAATTGAGACTGTGTAGTCTCTATACTTGTGCACATTTACTAAGAAAATGTGTTGTATTGCAAAAGCAATGTATCCTGTCTTGACGCAGTTGAACATTGTAAATTCCACAACCTTAAACCCAAAACACATGCTCTATTCAAATCAGGAGTGCCCAAATCCAACCCACATACGTCAAACACTTACTTGAAGTACTTGATGTTTTAAGATAAAATCTGAGTTATTTTCCCATGTTTAGACCTGCATAACATACATTTTTTATGTGCTAACATACTGACAAAATAGGAATGTTGGGAGCCCAGCAATGGAATACATCATTAAAGGCCAGTAAGAACTTTTCTGGAATTTTCAAAATAAATCACAGTAACCGACTTCCAGCACAGCCAGGAACAGCAACAGAAGTAACAGCGGACTTCCCGTGATGTCACTGTTTGAATAAAAACCCAGCGTTCCAACAAACAGACCTCTTCCACACAGGTCCCCAGCGGAGCTGGAAGGAGAGACAGCTAATGTCTCTTGCTTGCAAGCAGACATAACTCTTCAACTTGGATCCAGAGTGACTACGATCACATGCAACAAAGTTAAGTAATGATTTCCTGTTCGAGTATCCGGCATTCATTTAAAGGGTGTAATGAGAAAAAGCGTGACTTGGCTTTTCTTCTGAGTCCTCCAGAAACAGCCCTAATCAAAGCGGATTTCCCCCACGGCCTGGAAAAGAAGGCCGGGACCGCATTGCACGCCTTCCTGCGTGCACGTCCAGGTAGGGAGAGCTACCCCGCCGCATCGTGGTCACTTAAGGAGCCGAACAGGCCTTTGTCATACTGTAGTGTCTTTGTGCTTACACTGAGCTCTGAAATTTGTACATTATCTCTTCTTCATTACCTCTCAAAATATGACCGTTAAGATAGTTAATTAGCCTCACAAAGAGTTTGGTAGCTAAAATAAAGCAAAAAATGTGACTCAGTATCTGTGATATTATAGAAACATCTGCAGAAGTAGACTTGTTGATGTCCTATTTGTTAGACAGCTGAACTAAGGTTATGACAAAAATCACCATCTTTGCATGCATTTGTCTTATCTGCCAAAATCCAGGCATTGGCACTGACAGTCCAGTTTTTGGGAAGCAAATGTAGCTCATAATGATTGAGTCCTGACTCTCATGCATCATGACTCCTGACCAGAACAGACCTTCTCAGCATGCCAGATCTCCTATTGGGACAAAGTTCATTTTTATGTGACTTTTGCTTAGAACAGCATTAGGTGTGGCATGTTCAAAATCTTTGCGTCTCATTTAGAAAAATCTTTTACTGTGTTTCCAAAGAGCAGGACAACACATCAGTTTGGCAAATTTGCCACAAACAAATGAATAATAATAAAAAAAGCCCTTCTGTATTTTTAGTAGATGCTCAGTAGAGTTCAGAAACAAAGAATACCTTGCCCCATGACCCCCCCAGACAATTTAATGTTAAGGGTGACCATGACAATCACAAACCAGTATTTTAAATGCTCTTTAAAACTATTTTAAATAAATGCTTGTTTTTTATGTTTTTTGTGTTTATGCGTTAAAAAAAAAACATATGGAACACCTTTAACTTATGTTCAATATGTGAACATCTGACCACCAGGGGGCGACAAAGACTTCCTAAAACTTGTTGATAGTAGTGCAGAAAGCCAGCACATGCAAAAAGACTTGATAACTAGTACATAGAAAACCAGACAAAGATATTATTAATATTCTGCACATTAACAGATTTGCAAAACACAATATAGTTATAGTTACTTAGTCGGTTTTCGATAATCATTGAAGTTTAACATTTATTAAATTCTGTCTTTTTGCTCTCCGGGTACTTTGGCGTCTTTCCATAGACCAAAACTATAGACGGAAGACCTGTCCAGGGTGTACCCTGCCTTTCGTCCAATGACCGCTGGAGATAGGCACCAGCTCCCCTCTATAATCCTGCAATGGGTTGACACCTGTTGTAATTAGGCGACAGATATTTATCTACATTCTTTACATTTGTACATCTCTATGATTAAATGATTGCAATTTAGCTTTTGATACAACCCCTTTACGGCAGGGCAGATTAGATTGAATTTGGGATTTAATCTGGCAATAAATCCTGTTCTTTCAAAACATAAAACTGTAAAGTTCCTGAATGGATATATGTATCAAAAATCTTAGGTCAGATCCTAAAATTTAATTCAGTTTTAAATTGTGGTCTTACACAAAACACAGTCTCTGGATACAGATGTGCAGCAAACTGTCTGGGCAGTAAGGTTAACTGTCAAGTTAAACCAAGTCTCAAGCTATTGCTTACACAGAAGAAACCAGACTGAGTCAAAACATCTAAAATTTTGCCTATGTAGTGGAGTGAATTGTTATTAGCACGGAGATATATCATTGAAGTTATTAACTTTGACAAACATCTAAAATTGTGAACTTCAGAATGTCACGAGTTATGTTGTTCTGTCAAACACAAATAGTGACATCTGATGTTAGAACTCTGATGTTTGGAGTCCTATTGTGACCAGTGACAGCTGATTTTAAGAACATCACTCGGTGCATCCATAGTGTGCGGTTGTGGTTTATTCATTCTCATCTATGTACAGCGCAAGCTGTTCATAATAATGCTCACCCATGGGAGGCCAAATGTTGTGATTTCTGAATATATTATTTAATATTTAATATTAATGCTTTAATATTTTATTAAATAATATTTCGGTCTGTTAAGGGTTGTCCTGTGAATACCAGCCCAATAAGGCGATGGTATTAGGACAAAATTGAAAGGGATGAGCCAAGCTCTGATATTATTGAACAGCAAAACTCTGTACACACACAGAATGAATTCACACAATTTGTTTTAATAACAAAAATAAGTGAACTCAAAGTCAAATATATTTCAATCAACAAACTCTTTACTATGCTAAAACAACCCAACAACCCAACTAAATTACCAAGCAAAAAGAATAAGGAAGACCAATGGGCTATGTACAATATAAACAAGTGAATCAAAGATGGTTGACCAAAAGAGTGATGCAACATTACCATGCAATATTTATGTTTGAGAACCAAGGGTTTTGAAGAATCTGGAAATGAAGTTACGTTAGTCTTGGAAATAACTTAGGCAATAATTGGTATACCTTCAAACAACCATTCACAATGCAAGATCAGATAAAATATTATTTTAATAAAATAATATTTAAAGAATGATTTGCTGAATAAAACCAACCTTCTGGATGACTAATTCTCAATGGTGCCTTTATTTATTAAGATAATATTTACAGAAATATTATTAAGAATATATTAAAATAAATATTTAAGGAAATATTTTTAATAAGAGCCAAACCTTTCTGGATAAATGGGTCTTAATGGTGTTTAATTAACTGCCATTATTTATAAAAATAATATTTATGGAAATATTATTTTGAATAAGAACCAAACCTTTTGGATAAAGCGGTCTTAATCGTGTTTAATTAGTTATCACGTTTAGTAAAATAATATTACTTCCTAGATTGGAAACTAACAACCTTCCTGGATAAATGATCTTCAGCTGAATCATAAAGTGGGCGAGCACGTGTTCTTAGGCGTTAGCGGTTGGAGCTAACAAAAGTAGCTTATAGCTGGTTACCAGAATCAAACACACACTTTTAAAATACCACTAATAAAAGGGTTGAAAAGCATAAGCATGAATGACAATCTGTGTTCTACAATAATTTAGAAGTCAGATTAACAGGGTGCACCCAAACCAATTTAGAACTGAGAACTAACACTCAGCTGAGCATTATTGGTATTTCAGGTAGTAAATAAATAATATATAATATATATATATATATATATATATATATATATATTATATATATATACATATATAACATAATTTAAATTCACTAAAGCCGGTGTGTTCTTTAAGTTCACATTACTGCCTCTGTGTCTCATTTAAACACACCACAGTGCTCCTATAAGTCAAACCTATTGACCCATGAGTTAATTCTTAAATAATCTTCACTGCTGTGTTACTAGTATCAAATAAATAATGAACATATTACATGGATAAGATGTCATGAAACAGTAAAAAGTATAATGAATATCTTCGCACTCTGGAACTGAGGACCGATGAGGCCTGTATGGAGTCACACATTAACTGTGACTGTCTTATCTTTTTCAGAAGTCTTAACTGTCTTATCTTTTTCAGAAGTAGAAAACTACAAGTATAATCAAAGAAAAATGTTTGATGATTTTCTATTTTTCTAATGTTAATCAATTGTGATGTATGAATAAAAAGAATTAAGTGATGTTTTTTTTTTAGCTGAAACTGGTGTGAGAGCAAGAAGCAGAGAAATACTGTGTTAGAAAGCTTGAGGCTGAGCAGAAAAGGAGGGCACCATGGCCTGGGAGCCAGAGGCGGCAGAGTCATAACTCAGGACGGGAGGGGCAGAGGAGAGCCAGCATCACGGGAACTGGGCATGGATGGAAGGTCAACGAGCAAGCTCAAGTCATAACAAGCACTGGAGTGAGAAACAAAGCCAGGTGCACGCTGTTTTTTCATCAGTCTGAAGTTCGAAAACCAGGCAAAAGTCATGGCACCAGGATGGGAGCAGGAATCGTGAAGGTCGAAAAACAGGCAAAAGTCATAACACACGGAGCCAGCTGCGGACTGTTTACGACTCTGTCTACGGAGGCTGGGAGACAGCACCGAAAAGTCACGGCGACCGCGTAACTCAATGATGGGAAAGCTTGTCCGGCAACAGGGGATGAGCAGTGAGGCTATCTGCACTATAAAAACTGTGCCAAAGAAAGAAACAGTATTGTTTCCTCGCAGAAGACCAGTGAACAAGATCGGACGGAGAAAGAAGCAACGGATGAATCAGAAGACCGGAGACGCAGCCCCGCTGACAATTCTGCATTATAAAGAGGATCAACCCGTGTGCCCTAAGAAGAGTTGCAACTCAAAATTGAGAATCTGAATTTCATCTGTTGCACTTTTACCAAGGAACAACTAAAGTGAACTTGGTCGGAAAAACTGATTGCTCTAAGTTTCAGGCTTCTGGAAGTCCTGAACCAACCTCAATTACACCAAAAGGTTTCCTTCAACTATTCAGCCTCGGAAGCTACCGACTTTTGAAACATATGCCAAAATTTTTTTGTTTTTTTTTAAATTTTAACTTTTTTTTTTTTTTCAAACTTGACCATCGAAACCCCGAGCATCAGCGCCTGTCCACTTAGAGGAAGAAAACTGAAGATTGGCCTTTCATCCAACAAGAAAAAAACACTATTGCCTGCTGAAAAATCATTCCATTCGAATCCATGGTGAGCCCCCTCTCCAAAACCCCTTCACCCTTTCCATTTTTTAGCATTGGGGGAAAAATAGGTTAAGTTGTTAATTTATTTTTATTATTCAAATTATTAAAATTTTCTGATTTTTAAGCTGTTACTGACCCTGCAAAGCATTACTAATTAAAGAAAAAAAATAAAAAAAATTTTAGATTTATTGTGGACAGTCAATATTTTAGTCACCTTATTTTTTGGGGTTTTTTGTTGGTGTAAAAAGTCTTGTTGCCTGGGTTTCCAAAAATTTTAGGAGGTTTTATAGGTTTCCTTTTTGCAAACCCGTTACAACAATGCCCCCCGGGGTCATGCCGAGCCACTAAAAATAATCTAACCCATATACCAATTTTCAAATTGAAAAAAGGGAAAAGCAGCCGTTAACCCCTGAAAAACAACCTTCACCGTATCTCTGCAATATGTTTCTCGTATATGTGTTGCTTATTTTTGCTGAGGTTTTTTTTATATCTCAAACGTATCCGCTATGGATAAAAGTGTAAAATGATTTGTTTTCCCTCTTACCTAATTGGGCTTTCTTCTTATCCTCTGTTTACCTAAAATGTGGCTTCATAGATTTTAAGATTTCTTAGAAAGGGTTTTTACAAATATTTCATAGCATAAAAGCCAAACATTTTAGTATTTTAAGGTTTGGACTACAACTTTTTTAAAAATGACCCAGCTTTCTACTTAGACTTCAGTGAGGCCCTACTGTTTATTTTGAATATGGGACCCAACTCCTTATCCCTGACCCAAGGCTTAAATTTATTTTTTATTAGCACAGGATTAATTCCCCTTTCCACAGAGGACTTAAAGAGTAATTACCTCTATTAAAAGAATTTGGGTTAGAACCCTCTTACAGTGAACCCCCCAAAGGGTTATTAAAGTCTTTGTTTTATTTCGTGTTTGATTTTCTGTATCATTGTAATGTTTTTTTTTTCCTCATGTACAGCGCTTTGAGTGCCTTGCTGCTAAAAAGCAACAAGGCACTCAAGACTAGACTTTTTAGGGCTATATAAATAAACTTGACTTGATTTGACTTGACTTGACATTTCACTTTATCAGTCTTCAAAGTGGAAACACAAGAAAACATGCCATTCAAGTAAGACCAAAATGTTTTTCAAAAATTTTTATAAAAACCGATCTCCCCCAATATCCCTCCTTAGCACCCCCATCCAAAAAACTTTTTTATTACTGCAAAAAAAATGGTTTACCACTATTTTTTTTATAAATTCTCAAAAAATACAACAGCATATCACGGCTTTGGGGGGGCCGGTGGCTGCAATGAGGAGGAGGCCAACAGGGCAAGCAGAGTGTTCCAACACCTAAACCTATACTCTTTTGGGATCTCTGATGGATATCTGTCCTCCCTGCCCAACGTTCCGTGGAGTTTAGTCCTCAGGGTGAACATGGTAACCTTTATTTCATCCCATTTTTGTGGGTGCTTAGCAACAAATTTGTTCAGAGACCTAAATGTGCAGAGTTTAATGAGACATGTCACACCAGTGTACCCAGCAATGTACCACATGTCCAGGATGTTTGTTTATAGCACTAAACAGCTTGCATACCAGGCATTTGTTTGGGCGAGAATAGACTTCTTTTAATACTGAGTTTCTCACTCAGACCATAGTTGACCTATGAGCATGCGAGAAAACAAGGCAGCGCTATTAGATTCACTGTCAGTAGGAATTATTATTATTGTTGAGAGACTCTGAACCCTAGTATCTTAGCAGTCTTTTGGGTGCACCAGATTTCTAAAAGAAATCAAGTGTTCACCTGGTGACCTCTGCTGCTGTTTTTGTTTTTAGTGGGTACATCTCTGCCCATTTGGTGAAATAATTAAGCCTTACACAAATGTACTGGTTGCCACCATTGGATACAGTGAGTCTGTCCACTAGATCCATGCCCATCAATTCCATAACTGAAAAAGGCAATTATTAACAAAGTTAGTAATATGGATCCAAATTATTTCAGGGCACCACCTGGTTATCCGGAGTTAATTGGCAAACAGCTCTGCGTCTCTGTCAGTTACTGTTTTATGAATACCTGCCGGGTGAGGTGTGGTATTATAGAAAAATAGATGGAGTGAATTAACACACTGGCGTTCTCAAAGAGCAAGTGCTGCACACATAAACAGAATAAACACCAATCATTTATTAACAAAATACTTCAAATTCAAGGTTAGAATACTTTTGTCAAGAAACTATTTAACTACACTAGTAACATTCAACTATATTAGTAATACAAATGAAAAGAATTAGGTAAACTAATAAACTACAAAAACAGTAAAAGGGAACAAATAAGAATAAAGCTAAAACCAATGACCAAAAAAAACAATGCAGTGATATCTCAGTTCAGTGTGAATGTTTGTTTAAGAACCAAGGTTTGTTTTGAGGAACAGGAATTAGGCCAAAGAAGTTTTAAAACTAATTAAGAACAGTTGCTTGGTGTTCAAACAAACATTTTACAAAGCAATGCAGAAGGGTAAACTGGCAGAGTGACATCAGAGCTCGTCCACAGCCTTGGATGCGGAGTTGTTACACGAAGCAGAACACGTCTCTACTCTGAGGGAATGGCTCTATGATGGAGAAACTTGATGTTATAAAGCTGATTAAAGAGGTTTTCATAAATGCAGCTTGTAGTTTGAATCTGAGGAGGGAGAATATATTTCAGCTCTGCTAAATAAGTGAACTGAGGTTCACTTCTTAATTACAAGTACGTTAGTCTCAATGCTGTTTCCTCCATGATGTTCTCCTTATAGTTCTGTGGTCCCAATATGAGCTAAAACCTGCCTTAGAAACTTTATCATAACAGGAAAAAAATCTACTGAAAGGAAAATGCTAAACCTCTATGTACACATACCGTGAAAAAAACATTTTTCTTCTGGCAGCTCATCTTCTTTTATTGTGACAGGGTGTCTTTTTATAAGCATGAGGGCAGGTTGACCAAATGTCATCAGTGGCCACTTAAATGTCTCCTTCACTAAATAAATAGAATAAAAAAAGAAAGGAGAAGCTACTGCTTCAACCAGCTTACTTCAGCCAAATGCTGAACAAGTTTCATGTAAAAGAAAATCGCTGCACATGTAAAATGAAAATGAGGA